>OX371224.1:256092934-256538102 GCA_947310385.1 Nephrotoma appendiculata | reverse complement strand
CAAGCCATCCATATAATCGGATCTAGGATTTTACCCCGGATAATACGCCCCGCTATTATCCCCGACCAATCATCCCTCGGCCTTACGAATATTACCCCCGGGCATTAGCTCTGGTCTTAACTCCCCTCCGCCCCCGTCAAAGGCACTTCCATGCCATTACCCCGGTCATTTTCCCTCTGCCCTTCCCCCGATTTTTATCCGCGTCCCCCTTTATGAATAATTTCGATGACAAAATTTTACTCCTTACGAAATGATATATACCAGTCCTATAATCAGCAAATTTTTTATTAAATTTTTTTAATAAATTTTCCCGAAGGAATCGTCTCAGATGATCCGTATCAGGTGATCGTCTAACTTTTCACAATAATATTCGTATTTTTACGTATTTTTATATAATTTGGTACTTGCGACCAACAACTATAGGTCCCACCTAAAGTTCCTGAAATGTTCGAATTATTATAGCATTTGAAATTGTTTTAAGTAAAGTATATACCTCATGACGTGAGTCCACATTTACAAAAATTTGTGCGGAACGCGTTCGGCGAAAACATTTTCGCCGCAAATATAGGAAGTATGGACGTATGCAACGCATGAAAACAACACAATTCATCGAAGTTATTCATAAACGTGAGCGGAGGAGTGCGGGCAATAAAAGAGAAGAATGACGGAGGGAAAACGACCGGGCAAATGACAGGGAAGGAGAGGTAATGACCGAAGGGAGGGAGGAGGTGTTAATATTCGGGGTAATATCCGGAGGATATAAACTGAATAACTTCAAACATGATTAAAATAAAAATGTACATTTATCTCACATTTAAGATATAATAAAACACAAACTGTTACATACACTTTACAGTAAAACTGTCCGTATTCAATGAATATTAATTTCGTCAGTATTACATTATATCCCATTTACTACCAAAAAATTGGCTTAATTAAAGTCCAAACCATACAAATGTGTGAGTAAAAAAACATAATATGTCATGGCGTTTTTGATAAAACATTTCGCTTGATTTGAAGTACAACCAACACAATTGTTTGTATAGTTAGTGTTTTTTCGGACGAAAATAAGTTAGAAAGGAATTCATAAATGTGTAAGTTGGTTCAAAACACATACAAAAATAAATATTTGACATGATTCTTTTGCCATACCCTCAGAATTTTGTGGACAGGCAGGAAAAGGGATATAATTGGCGTTAGCAAAAATGAATCAGCTGTCATCTGAAATTAAGTGCCTTCATTTGGAACTATCTAAAACGCAGAGAAAGGTAGTCTTCTTACAGCAGCAACAGTATTCTAACCCCTTAGACATTGTGGGAGTTGAAGTAACTGATAGTGAAGATCTTAGCACTATAGTGACGAACAAAACCAACACAGCATTAAAATTGGATGTCAATACATCTTGTATTGATTATGTTTTCCAAAAAAAAACACAAAGATGGTAAACCATCAAACATTATTCAAGTGAAATTCTGTATCCGGCAAGTGAGAAATGCCATTTTTCAAGCCAAGAAAAGGATTAACATCACTGGAGCGAATTGCGGCTTTAGTAGTAACAGCAAAATTTTTATTAATGAAAGTATGAGCTTCGTAGTAAGACAATTATACTTTAATGCTATGAGCACTAAAATTGCCAAAAATATAAGCATTTATGGTTACAGGATGGCAAAATTTTGATGAGGAAGGATGATGGTGGAAAGGTGTGGTTGATGAATGATGTGAGTGATCTTGACAAAGTAGGTTCCTTTACGCATTTTAATAATAGTTTTTCAATTATCCATCAAAATGCGCGTAGCTTACGTAAAAATAGTGTTTCTTTGTTTGCTCACTTTAGTGCATACAATTCATTGCCAGATATATATATTTTTTTTTTGAAATTTGGATAAACAGTGACAAAGTGTCTTCTTACCGACTCAATGGATATTCTTTGATCGATGTCTGTAACAACAAGTACTCAGCTGGTGGTGTAGTTGGCTATGTTAAAGCGGGTCTCAATTTTAGTTATGTGACAAAAAATCTATGTGCTGCTGATATTGTGCAATTAAATCTAAGTCTTCGAAGTGACGTGTTTTGCATAATATACGTTTATCGGTTTAATTTTTATTCAATTGATGATTTTATTGATTCTTCCTACTTAAACGGAATTCAAACCAAAAATGTATTTATACTTGGCGATTTCAATATAGACATCTTAACATTCTCTGTTAATGACCAGATAAAAAATTATCTAACAATGATGTCTAATTTCGGTTTAAAAAGTCTAATTAATACGCCTACTCGTGTAATTTCCCCTACCCCATCATGTATTATTCATATTTTTGTTCGTATGAAACTTCATTCAATCATTCAAATTATGAGCTGCTAGAGGAATCATTTGATTACAAGCTTTTTGATCATCATTTGATGTCACTTCAAATTAAGCATATGCCAAAATATGTCAAGCAGACAACTGAAGGACGTCCGATTACAAAAATAGATTTTCCGAAGTTAAATTCTCTTTTAATGCTCGATCAGTGGACTTTGCTTCAAGAGACTGATCCAAATACTTTAATAAATAAAATCTACTGCGATGCTTACTTCAAAAATAAAGCTATCTTAATTCGAATTTAAACCCGCCCCAGTTTTAGGAAAATTAAACCCTGGATGTGTATTGATTTAATGAAACTAATTGAACTTAAACCTAAATTACTGAAACTTTTGCTGAAGCAACCGAATAATGCTAATCTATGCAAAAGAGTTAAATCACTTCAGCATAAAATTAATAGTAAAATTATGGCTACAAAAGAACAGTATTATAATAACAAGTTCGTGAATGTTAAGAACAATCTAAAAAGTTAATGGCGAATTATTAACGGAATTGTTGGTAAGCAAACATCTAGTTCTGATATTGTGTCTATTTTAGATGGAGACGGTAAATTCGTATCGGATCTATTATGCATCTCAGAAATATTTAATTCGTATTTTATTAATGCACCTCAACTACTGAAACGGTCCATTTTGCGCAGTAGCCATGATTCGGATTCTGTGTCTCCAGAGATGTTACGACGCAAGATAGAATCTTATTCTCTTTTCTTTTCGGATATCGCGCCGCATGAAATTCTTATCTACATTAATAGTTTAGATAATTCAAAATTTTCTGGATGTGACAATATCAGTAGCTATTTAATAAAAAAAAAATCGCATTCCATTGTTTATATATTAGCTTATATATCTTTAATCTCAGTTTGGAACACGGAATTTTTCCGGATTGCCTTAAAATTGCAACTGTTATTCCCATATTCGAAAAGGGTGATAAAAATGATCCATCTAATTATGTATAGACCGATATCATTGCTCTAAGTATTTTTGAAGCTTTTCGAAGAATGTTTGAAAGCCAGATTGCATCTATTTTTGAAAAATATTTCCTTCTTCTCTCATCAGCAATATGGGTTTACGCGTGGGAAAAGTACGGAACTTGCGCTGAACGATTTTGTTGACCATATTGTAAAACTTTTAGATTTAGGTGAAAATGTTGCGACTAACTTTATTGATCTCACTAAAACTTTTGATAAGATTGACCAGAAAGTACTATTATATAAGCTTAGTAGTAGTGCTGGAATCATTCGGTGTGGGGTTCCGCAGGGGTCAGTCTTAGGTCCCATATTATTTACATTAACTCAATTTTTCAGTTAAAATTGAAAGGTAATGTTATTGGTTTTGCAGACGACATCGCTATTACTTATACGGGCCTAACTAATGAGGTCATTGCTAATCAACTATGATTTGCTGATTTTACGCAGGTAGTTGGATGTTCATTTTATGATTCTGAGTAATAAGTCTAAAGTAATGTTCTTTAAATTAAATGGTTCTCTAACTATAAATTCTGACAGTATTTATCATTCCAATATTTGTCAGAATTATGAATTTAATAACGTTACAGCAGTGATCGCCAGCTGTTCAGACAAATGCAAACTTCTTGATGTAGTTGACAATTTCAAATATCTGGGTGTAGTCTTGAACTGCAGACTAAATTTAAAATCTCATATTGAAGTGATCCAACATTATATCTATGCTTGTAACAGAAAACTTTACCTGTTAAGACTTTTATGTCCAATAAAAGTTTTATTACAGCTTTATTATGGATCTCAATAGAGATCTCCTACCTCCATCCTTCTTGTTTTATAAACATTTCAATTTTATTTTATTGTATTATTTATTGTATTACATGTTTTATATTGTATCATTTTACAAATGATTTTTGGGCCAGAGCTGGTTGGATGAATAAATAAATAATAATAAAATAATTTTATAATATTTATTTTGTCTCACAATATTAATTTACATGACATATACATGATCTTGTTATGTCACACGCTGAAAAGTAATAACTGATTGAAGTTTTGATGTGGAACTGATGTGGATGTTTGTTGACTTTATGAATGTTTTGTGGTGCTCGATACACCGAGCCGCTACAAACCACTTTTAATAATTTTTTACACCATACCACCAACAGATATTGGATCAAATGATAGTTAATGAGCCTTGTAGACGGCACGTCAATCTTTTTCATATATACTTCAGGTACACTGCAGTTCACATGAATAGGAACAACCTTTTTTTGGAATATTTTAAAATCGGTCTAATTATAAGTTTTTCAATAAGCAGTATGTTTACATGATTAATTGTGCTTTGTGTTTTTTTTTTAAATTATTAATTTGGATGTTCACTTGAACAGGAACGATTAACAAATCTTAATATAATAAATAATTAGATGACTGACCATGTAAGTCATACAAAGATTTTAAATAATCTAGAAATCTCCTTCCGGGCTACCTTTATCGCTCTAATAAGACTTCAGCACCCTCCCCCCCCCCCCCCCCTAAAATAGTGGGAGGACATATTTTCCATGATATTGAGATCGGGAGAATACGGTGGCTGCGATATCCATGATTTGACTAGATTAGCTGTATGGATAGTGGCATTAACTTGTTGATATATCCATGGTAATGATCCAAAAGTATCATTCAAATGCAGAAATGCTTTTTCAAAGACGCATTTGTAATTTTATGCGGTAATTTTTTCAGTTGGAAATGATACAGCTCCCCACACCATAACGCCTCCTTCGCGGCTTTGGTGTTTTGCTAAAAACTTTTCCTCTTTTCGAAGGTCGTGAAAATAATAGATAAATCCATCGGAACTTTCGAGTTTAAATTAATATTCATTAGTTAAAACAACACGTTTCCATTTTTCAGCCCATGTCACATGTAGCCTCGAGAAATGTAATCTTTTCTTCTTCCTCCCATGTCAATGTACAGGTTGTAAATGTGCAGGTGGTATACTGTAGTTATGTGAGTAGGAGAATAGGTAAATGGGTTAATGATGTGGCATGATATCACATAATGGGCCAAAAATGGCCTAAGTGTCAACCACTGAAACCTAACCTTTTTCCTCTCCAGATTTATAGGCGGTATCTTTTAAAGCTTTCTTCAAATAGGGTGATCTGATATTTTAATGACTTTCCAAACTGGTATTCGGCATGACTCCACACCAGCTATCGCTTTAATTTTTGCACAAGATAGTGCGCAATTAGATGCTGTTTTTCTTTATTATGGCCCGCTTATCGGTTGCAGATGTAGCCTCAACAGTTCGGCCTTTGTTGTTTAAGCCATCCATATTCATTTGGATTTTTTATGAAATTGAAGATTACAGTCTTATTTCTTCCTATTGTATCTACAATTGCTTGTAGAGAACATTTTTCGCTGTGTATCACTTGAATTTAGGCTAATTTCTTCCTTACCAAATTTTTCTCCTAGGCCCATTTTTAATTTTTTTATGTTAAAATGGTAACTTTTTTCAAAAACATTAATTTAATTTAAGTTTAAATTTGGTAAAGCTTTATTGATAACTATGGTCGTTTCTATTAAAGTGAAACAAACAAAAAATATACTTTTTACGAAAAAACAAAATAAAATAAAATTCTTCTGGCCTACTATTTTTTTTAGTTAAATATTTTGTCATTTTGAACAAGTGCTCATCATGTACAAAAAAAATTTTGGAAAAGTTAGACCGATTTTAAAATATTCCAAAAAACGGTCGTTAATATTCAAATAACTGCAGTGTATTGATTGATTGATTTGACTGTAGAACCAAGTGCTAGCCAAGAGTCCCGGATAACGCCGGGCCTATTCCTACAGCCTGTTTACATATAACAATAGGAAGGATAGGAAAGGTTTTTTTTTTTTTTTGGGACGGAACGATCCGGTTGCAGACACCTAGCGATCGTACGGCACAACACAATTCTAATCTACTTCTAATCTACTAGGAAGGATAAAGGCTTAATAGGTTTAATGGATAATGATGGTATTGCTTTGATCTTCAACAATTGCCTCACTAAATCGGCAACCTGAGAAAAAATAATATTATTTCACGTGCATCTGGAAATTTCCTGTAATATAATTCTACATTAATATTTTTCAGCTATCTAAAAAAATTGATTAATTAGATCAGTCCGGTTCCAAATACCTAGGTAAAGCCAATAGTTAATAACACAATGAAAGCACAATTCCAATCTACACAACCAGCAATTAATATTTCAAAGAAATATTACTTCATAACATCTAAAGATTCCTGAAATTAATTCTCAATTAATCTACCCTACCGGCCTCCTAAATAATATAAACATTTATTAATTTAATCCTCTAGAGCTCCACAACTTACAATAAAACTTCCTGAAATCATAGTTATTTGAATTATATTAATAATAAATTGAATTATATTAACAATTAATATTAAATTATTAATAATTTCTCTAAAACTATTAGCATTTAATAAATTCACTGCAAACTGGCCGATAAAATAACTCAGTAGACATATATTAATTATTAAACCTGAAAACAAACTGTATGCTTATTACTGACTACTTAATTTATTTAATATATTCAACCTTATTACTTACACTTCACGGTTCAAGTTATTAAGAAACATAAAAACAAGATAAAAAACATGATTTTCACGCGCAAAATGAATTGAATGGATAATTCGAAATACAATCCACAAGTTACAAACTCATAACTAAACTGTCACCAACACAACAGTACCAAAACCGAAAATATACGTCCATATGCAATTGCCATCTTTACTGCCATCTGGAATTCATGTAACTAAAAATAACAAACGTCCACCAATAGATGGCACTTTCAAGTTATAATCCTTTAACGTTGGAAACACCAACTATTTTATTAATCATATTTTGAATTTATCACTCATCCTAATTCCCCTTAAAATAGCAAGCCAAGCCCAACAGTGAATTACTACTTGCACGCAACAGTACAAAATGCAAAATCTTAAGAGATTAAACAGAACAACAAAATATCATATAGTGATTTAAATAAAATAATTAATCGTTCATAAATAGATAGATACATAAATAAATAAATAAATATTATAAAAATTATAGTTTATCAAAACAATAAACATTTAATAAATAATAATAATAAATGTATATATAATGAAAATATACAACCTGATTTCCTTCATTCGGTGTCAAGTCTCCATCACTCCATAAATTTATCACGTTGACTCATTTTATTTATTGACCTCTCCACCGTAAACACGTAAGAAAACAAAACAACTTAAAGCTACACATTTAATTAAGAACACATTATACAACAGAACTACCATTAACAAGATTAGAGAAGATACATAAAAAACGTTACATAATATTCAAAATTCAAATAACTTACAGCTGATTCTAATTTGACAGCTGGCTACTTAACCTACATACATTATTATAAATATCGATTTTTTGAATATTCTATTGAAAGGTAGATGGCACGGAAATAAACAAAGATGAACGTCATTTCGTAATAAATTCATTCATTCATTAAGCCTTTCAACCCCAGTTGTCAAAGGAGCAGCTTCATCTTTATTTTTGTCCCCGTTAACCTATGATGACGATTTTAATTGCGACTCATTTTCAAGAATAGAACAATACAAAAACTTTTGTGGTTAAATATAAAATAGAGTTTTAAATTAGAAATAAAAGTCTATTACGATTATTATGAAGCGTGAAGCAGACTTCATTTGACAACCCGTGTGGAATGGCTCATTTTGTTCATCTTTGTAAAAACAAATGCAATGACAAATTCACAACTCACATCAAGCATTCATTTAACACTAACGCGCAATAAATATTAAACACATTTATCTCCAAATTCACACACCAATTACAACTTGCATACAATAGCATCAATGTGAAATAATTTAATTTAAACGAAAATTAACATAAACAGGTGGAGAGCTCAATAAAACTACTAAGTAGTGCACTATGAACATTTATCCCGTCAAACGGCACAATTCACAATTTAATTTATTTTTATTTTTATTCTTAAGTACTTTTTATTTATTTATTTGTATTAACCAACAACTTTACACTAAAAATCACTACTAATCTAAGCAAATTTACACAATTGAATTTAAAAACTTTATTAATTTAATTTAATTTCTCATTTCAAGGAGAAAGACAAAAACACGTCTTTCTCCTTCGACTATCAATTGCCGACCATCGTTAATATTCAAATAACTGCAGTGTATGTAATAAAAATGTCGATTTTAACATCCTCAATAATTTATTACATCACACCGCCGCCAGATATTGGGTCAAATTTTAAACCAAGAGCCTTGTAGAGATCAGGTCAATTTTACCAAGCATGTGATAAATTATTTTGTGTTCGATTGACATGGAAATGGTTTAAGACATTGGCTGAATACAAAACGTCTTCTAAATTCTAAATTTACCTGTATGGGATTTTACTAAAGCGATAATATTCGTTTTGAAAATTTACTATTAGACTAGTCTTGCACTAATCAATGAAATGTAATTAACAATTTTTGGTTTAAGAACCATCCCGACATAAAAGCTACATCAAAAGTTACAATTTCTGCTTAGAAAACGGTAACGGTAATAAAATTGGAATTTGTTGAAATAAATTCAAATAAAAGTGTAACAAATTATATTGATAGGCTTCATTAAGGCGGGCTAACGTGGTCGATACAGGCTTAAAACACTTTATTATTCCTCAATTTATGAATGAAAATTATATTTATATGATAAACACAAATTTTATCAGTTTAACCACCTTTCGAAAATAGTAAACTTAGGCTTAAATGATTTCTGATCTTCTCAAGAAATAATTGCGATTCCTCTGGCATAAAGTTCAAGCTGAAACGAGGTCATTGAATAGATTTCGTGTCGCGTATTATTCGTGCGCTTCCTTAATCAAGTAATTGATTTCTAAATCTCAAAAATTCGTTTAGCTACAAAAATTTTGAATTAGTTGGGTTTGTTGGTCAGCCTTATACTATCGTTGAATCCGTTCATAAAACTATTCGAAGGACTCACAAAATACTAGCATTTCCCTCATGTACTTAATGTGACTTGAAACAAATCGGTTTGTAATTGCTAATCGCATAACGTTTCCCATTTTATATTCTTGTTCAGATTCACCTTGAATGTTCTGCTACGCTAGGTATATGAATATTCTAAGTTGAACCACCAAAGTGGTTATCTGTTTACGATTGATGTTAATGAAGTTCAGCGCTAACCCAATTTCCTTAGTTTTTAGGCTGACATTATGCTTATCACGTGAAAATATACTGTTATTGTGTAAGAAGGTGAATGGGTGACTTTTGTGCGTTTCTAAAGTTGAAATAAACCGCCAAAAATGTCTTTTCCTTTTTCTCCAATAATACCATTACTGGATTATTTTCTGGGGCAAAATTTTCGTACGATGCTTATTTGTCGAGATATTTTGATGTAAATGACAATGCATGAAAATAATGTTTGGTTTATCATAAATATGGTATATGTTTTATGAATGCTTGACAATCCTTTGTGTTACGCATAAAAATTTATTTGTTTTTACGATTTTTTTCGATTCTTAAGGATAAAAATTTCTTAATACCCTTACGGTGAAGGTACGACTATCTTGCATTAAACTAAATTTTTTACCGTCGTATCACTGCTTTGAGTTATTACGCCATTTTATCATTGTACGTAAGTCGTTTGGGCCATCCAGATGCTCGCTGGGTTATTATTAATGGTTTTTATATATTCAATCCCTTTTCATTGTATTTTTTTATTGAGGCCATTGTAATGAATTCCGTTTACCATTCTTTGACGATATCGTTCAAGTTTAATGCCAAATTTATATTGTTTATTTTTATTTTATGTAGATTTCATTATTACATTATCACTATGAGGAGGAGCATAAAAAGTGATAACTGCAAAATATACCAAATTTGATTACAGATTTTCATTATTTCAATGAAAACATATAAAAGGTTTTAGTCTAATCAAATTTTTTTGCAAAACACATGCAAAGATTTAAAGCTTCTATTTATTAGGATTTTTTATGTTGGCTTGTAAAAACTTTATTACATGTAGTTCAAATATTAATATCCTATGTCGACGTTTCGTAGTAGCTTTAGGAATAAAGATGAAATGAGGATAGAATGAAGTGCTAATGTAACACAAACACACTAAAAATATTCAATCAGGGATTCAGAGCTGGACCAAGTTGCTGTGGAAACTACTAAGTAGAAAGTTTGAGGCTTAATAATTTTAAAAATTGCAATTCCAATATTATTTTGTGTATTTTGATTCAGATATAGACATTTACAAGATGATCTTTGCGTAAGTTAAAAGAATAACAAATTTTTTACAAGTAGTGCATGTGTGGCGGATTTCAGCGTGAATAATTTTGACATCTAATAACAGTTTAACGCATTTGTTAAACCTTCCGTAACCTCGGATTTGATTGTATTTAACGCGTGGATGCGTAGCGAGATATAATTATTCGCTAAGGCGAATTTTTTTTTCATATCTTGGTAGTTTGATCCCTGAAATCTGATGAGACGACCGAATTTTTAAAATTATAGAATACAATGTTTCATTAGTGTCAAAACTAAATTGCCGAATATCTTGGTATCCCCACTTCGATGTAAAAACAATATCTGGCTATTATTCAGAATAGCCCAAAATTCCACAGAATAAATTGGATGCTATATCCAACAAACTACAAAGAACGACGCTTTCTCATGGGTCTAGTTAATCTCTACGAGCGATTCATAAGCATAGCTGCTGGTTTACAGAGGGCAAGCGCCCCATTTTAAATGAACTAGGCAGGAGGAAACGTTTTTCGGAGAAATAAAATACCATCTTTGGTGGCGAAGAATCTGGATCTAATATTCCTTCTCGTACCTGTCAGTATAATTGATTACCCGTTCGCTCTAAGGCCATAATTTCGGTTAATATTTAGCAGCGGTTCTTGGAATTATAAGAACTATGTTTTCTCTCGATTTTGCTAGTATGAGAGAGAGCACTGCTAAAACGGTTTTGGTGCGATGCGAGATGATCAAAGTTAGTTGTAGCATGTGACAGTCTTTAAATTAACAAGTCTGCATTCTACCTACTGCAGGCCAATTAGCCACATGTCCGTATACGGATACCACCTTCCTTGAATTTGGTTGGTTTCCAATTTCTTCAGTTTGGCCTAATGTATTATTATCGGCTCCATACTTTCCATGTACCCCAAGAGTTATTGCTCTGAATTCAAATTTTTAATACCGTCCGTATTTGGAAAAAAAGGCTAGCGATTGGTTATTTATAATCATAGTGAAAATAAAGAGTCCATTTTCGTTTATCCTGTGTGACGGTTTCCTAATTATTGGTCGGAAGATTAAGATTGCTTGGTTAAACAACGCCCTGGATTTTATCCTAATTTGGTTTAGTTGAAAGGTAAACGCGTGCACGGTTAAAAATTAGTTTTAGCCCAAGTATGAAAATATTTTGAATAAATTTTATTTAATTTGGAACATAAGATACATCCTTTTCATTAACTTAAATATTATTCTCGCTTATTAAATGATCTTCATTCTTATTTTGTTTATTGTTTATCCTTTTTTTTAAAAACAAATTTTATTCTTTCGTGATATTCGTTGCATAAATAAAAATATCTCCTTGTAATGATGATGTTTTCTATATTAAACCGAAAATATTTTAAATATTTGAAAAATTAATGGCTATTAACTAAATGGTTCATTTTATTCCAAATTGAATAAAACTGAACAAAATAATTTAACCTTAAAAGTATAAATAATGACTTTTTCTTCCATTTTTAGTAATCAAAGCATCATGTGCTAATTTTGATCGAAAATTTATCTACTAAGGGCATACCAATTAATTTGCATGTCAATATCGACCGCATCATAAAAGTTTATCAATTTATCGGAACTTCTCTTTTGATACCAAACTAATTCGCAACTGCAGATGATTGAAGCCAATCCTTCGTTGTTGGAATAAGAATTCCCTAATCGAAATTTTGTGTCTAAAAGACATCTGATTTTGAAACACGATATATTGTGTTTTATTCTGTTCAGATCTTATATAGCTTTCTCTCTTTCAAATCAATTTAACAATACACATAGTGAAAGTTTAATTCTAATAATTCGTCATCATTGTATACTTCAACTAGAAAAATGGGAAAATATTTTTCCTAATAAAAATTTTGTGGAAAAAAAGTTTCCCAGTTCACTATGTTTTGAAAATTTTTGCACTAAACTTTTTCTTTTAGTAGGCCAGAAAAATACAATTTAGACAAAAATGCTATGAAAATATTTTTCCCAATTCCCTATCCCCAGGAAAAGACAGAATAGGGCCACAGATGAACTAACTTAGAAATTTATAGTTCAAATGACAGCCTGTGTGTACCAACAAAAATATTTTTTATTAATTTTTTCATCCATAAACTTCCCAGAGACTATAACGTTAGTCTCAAAAAAATTAACACATGATTTTCGAAATTAGATGCCTCGATTAGAACAAATGGATATGTAAATACAGATAAAAATGGTTTATACTGTATAACACTTCTGCTGTAATTCTTGACTTCCTATAATTTTAAACTATCCCATTTCAAGCTCAACGTATGAAAGTAAATAATTTTCGAGAAAATCGAAGGAATAAAACGGCTAGGAAAATAAAATATTGAGGTGAGATCATAATTTCGTACACTACACATACAACAGGTTCTCAAATTAATATCATTGTGATATGATTTTGCAGATAGAGCCGTTTTGACGATAAACAATTTGTATCCACATATAAAACATTAAGAAATTTAAACTTCTCAACCCAACTCAAAATTAAAGATGTACTACGAGTGTTACTGAACAATAGGCAATTTAAGAACGTTTCGTGCTAATTACATAATCATTGTTACGATGGCGTTACAGTATCTTTAAAATAAAATACAAATTTCACTCGACGCAACAAAAATTATCAGAGGCTTTAAACCTGACGGAGGCTGTCAATATTATTTTAGTCCTACCGCAATTGAAGGATAAATGACATGGGCAAGGTATAATAATGGATTTGGCTTCAATATTTTGATAAAACGCCTGATGATAACTGATATTCATACTTATTTAACTAAAAGTTGAAGAGAAAATCATATTTTTTCCTTTTTAGTATACAAATATTTTTGTCATTTTTATTCAATTTTGCATAAAAATCTGAACAAATTATTTAACTTTAAAAATATAAATTTGAATGTTTTTCAGTACAGGAATCATTCAAAATTTAAAATTGTATGTCCTTATATTTTATAATAATTTTGTAGGGAAGTAAGGAATAGCACTCTTTTTGGAAAAATTATTTTGATTTAGTTTAAGTTGTTTCGACTTAAAAATTTAGTTACCAGTTGCTGATGATTTGAAATGGTTCTGCTGTGTATTAAGAGAGGTAAGTTTTTGTTCCAAGTCCAACACAATTTATGTGGTTTTATAATTATAATAATGATTATAATAAGCAACACTTATTTTTAAATATTTATTATCTCTCAACAGAAACACATACAGATACATCTATAACGAGCCCACACACAGTTACGCTACTGGAACACGGATGGAAATTGTCTAAATTCTTTGAAAATGTAATGGTAAATAAATAATACAAATATGTAGTTGACAATTTCTTCTTTTAAATATATAAATTATTTAGGCCAGAAACTAGTTATAGATAGAACTAAACTACGAATTAGTAGCATGCAGTATGTTATTTCACCCAGCACTTAGGAACATGCTAAGAAATTCATGGATCCAAAGATTATTACATGCGGATAGGATATAATCAACGTAATTTTCAGAAACTATTGTATATATTATAAATAACCAAAATTTTTAATAAAAAACTATGTTTTATTATCATATTTTCTACTCTTTTTTAACTGAAATTTCATTTAGACAAACATTGAATGAAAAGAATAAAATTTTTCCCTGAATTGTATAAAATATGGTAATGGTTAGTATTTATTTTAATCTTTTAATTAGATAACTATTATTCTTTGTGACTCATTTTTATACGCCAAAAAAAGCAAATTTAGTTATTTTCAAAGAGCAAACTCTATTTTATATTTGAGTGCTTCTGACACTCGGCCAAAGAATAAAAATTATCATTGTTCGATAGATGAATTTTAATCTTTTGGACAAAAATAAATTTTGTTAAAATTAGGACAAAATTATTCTAATTTTGAAAGTGTAATTTTATTTATTAGGGAAGTATAATTTTATTCCTAAGAAAAGGATGGACGTATAGTTATTCCGCAGAAGGATAGGAAAAGGATGGGTTTCATCCTTTCATTTTTAACCGTGACCGTGTATTTAATTGGAATTGTCTTCTTGCTATCACCGCAAGCTTCGCACTTGCTCAGCATGGTTAAAATCGCAGCCCGAAATATCGTTGGCTCGAATCGATTTGCTAACAATATAGAAGTTAGTTAAGAATACACATTTTCACGGCAATTGGGGCCTATATATAATATGGTCATTTGCAGAGGGAAATAAATTGTTCAAGACTATTTTTAGATTTTGGTACATTGACGTGAAAAATCATATCACAGCACCGAGATAAGAAATCACCAAACGGTTTAGATACAAGAAGAACCATTGCCCACCAATTGCCTGGAATAACCACTAATTGTTTAAATATGAGGGATAGAACCAGCGCGTTACAGAAAAATTGAATTTATAGAAAAACACGGGTTTAACTTTTTGCGACATATAAACTCGAATCCGTCAAAATAAAACATTTAAAAAAAATTGCTTCTGAAGAAATGGTATATCCCTTTTTCAACCAAGAAAACAAAAAAATTGGCTCAATTTTAGTCCAACCCACACACATGTGTGAGTTAAAAGCCATAATATCTAATGGCGTTGTTGATAAAAATTTTCGCTTGATTTGAAGTAAAACCAACACAATTGTGTGTAACGATATAATGTTTTTTTTCGGACGAAAATAAGTTAAAAAGGAGTTCACAAATGTGTTAGTTGATTCAAAAAACATACAAAACTAAATTTTTGACATGGTACTTTTGCCCTACCCGCACAATTGTGTTAGTAAATTAATAAAGGGATATTGTTTCCATAATCAGCTAATTTTCAGTTCTACAATTCAGTTTGATGCAATTAAATTATGCACATCATAACAATAATCCGTTTCAAATCTATTCAATATCGGTACAATTTCATTTCTATGAATTGTAAAATCTTTGTGTAAATTCCTTTGGGACCCCAATGCGCGAGAATGAATTGTACAAATATACAATTTACCGAAAAAAATCAGTAACGGATGGCTCAGATTTGGGCAGTTTCCCATAACTTTAGGCAAAAATGGAGTTCTTCGTAAATTTTCAGCATAGCCTAGGGATTTCTCATGTGTGGTCAGTAAGGGGCAATATAGTGTTCAAGAGTATTCGTCGAATTTGGAACATCACTTGACGAGAATGTTCTAGATAGAGGAAGAACTATTACATACCTAAGTTACCTGGAATTTACACTGATTTATTAAATATTGGCAATCGAACTAACGCGTGACAAAAAATTTATAGAAATTTAACCCAGGTTAACGTTTTTTGCGACATGTAGTATGTATGTTTGCGACAGTATGTCAAATTTTTTTTTATTATTATTATTTTTCGTTTTATTTATTTCTTAATCCTTGCAAACTGTTCTGGAGTCGAAGATGATGCCGATAGTGATGTCGGACTATAGTACTGAACATGGAAGTTGGAAGTTGAGTCGGCCTATGAGTTTTGCACGCCGATAGGGGGTCGTAGTTTTGTTCCTTTTTATCACAGATCGTAATCTGTTGATGAAAAATTCCTTTTCTGAACCCGATACCTCCCGATCCAAACGCCAAAGCTTTAACTACTGTGCCATATGTTCGGTGTGTCATAGATTGAGATGCAGGTTTTCAAACTGAACTTGAATCCTTCAAAATAAAATATTTGAAAAAAATTTGATTTTGAAAAAATAATATATTGTCCCATAATCAGTTAATTCTTCGCAATAATATTCGCATTTTCATATATTTTAGTACTTGGGGCCAACCAATTACAGCATAAGTCCCCGAAATGTTCGAATTATTATGGCGATTCAGTTTAAAACAAATAATCTTCAAAATCCATCTCATCACAATAATCTGTTTCAAAATCTATTCAATATCGGTATAATTTTATTTCGATTAATTGTCAGATCTCCATAGGTGATCTGTACCTGTAGATACTGATGTTGAACTTAAACTTTTAGGTAAAAAATTTTGTTTCGATGAATTGTTTGTTTCAAAATTGTTCTCACGCACGATTGGTTTTTTGTAAAATTGTAGTGTTCATATTTGTTTATCGATGAATTGTTTTTCGATTAATTGTTTTTCGATGAATCGTTTGTCGCAGAGTTATCATGGAACCAGTATTTCGTAAGATTTTCGTATGAAATCAAAATTGATCCTGGTTAGAGAAACGTACAAATTTTCGGAAAAAAAAATGTTCCGTTTGTCGGAAACTGACACACTTGAGAATTTTAATCAATTTTTAGATCGTCAAACGAAAACCAATTTTAATATACAGTGATCCTTTGAAAATGTCATACAATATCGCGGAATGGAGCTCGATATCGAAACTAATAAATGCTTGCTGAAAGTTGCGCCATACAATTATAACCAAAACATTTGAAAGGTTTGACAGTCCTTTTTTCCGGTGACAAGAGATAATTTGATAATTTCAAAACTAAATTTTTTTAATTATATTTTTTGGAAAATGAATAACAAAATGGTGACAACTATCGTAGTAAAATATAATTTCTCAAGTTAAAAAAGCTATTCACTTGTCCTTTAATTTCATTTGATTTGAGTTTCGTAATTATTAAACCAGATTGCATTGTGCATAAAAATGTGAATATATACACTACGAAAAACAAAAAACGAAACAGTAAATTTTTTAGAAAAAATAATTTAAAATCTTGGTGAAACGTGTTTTTTAAATTTTTTTTTTTTTTTTTACTTTTAGAATGTAGGAAATTTAGTCTACTTTTCGATGCTGGGGTCCGTCTTTTAAATTGGTATATGTACGATAAATCGCTGTAGTTTTCCATAAAATGTATTTTTATCAAGAAGTTTGATATAAAAATTTTCGTCGAGTGCTTAGTTTACAAGATAAAACCAGGGACTGAAACCGAACCTGAACCTAGATTTGTATATGATGCAGGTAAGGATGTTTCTATATCCTCAGAATACAATTATGAAATGAAAGGTAAACATACGGAAAATCTTGGCCGGCGTTTTCAACGGGAACACCCTAAATTATATAAAGCAGCTCAAAATTAGCCGTCAACATCTAAAGTCAGCCAGACCTCCAATAAAAGAGCCAGAGCAGAAGAAAATACGCTTGACCAGTAAATGAATGCAATCAAGATAAAAATGAGCAAAAAAGTTTCATTGATTCATGCGTAAGGTTAATAACCGTTAATGGCCGCCCTTTCACTATTTTTGAAGATTCTGGCACAATAAGAAATAATCGATCCGATTATGAATGCAATAAAAATATCAGTTAATAGTCGTAATGTAATTTATCTTATTAACGACAAAGCAATGGACATTAGAAATAAAATTAAATTGGAAATGTCAAAAAAATTATTTTCTATCAAAATTGATTCTGCTTCTCGCCTTTGTAGAAATATTATAGGAGTAAATGCTCAATATATTTTGGACGGAAAAATAAAACTACGAACTTTGGCCATGTATGAGGTTCAAAATCGCCAAACAGGAGTTTTTATAAAAAATGTTATCATCAGTGTTCTTGATTGTTATGATATCAAATTGCAGCAAGTTTATTCAATTACGTCAGAAAACGGGAACGATATAATTAAAGCAGCTGCGAACTATTAAAAGAGGATTATGAAAACTTTAGAACGGAATATGAATTTGACATAACTGAAGAAAATGTTCTATCTAATATTGAACAGAAAGGAGCAAAAACATTAGCACATTCGCACCTAAATATTATTCATTTCAGATGTGTTGCTCATAGTGTACAGTTGGCAGTGCTCGATACTATATCTAGCCCTGCTTTTAAGAAAACACTAGATGAATGCAGAGCTATTAGCAAAAAATTACGAACACCAAATATTTCTTCTTTACCTAAGAAGCTAAACACGAAAAAAGCCGTACTAGACTATGCAACTAGGTGGAATTCGACTTACAACATGATAAAAGTTCTATTGGAATACAAAAGATTTTGTTCGGATTTAAATTTAATGAATGCTGAATTCACTATGAATGATAGTATTTGGAATATTTGTGAAGAATTCCTCGAAGTTTTTGCACCTGTTTAAAAAGTAACGCTTAAGCTACAAGAAAAACAGATGAATTTAGGTGATTTTTATGGCTAAGTTTTAAATTAGAACTGACGAAAAATGACCAAACAAAAACATTATCCAAAGAATTATTTTCGAATATTATAAAACGAGAAAACAACTTTATTAATAATCCACTTTTGATTACACCAATATATCTAGATAGCAGATTTAGATTAATGCTAATTCCCGAAGATATTTGCAATGGTAAGTTGCAAATTTTAAAAACAATAAAAATTCTCAAAAATTTACAAATGGAGAGAGAAGAAGATAATTCTATAAGAACAGAAATTTCTAGTTCTTCAGAAGAAGATGAGGATATTCTTGAACAAGTTTTAAAGAAGACAGAAATGTTTCAAATTAATTAGGCAATTATAAATGACAACTCTTCCATTGATGATCCATTGAAGGAGGGCAAAAGAAAAAACTATTGTATTTTAGGATTTTTGGAGCAACATAAAATGCAAACACCATTATTGTATCAGATGGCCCATATCAGATCATCTTCACAGTTTCTGCTACACAAGTAAGCGTAGAGAGGGCTTTTCAGCTTTGAAATTTGAATTGTCACCACTAAGAACAAATTTAAAAGAAGAAAATTTAAAAAATATTTTGATTATTAAATTAAATGAGATTTTTTTGAAAAATAAATAAAGTTTTTTGACGAATAAATAAAAGATATTATACTTTTTTCTAAATTATGAACCCGAACTTTCTATTTGATTAACCCGAACCTGAAACTGAACCCAATTTTTTCAGGGATTCAGTCCCTGGATAAAACATAAGATAAGTTTAGGTTTTTAGTCATGTTTTTCGCAATAACTCAACAGCGACTTGTCGCACATCAATTTCAATATTCTCTATAAAACGTCTTTCGTGAACGAAACATCAGGAAAGTTCGTTGGCAGTCTTAAAGTTGGGGATTTTTTTCTCGTTAACCATTTTCGAACCCAGCATCGGAAAGTAGACTAAATTTTCTACATTAACAAAAAAAATATTAAACCGATATTTCACCACGAAAAGCACCTTGTATAAGCGTTTGAAAAAAGGATATTTTTCGAAAAAAAATTACTGTTGCGTTTTTTCTTTTGCGAAGTGTATTTATAATATCTTGAGTTATTTTAAACGTGCTAATCTCACCATTTTGTTTTGTAATAATTTAATATTAACTGCCAAAATTTTGAAAAGCACAAATTGAAGTGGAACACTGTAATATGGCAACCGAGTACGTAAAAAACAATGAGAAAAACTACAAAAAATTCTAAAAACTACTACTACTGCAGAACGCAACATTGACAGACACAACTTGAAAAGTCAGCTGTATCACGATCGAGAAAACCTCAAACAAAAATATTTCAATTCAGATGATCACAGTTTTCCGAATCAAACTGTCAAACCAAGACACGCTAAGGCAATTCGAGAACATTACATCTCAAACCATATCAACCATACAAGGTTCTGCAACAGAATATCAGTCCTTACAGGTTTTCATTTTTCAACGAAGCGCACACCAATGTAGAGCGCCGCTACAATTGGACTTGTAATACGAGAACTCAACTGTAGTGCTAGAAATATAGTTTAAACTAGCTATACTAGTATTTACTTCACTCTATAATATACACTAAACACTTTACCGATTGTCATTAATATAAATAAATAAATTTCCGCCATCATCATCTGTAAAAGACTATTTACGTAAAAAGGGGGTAACATCCTGTTACGATCCAAGTCACACCACAGTTGTCAAATGTTGAGTAAAATTACGGCCAACATTATAAAAGTTTTGAACACTGTCAACTTTTCAAATCAAATTGGCGATGATTCCACTAATCATTAATCATGATCATAACAGTTGGCGAAATTATTTACAGTTTTACATTAACTGTACCTGTGGCACTATTCTGCTAATTCAATAAAAATGCAATAAAACTAATACAATAAAAACTAATACAGTTAGTATTAAAATCTGATATAATGCAACTTTTGCATTAGTTTGTAATGCAAGCTTGCCCCGGACCTATATGTAATGCAATTTCCATTACATAGGTCATATTTTATCAACTGTGTATAGGTCCGATTTACGTTACCATCTGCACATTGCATAGCTCCATGCCAGCCTATAGTACTGGACATAGAAGTTGGGAGTTGAGTCGGCCCAAGAGTTTTGTACGCCGATAGGGGGTTGGTTGCATTTGCTCGGGTCGGTGTTTCATAGATTGAGATGCAGGTTTTCAAACTGAACTTGAATCCTTCAAAACAAAATATATGATAAAAATTTGATTTTGAAAAAATGGTATATAGTCCCATAATCTACTAATTTTTTGCAATAACATTCGCATTTTCATATATTTTAGTACTTGGGGCCAATCACTTACAGCATAAGTCCCCGAAATGTTCGAATTATTATGGCGATTCAGTTTAAAACAAATAATCTTCAAAATCCATCTCATCACAATAATCTGTTTCATCTGTACTTTTCAATATTTAATTTTATTTCGATTAATTGTCAGATCTCCATAGGTGATCTGTACCTGTAGATACTGATGTTCAACTTAAACTTTTAGGTAAAACATTTTGTTTCGATGAATTGTATTTTCGATGAATTGTTTGCTTCAAAATTGTTCTCACGCACGTTTGGTTTTAATATTGTAGTGTTCATATATGTTTATCGATGAATTGTATTTCGATGAATTACTTGTTGCAGAATTCGTTTGTCCTTTAATTATCGCCTACTTTACCGGACAAGTGGTGCAGTGGTTAAAGCTTCGGCACTTGGACCGGGAGGTACTGGGTTTGAATCCCATCAGAGGCTAGATGCAAATCGAATTTTCATCATCAATTACAATCGGTGATGTTAATAAACACAACTAAGACCCTTTGATGGAGTGCAGAATTCAGCGCCGACCCATCGTCCATGTTAATGTACAGGTTGACATGGAGCTTGCAATGTATACTGTAGTTATGTGAGTAGGTGAATAGGTGAATGGGTTAATGATGTGGCGTGAATGCGTGGTATCACAATGGGCCAAAAATGGCCTAAGTGTCAACCACTGAAACCTAAAACCTAACCTATCGCCTAGCTTGGGCTTGTAATACCACCACTCAACTGTAGTGGGTAGGAATAAAGTGTAAACTAGCTTTACTGGTATTGAATACAATCTTTATAAACTGTGTCCCATATGTTAGTTTTTTTGAGGTGGTAGCTCGAAGATTTTTTGACAAATGATGTTGGAGATGACGCCAATCGTCTGCACGACTGTCGGAGGTGACACATATCGGTGGGCGCGCTTTAATCAACCGTGGGGCAACACGGCACGAATAATCAACATAAACAATGACATTTTGGTGATAAAACGAACATAATTGGGTGATGCAATGACAGCTAGCGTCTCCGGCGTATATGACTAGATCGAAACCGTGTGCATTGAAGGGAAGCTCGAAGCAACGTATGGTAACTGCGATTAAGCGGATAACTATTACCTCGTTGCAGTATCAAATTTGAAAACTCTACAGAGACAGCTGTCAGCGCTAACTCAGGTACAGCAGTCGGTTGATACAAAGCGGCCTCGAATCACAGTTCCAAGCTTCGGCAGCAACTATACATGAATTGTACCGAATTTAAGAATTTGTTCGTCAACCCCGTTCACAATCCCAACCAGACACCAGGAGCTACACTATCTGAAGGCGAAATTGACTGAAGATGCAGCATCGTTGCTCAAGCCTGTGAGCATCATCAACGATATTTACGAAGAAGCATGGCGTTTCCCACGAGATAGATACAACCGCCGTCGGTTCATCATCGACAGCTATGCTTACATTACAATTTGAATCAGCTGTTGCGCAAGATTCTTGATACTACGACCGACCCTGTTCGCAGTCTGAAAGTTTTAGGGGTATCGATCACCACATTAGATATCATCTTAATCCACATCATCGTTTACAAGTTGGATTCAGAAACCCATCGACCTTGGGAGATGTCACTAACCTTGATACTGATCCATGATACCAAAAGTTTGATCGATTTTCTGAACATGGTAATCGCTGAAGATGATTTTCACGACTAAAGCACAATTGAATCCACTACAGTCGCCCAACGAGATTTCCTCATTTCGCAAACCTGTCTCGCAATAAACTCACTCACTCGTCGTCACTTCCGACTCACGCATCTTTACGTGTAAAGTTTGAGCATAAAACGCGTGTTGCAGTACCTTCAATTCAAACCTCCAACATTCGAAAAAAGGTCAAATTTCGTTCGTGAAAAGATATGGAGTTTCAACAGCCTACCAAGTCGGAATTTTTCCCTTAGTAGGGACATAAATAATAGAAAACTTGCAAATTTAAAAAATGCATAAAGGAGACGGTGAAAAATTTGAATAATTTAAAGAATTGTTAAAGCAAATTATATTCCGAATGCAGAAATTACAACCGATTTTCAGAATAGAGGCCCAAGTCATTTTGGCAATGAAAATGGAAGATACACCGCAACTCTGCCATTCAATGAGAACTCATTGAACATTCCAAGTACAAGAGGCTCATGCTGGATTATCTGCAATTGGATGGAAGAAGTGTCAAAAGATCATAACAACGCATCGCACATGTCATCAATCAGCAAATCACTTAATCAGAAGCTTCGCGTTGGTCCCAAGTTCCAACAGAACGTCTTCGAAATACTAACTCGTTCTCACAAACTCACAAAAATTATCAGGTACCATAAGTCGACCTTCTCCAGATGAGCTAGTTCGAGACTATCGTTTGTGTATCGTCAAGTACGGAACTGCAAGCGCTTTGTATCCCGCAATTTACAGCTAGTACGAGACGAACAGAAAAATATCCAATTGCAGTTAAAGTCACATTTAGGGGCTTCTACGTCGGCGACTGATGACTGGCTTAGACAAAATCGTGAATTTACTCAACGTCCAGAGGCAAATTATGCAGCTACTCTGATGTGGTGACTTCGAAAGAAGTGGTTCTCGAACAATCAGCTGCTCAATAAGATACCAATGGAATTCCGCGAACACCCGAGTCAACATGAGCTATAAAGTGGGACGATTTAGTTAAAACACTCAGGCTTTACATTGGTCTCCTTCGACCGATTGTTTTGAACATCCAGTGTCATTAATCACTGCGCACTATTTTAGGCTGGTGGCATCATTGGACCTTATTTTTAAAAAATGAACGTGAAGAAGCAGTAATAGGGAATATGAAGCGCTATCGTGGCATGTTAATTGGATTTTTGTGGCCAAAATAGTTTGAAATTGCAAGGATGAAATTTCAAATTTCAAGAAATACTGATGTCACTTAGCTACCAAGATCATGCGATTTAACATAGTTAGCTTATTTTCTTTGCAGTTTTTTGAAGTAAAGTGTATAGCAATGATCCATAAACATTTCGAGATCGTAAGATTAACATTCGAAGTGAAATTGAGACCATTGAACTGCTTTTATTGAAAAAAGTTATAAGTAACTTTGATTTTCGGATGCAGGCCGTGTTGATCACATGAATAAATGACATAGAACCAACTTTCATTTTCAATTACAAATTTTTAATTTCCAAAATACATTGTGTGTTTTTTTTTTTTAATATAAACGACTAATAGATAGAACACCCTTGACAAATTGCCATTAAATAAGTTCTCTCTGTACTGTCAAACACGCAAAACGTATTTTATACGCAATATTAAAATTAAATTATATACACCATATTTTAGGATATAATGTTTTATTTCCGCCATCATCATCTGTAAAACATTCCAAACAGAACAAAGGATAACTGTTCTGTTACACTTCAGGTCACACAACAGTTGGCAACATGTTGCGTAAAATCACGACCAATTGGCGCTTTCAGTTACCCTATCCTGATTAGTGAAATTATCGCTAATTTGATTTGAAAATTGCATAGACTAAACATTTTCATAACGTTGGCTTTGATTTTACTAACTGTTGGGTGCACTGAAAGCGCCCAGTGTTATAACAATTTTGAACTTTATCAACTTGTCAAATCAATTTGGTGATGATTCCACTAATCATGATGCCAACAGTTGGGGGACCAGAATGCGCCCATTGTTATGATTTTTAAAATGCCTTTAAGGATTTTTCTGTACCTGTACCAGCAATATTAATATTCTGTCAAAATTATATTTTGACAGTAACGATTACTTTATGTCCCAAATAGTGCTTCATAGTTAACCCATACATTCATCCTACGATTTTTTTACGAACTTATCCCAGACTTTTTATATTTTTATTTTTTGATTTTCTCATCCCATACTTTTTGTTTTTATTCAAAGTAATATTTTACTTGAAAGTTGAATTTTTATAATATGAAATCCTTAAAAGGGAAATTCCGTAAATCAAGGGAATCGCCACAATTCGAAAATATATGACACGGAAAACGTACTGGCTTCGTTGAATAGTAGAAAAATTCTCCAGCCTTAGGGGTTAAAAGGTCGACAAATTTGTAGATTTAGATACGTTGTCGACTCATATGGCTATCTATCGAGCGGGTATGACGACCTGATGATCGTGAGAATTCCCGCCATGTAAATTTAAGTAAGCAGTTTACGACATTCTACGAATTTGAGAAATGAAAATTAGTCTGAGATGGATACTTCTATTAAACGATGCAGATTTATCACTGCCCCTAATTTATCTACCCTATTTGTCAATTTATGACCAAACATAAAGTTCCGTTGATTTTGGAAATTCCCGCAATTCGAATATACGTGACACCGAGAAACGTTTCGTTACGACTAACGTAATAAAACGAACGCTCAATGCACATAGGTTTACGGTGAAACTGCCAAAATCTGCAATTGAGAAAACTGATAGCGAATTTATCTATCGAACATCGAAGAATCGGAATTCGATAAACTGTTTCGAATTTCCGTTGTACTATAAAATGAACAAATTAGGTCATCTATCAACATTAAATTCAAGGATCACGCGTTGATTGCAAAAGCTCTGACAGTAACCAGGAATTAGAGCAGTCTTAAAATCTGCAATGCACTCAATTAAAAATAATATTTAAAAAAACAGGGCACAGAATAATGGAAATGACAAACAATGTACCAGCAAATCCAATTGGATTCTTTATATACTCTTCCTGCGGCACTATTCTGGTAATTAACCGGGAATAGGGAATTGGGGAAAGAATCTATATGTAATTTTTATTTAAACATTTTTTTTTGTGGCCTACTGAGGTAAAAAGCTACAGTGTTAATTTTTTTGAAAACAAAATTAAATTGGGAATAATTTTCCCTGCGAATTATGATATGGAAATATTATTCCCAATTTATATTTATTTACGTCAAACTTTTCTGCTCAGTACCTATAGGGTGGAAAAAAATATTTGAACGGAAATTACATATAAATTATTTCATCTCGGGGAATTACCAGAATACTGCTACTGTAGACATAATTTACCCTCAGGCAGCAAAAATTTTTCTACTTTACAACTCATCACGTATATTCGAATAGCGGAAATTCCCACGATCAGCGGAACTTTATATTTCACCACAAATTGGCCAGCAGGGTACAGAAACTGTTGGCAATGACTAATCGGTGTACCCTTTAGTAAAAGTACGCAACCCAGACTAATTTTCGTTGCTTAAAGTAGCAGAATATCGAAGACCACTTACTCAAACTTACATAGCGAGATTTTCTACGATTGGGGTGGGTTGTCATTCTCGCTCATTAGATAACCATTAAGGTGTCCAAAACTTGTAAACCCTAAGGCTGGAGAATCGTTCTACTTTTCAAAGGAACCGGTACGTTTTCCGTGTCACATATTTTCGAATTGTGGTGATTCCCTTGATTTTGGGAAATCACCGCACGGACTCGAAAGGGTCTTAGTAGTACAATTTGTTTCTTTTAAAGATTTCATATATAAAAATTCAACTTTCATGTAAAATTTTAATTTGAATAAAAACAAAAAATATGGGAAGAGACAAACAAAAAAGTCTGGGATGAAAAAAATGTGTGAAATGATTGATACGTATAATTATGCATACAAAATGTAAAAAGTATGGGATGAGTTTTAACACTTGTGCAACTAGTGGTATTTTAAAAAAAAATCATGGAATGAAAGTATGGGATCAGTTCAAGGCGGCTCTAAAATTGCTTTTATTAAATTTGCGTTGTCATATAGAGTTGAGATTAACATCACCAAGTGTTGGAACTAAAGCTACAGCAATCTACTTACAATTCAGATTTAACATAAATTAGTTTTTAATTACATATTGTATTTAATTATCTTTCACATTCATACATGCCTTGCATACACTACGAATGTAAACGATAGTTATAACTAAAAATACATAAATTTTTTTCAAGGCTTCGTGTTGTTTGTATTTATTATATTTGAACACCTTTTATTGAGTGCAAGAGACCTAACCTGTTCACTATATAACATATAAGATGTAATATAATATGAGTATCATATATTCCGTTATACCGCTGATTTGTCTGTATAGTTCTTATACACTTCAATTGCACATACCGGCTGAAAAACTTGTTTATGTTTATTGTCCGATATTGACAGCTTTTATTTAATTATCTACGAAGGTAAACATAAACAATGATTAATTACATTTAATTACTAACTATTTTACATTTTAAATGTTTATAATTTTATAATGTAAATTCCAAAAAAATTAGCTAACAATAATATTATTATACAGTGAATTGACAAGCTTTAGAAATTCCCGCGGTTTTTAAATAGCCTGTTGCGTATCAAATATTATTTTACACGACAAACATGTTCTCCATCAAAACGAACTCTTACATTGTTACATTTGTGCCAAAGTTTGTATTTTGGTTATTTTCATTTAGACAGGTCAATTTCATAATACACCCATCGTGTGCTCGTATAAATCGCTTAATTTTTAAACAAGCCAAAAATAACCAAACTAAATTTTAAGGTTGTATTGTTGTCACTTTAGTTTAACCTCTACGCATATTATGAAAAGGGGTTCAAGCTATTAATTTTAACGGTACTGTAGGGAAATTAGGTTGATATAAAAAATGAAATTGATATCATATGTATAATATGGAAATTGTTAGGTCGTTGAACATGAAATGAAAAGCTTCAACAAGTAAATTAGACTTTATAGAATCCGATCAAAATTTATCAATTTATTTCCGGCAACACTTTAAGCCTCAAGCAAAGATGCTTATATGTGCTTGAAGTTACTGTTAATGTGTTAGTAACAGAGTATTAAATATAGAGTCATTAAAAATATAAATATATTTAATTCCATAAAATCAAAATTAATTGCATGTTGCTTGTCGTATTTTCGTATTTATTTTACGATGGCCTAGAGATTTATATATTTATTTTAATTATGAAAATGCAAATAGTTTTCTTTTAATTGATATAACAACCTCCTGTCTATATAAGTCTAACTATTATTGATGTGTAAACATCTTTACTCGCGCCTACTAAAAATTTTTGTATTAGAGTAAACTTGTAAATGAAACGAACGGAAATGACGTACCTACTTCGTTTGAAAAAAGCAACAAACTCAATAAAAACAAATTTGTACTATACATGCATGGCATGCTCGTATGTATATGTATAATAGTACTGAAAACAAAAAAATCAATTTAAAAATTAAATAGAAACCATCGATATTTCCATCGATCAGAAAAATCAAAAAAAAAATTACTTTACGAAAACGAATTACGATTACATACTCTTATGATTAAAAACATAGTCAGCAACTTGTGTATATTGCTTTATCACGAGTAACGAGTCTCTAGGAGCTGTTCATCACGTCGGCTATCAATGATCATGTCTTCTGGGAGGTGGTTAATTATAAATGGGGTTATAATGACGTCTCGTTTTTAACATTGAACTGCCAGAGTCTCACGTCACAGAAACGCAGGGATGCTCAATTCATTTGCTTTCCGATACCTGGCTGCGCAATGGCGAGCATGTTAATATTCCTACGTTTGAATGCTATGTTCAGTTCAAGAGAGATAGTCAGCGAGCTGCCGGAAAAGATCCATAAAATGACGATTGCCGACACAAATAATTTGCCGTACGAACTTCCACTTGTCATAGGTCGCCCCTACTTTCTCAAAACCAATATTGACGTAACAGATTGACTGACGAATGGTTCTAAGGGCTGTCTGAACTATATCGGATGGATTTCGGTACAAATTCACAAGTTGGCAAGAAGGTCAGACGGCTTAAAGCTGGATGGGCGCAAAAAACGAATATCAATTGATGTTTGGTGCCCATTTCTAGAAAACCCTCAATTGTTAATCGAAACAACAATCGGACAATTAATGTTAAGCGTAATCATTTTCCAATCGTACCTGTATGTGCCACAACAATTCATGCGTCACAGGGTCGTACCTATATAACGAGATAGTCAGTATATACTGTTACGATAAAAGACACAGCCAACAACTTGTGTATATTGCTTAATCATGAGTAACGCGTCTCGAGGGACTGTTCATCACGTCAGCTTTGGATGATCATGTCTTCTACCATGGATGTAAAAAGGGGACCTCAATTGGGTCTTCTTCAAAATGAGTTCACTATAAATCACTATAAATCCGCTGGATATAGATATGAGATAATAATGACGTCTGGTTTTTAACATTGAACTGCCAGAGTCTCATGTCACATCACCTCCACGTAACTGATAAAGTCATGCAGGGATGCTCAATTTTCTTGAATTCCGAGATCTGACTACGCAATGACGAACATGTTAATATTACTAATTTGGAATGCTGCGTTCAGTTCAAGAGAGATGGTCAGTTGGCTGCCGGAGTAGCAATATATAAAAATACAAGTAGATCTTATACAGTCACCTCGCATAAGGAAACCATCGTTGAACAAACAACTGGTATGAGCGTAACAACACAACCCATTGATGATATATACGGCTGAACTTCAGCTTCTAAATTCGAATAAGATGTCTGTAACTGTATTCACCTCGCCGAATAAATTTGTCGCAGACATAATAAAGCTCATACATTTCGTCCTTGCTCCATATTCTAAAATAATTTCAAAAATTCTCCAATGAGACTTTCATTTTGTGCAGATGATTATGAGCGGGGATTTCAATATTAATTTTGCTGTTCCTCAAGCTGAACTATTTATAAACTTCCTGCGACACAAATTCGATTTGCACATGAACTACGAGATAAAGGACGACCATTGTGCTGTTTTTCAATGAAAATTAGAAAAGTTAGAGTCGACAGTATATGTATCTTATTTTAGCTATACCATAATCCAATTGCGTTGATTATACCGAAAGAATGATAGACCAATTTAAGGATAATAAACCACTGAAAAACTCTGGTTAGTAAAATTGCATTCCTTCTTCCTTCAAAGTAAACTGTACGCACGCACTACACACGCAATGTTTACACATCTCCTTGAGAGTACTAATGGACTCACTCTTTTTTATTTTATGATATGTGTAAATCAGAGTTGTTGCAAGAAAGTGGATATTTTAGGCCGATATTTATGCTAAAGTTCAACGATTGTGATTGTGAAATACATACCAACAAAAAGATTACCAAAAACTTACACTTTCAAATTTAAAAATATTACAATTGGATAGTCCCTAATAGTGTCCCTGTAAAGATGAAACAATTTTCTAACAATTTGAGATAAACGCGAGAAAATCGTGATACCAATTTAACGAGCATGAAGTTTCTGGTTCTAAAATATTCTAATTAATTTAAACTGTTATAAGATAATTTAATATCAATATCGTGTAAAGAAGTATTACTTTAAGGTAAAGATTTGATGATTAATCATATCGCGTTATCAACACATAATTAATGTCATTTAGGGAAGTTTAAACAAATATCCATCGTATACAAATTAACCATAACTAGACTCTTACAAAAGAAAAAATACTTTAGGTTTTGAAAGTGGCTTTAAACATATCAAATAATTAACAAGCTGTTAGTGACGTAATTTACATCTTTAGGAACGAGATGTTCTTAGATATTTAAATGTATTTTAGGATAGTATAGACAACGTTCTTACATTGAAATGAATACGGTTAATTTATGATGAAATTTGCTGCGCAATACATGATACGAGTATGTAAGAGTTCTTAGATTTTGAATAAATTTTCAAATTTGATTTCACTAAAGATGTTCACGGGGGAGGGGGGGGGCGCGTCCCATCTAAATGCACCTGTGTTGAACGGAAACTAATTACGATGATTTTTAACTTGTCTAGAGATATTTTACGGTTATATCGCCGATCCGAGGAATGTTCATGTATTCGAATAGGTCAGAAAATGGATATCGTGAAAACGGAACACGAATGATGATTTTCGCCATATGGTTTCCAAAATTTACAGATTCTTCATTTTCAATGTTCTTCTCAATTAGAAATTTTGATATTTTCGCCAATAGAAATTTTTGCCGAAAATGCGCTAGTCAGCGGTATAATCATCGCCTTGAACAATTCAAAAGAATAACCTGACCTTATGTCTCTAGGATTTCAGTTATCCGTTATTTCAGTTATTTCAGTCAACTGGGAAAAATTCCACTTGGCGAAAATACCAAAATTTCCAATTGAGAATTAAATGGAAAATGAAGAAGTGTGAATTTTGGAAACCATGGTGAAAATTTTCTTTGTGTCTTATTTTCACAATATTGGCGCTCCTTCAAAAGTTAACTCAATTTTAAAATCAAAAAAAAATCTATTTTGCTTGTCAAACCCCGTTTTATTATCATTAGCACGCGTTACACTGTTTTCGTATTTTTTTTGAGTTTGATTATGAAGTAAAGGAAATTTTTTTTCTCTTCTTTTTTATGGTGGTGTTTTTTTTTACGAGATTATTTTTTTGCCATAGTTGTATTAGTTAGTTTTTTTTAATTGTATCATTAACAAACTTTATTGTCAATCACTCGACAGGGTTTTGAAATGCACAAAATTTTGAAATGCAATAATTGTAGAGGCTTAAGGCTTCGATAACTCTCACGGACACGCAGGAGGTCGATGTGCTCCCCCCCGCTTAGCCCTCCGAGGGGCTTTAGATTTGAACTTCGGGGGACGTAGGAGACGGGATCAGTAAACATGTCGCACTGCATGCCGCACGTAGGAGCGGATTATATATAATGACGTCCAAAACCCAAACCTTCTTTTCAGGACGACCAAAAATATACTTTATTAAAAGAACGTATTTATACAAATCCAATTTTGTAAATTAAATTTTACAATTATTGGTTGTTGAATGGTAAAATTCAATTGAAAAGGCCCAATTCCAAAAATTCTAGAAACAAAAATAAAAAGTAGAAAAAAAAACGGGATTAAGCAAGCAAACTAGAATTTTTTTTTTTGATTCTAAAATTGAGTTAACTTTTGAAGGAGCACCACAATATTGATATATGACAGAGATCCCGTAAATATTTCTGGGATAGGGGATATAATCATAAACGTAAAAAATGTCTCTAAGTATAGGCAAGATAAAAATCATCATAATTAGCTACCGTTCATCACACCTATAGAGTTTCTGACCATGTAAGTGAGACCCTGTGAACATCTCTATAGGATCGGAGATATGTATAAAGAGACATTGTAGACATGTAGAGACATTGTCTATAATAGCCTTCTTTAGAATTAACGAAACTTTAGTAAATAGTATCACAATTTTCTCTAATATAAATGTTAAAGGTTATCTAAAAATATTTCAATTTCACTACAAGACAAATCCAATTTGAATATTTTTAAATTTAACAGTGTACATTTTTGGTATGTATATATTTTACAATCAAAAAAGTCATTGAAGTTTTCTTGGAAACAAATATGTGCTAATATATATTTTGGGGCAAGATGCAAAAGGGAATTTTTATCATCAGATTACGATATGTGATAAAGAGGAACACAACTATGACTCCCTGTCTGAGTGCAGATCTCATGGGCCGATCCATCTTGTATGCCAGTACTATATGCTGGCATGGTACTATGCAATGTGCAGATGATAACGTAAATCGGAGCTATAGCCATTACCTCCTCCATTTGACAAACAACTTCGTAAGGTAGCACGGGAAAAATGAACCGCGAAAGAGTTAGGTTATAAATGAGTTATATTTTAACAGTGTATTTTAGATTATAAATATTTTTATTTCTAATAATGATCATAAAGGGAAACTATACCGAAATTAATAAACAACAATAAATGTACTGAATTATAGCAAATTCTGGAAAAGCGTTATTCGTTCGAAAGCCCAATTAGCCCAAAGGCCATTTTTACAAATTCTCATTTTGCGTAGGTGATAGTTTCACACTATTGAATTCAAAAATAACACTGTTCGGTCTTGATTTGTTCAGCGAAGTTGTTTATCTTGACTTGCGCAATAACTTTGCTGAAGAAAGCATAACGAAAATCATAATGGTTCAAATACTATTGGTGAAAAATGAAAAATGCCTGTTTTTACGACAGTTTGTGTAAAAAAAACCACTGGGTGCAATTATTAGGCTGGAATGATATGAACAACTTCGCTGAAAAAGCAAAACCTAAATCTTAATAGTTCAAGAGCTACCAACGTGAAAATGAGTGTATATTTTGTCAAATTTTGGACTCAGAGCTAAAACATATCGAAAGCGAAATCTCAAAAATGGGAACTAACTTTGAAATGGGACTAACTCCATTGAATTCAGCGTACTCGAATTAGGTTTACCCCCTGACCGCCCAGTTTATCAATTTTTTCAACTACCACAGTGTAATTAGAAAACTTGGCCCATCCAATTGGAATTTTAGTTTTAAAACTTAATCGAATTGTAGTTTTGTGCAAGTTGAGTACAAATATTCTTCAGTAAATCGTACAAATTTAAGTAAAGTTGCATATATTTGGAAGTAACAAAAATATTTATAAATAGCCTGAGAAGGCGTGTTGTGTTAATGGCTGTTTATCATGAGCAATTTAACAGCCTATTTGAAGTGCCTTAATCTAAATCTCTAAAAGGCTAAATTATTAACTTAGCCATCCTAATAAAAACTTCCTGAACAGAACACCAAATATAAGTTAAAAGGTTTGCAACTTTGAAAAATAAATTATTTATATGTAAAATATTTATTGAACATTACGAATAAATGTTTTATTAGTTTATATACCTTATTTAAATACTTAATCCGTTAAAATTAATTAAAAATGAATTCAATCAAAATCTGATGGGAAAATAAAAAAAAATCAATTGGATTTGCATACTTACACGTGCAGAAAAATTAAAAAAATCGGCACACACATCCTTTGCTAGTATTTCCTTCCTCAGTGTGTTCTTCAGCTATTTGCCACAGAAGTACTTCATTTTTATTTTTTATTGAGTGAAGGCGTCTTATCGGCTACTGGTTCTTAAAATACCTGCACTTTTTCTGTAATCTTCTGCTTATATTTCCATGTTTGACAGCATCAACAGTACTGATATTGAACATTCATAACTTTATCTGTAATGACTGGATGGTTACATGCTTTTGCTATATAACAACCAACATCTAAAAAATGGATGCAACTAAATAGTACTTTGAGGAGTAGGTACAATGTAAAACTTCTTGTGTGCTCATCAAAGTCATTGAGCCTCATACATTATGATGACAAATTTTATTACGCTGGCTCAACTCCCTGTGGACTGCAGCGAATTACTTTAGTGTCAGCCACCTTAATCAGTACAGATGAAACGCCACGCTTCATTACGCGCTATCCAGTAGTAATCAGTCGACACTACTTGCAGATATTCAGTGCTCTTACGGCACAAGTGAAAAAGAATAAAAAGATGCATGGCGGTGAAATTAAGGATTTCTGGTGGCGGGTTTTGAAACTCAACGCCCTCATATCCTCATGGTGCTTTGATGGCTTGCGAATGTTTCATTGTTCCATGCAAAGGAAGGAATACATTTTTTTGGCAATGTGATCTCATGCAAACCTGAGGACGATTCGGAAGGATACGCATTGATGTAGTGCAACCAAATACACCGACGCACACATATACATACCTGCTACAAGAACCACTCGCAAGTACGCGAGTTTTGGATTCTCTCACCAGCCATGCCAACAAACTCGCATCGTTTCCCATACATACAGATGAATTCGTCCGAAATAATAAACAAATATGCATTTTGGAGAGACGAGCTAAAGATAAACCGAATAATATACTGCCGCCCAGTTCTGTAGTTATATGGGATGCGACGACATCCAGACACGCGAACAATATTAGAAAGTCGCCTCCTACATTGCAAAGCACATTTTGAATGGTAATTAACTGCATGCGAATGCGTATACTTAAACAAATGAAAGTGCAAATAATTAATATTAACGATGATCATAAATATTGATAGAGGGATTTAGCCGCTATATCTTTTATTCTGCTAGCACTACATCCCATAGAGGGATTTAGCCACTTCATTAATGACCAAAATCTCGCTATTTGCTTAACTACAAAGCATGTTCCATGGAAAATATTTGGTATTGTGCTTTATACAAAATTTATAATTATAAATAATCAGGTACGACTTCTTTAATGGAATATAAAAACTTATAAATAAGAAGGGAAGACATTTTCCCCCAAATAAATAATAGAAACCTGTCCTTCAGACACCCTTCAAAAGAATATGAAAAACGCCACACATTATTAATTCTTACTAAATTGTTTTGTAGTATTTAAAATAATCTTCTTAGAAAATGTTTGAAAAAATTTATATTTGAAAGAGAAAACTCGATATTACATTATCACACTATATCAATTATATGTAAAGTTGGTGAAGGTGGTGAATCACATTGAAATTAAAATCACAAAATAAAATATTTATTCTAATGCGATTAGTTTTTTAATTACTAAAATTATTCGTTAAAAAATATCGAACATATACCGAGGTTTTTGCACAAAGATATATGGTAGCAATGGAAATAATATAGGAACACAATTACTCAAGAAAGAAACAAGTTTTGAATGTTATGACACCGAAGCTCCGTATTTCGTATCTTTGGAGATTATATTTGAAAGAAAAGGTCATTCATTTAAAACAAAACAATATTTAATTTACAAAACTTATAAATTTATTTCTAATTAGTTTTAATTTTAAATTATTAAAATGAGGTGTTAATGTTGATCGTCCGACAGAAATATCGTCTGAAATTATTTCCATGTACACATCAACTTTAAGACTAGGAGTTGCAGCTCCTGACTTCAAAACTTTCGTTTTGTTTGTTCTCTTAATTTTCAGATATACTATTCGGTTTACACAGTTAATCATAGAAAAATAAAAAAACTTGAAGTTTGTTATGGCTTACTGTTTTCTTGAATAATTAATTTCCCTAAGCAAAGACCGGTATTTTGCTTGACCGGTCTTGCTTTAAGTCTCCTTTCTTCTAACGGATCGTTCTCGGTAAATAATCTATATGTTCTTCAATCAAAGAAAAGGCTTTGGACGTTTTTTGGGTTGTCAATAGAATTTTTTTCAAGCGACATCAATAATTGTTCATTAAAGAGGTCGTTATTGCATTGCAAGCTAATGGTGTTAATGGTGTTAGGGGTGGTGGCATGGCAACGTACATTGCTAACTGTACTGTTGCAATAGAGAAAGAACAATAAACTTTGCATGGTACTAGTTTCCTTGTGATTAATCTGCCACTTTGTCATAGCAGAATGATTGGTATATATCGCACCAAACAATGCCCAGATATTGTTTTCTTTTACACCCTTGAGAATGTTTTACAAAAATACCCCAAATCAATGGTATTGGGTGACATTAATATTAATATGTTTAGCTCAAGTGAATATAAAACGACTTGGATGAAGTCGGTTGTCTCTAGTAGTGGATGCACGATACTCAACAACTTGAGCCCCCGCAGTTTTACACTCGATTTTTTTCAACGCCCTCGGTACTTGACCATGTCATCACGGACCTAATCCTGTCAAAATTTAACGTCAGCCTAATTGACTCCCCTGATATCGATCATCGAATTATTCTGGTAGATAAATCCGATTCTATAGTTATGGCTAAACATAAATCCCATCAGTTTAGGGTCATTGACTATGATAGAGTCTTCGCTTATCTTCCTTATATATGTAATAATGATTCTTGTATAAGTACTTTTAAAGAATTGTGTGATGAGCTATCGCACCTCATTACCTCTAATACCAAATCATTAAAGAAGGATGACACTAAAACCTGGGTAACCGAAGAATTTGTATCTATTTTAAAAATAAGAAATGTCTTTTATCGTCTGAAAAACAAATATCCTAGTAACTGTTACTTTCCTTTTAACTGTTACTATAAAGAAATATTCAAGTATTTTCGAAACGAAGTAATTTATACTAAAAGAGGGTTCAAATCAGCGTGCAACCTTGGTGTGCTCCAACAATCTATAGAAAATTCCAAAGCGACTTGGACCGTTTTAAAAAAACTGATATTTAACAAAGATGATAAGTTCTCTGGGAATCCAATTATTGCACTGACTAACGATTTGTCTGAAGTTAAACATGACTCAAACGGCATTGCTAATATTTTTAACGAATATTTTATAAACATTGGAAACGTAACTGACGGAACAACTAACCACATTACAATACCCCATTTTTCCAGTTACTTAAAATATGAAGGGCTCCCGGAACTGAATTTCTCAGTTACTGATTATTTGGAAGTTACTACAATAATAAATAATCTTAATCGAACTGTTGCATCAGGATATGATTCAATTTCACCGAAATTTATAGGAAAATGTAAGACTTTTCTCATCCCCTTAACCGTTAAATTAATCAATGAATCCATACATATTGGCCACTTTTTGGATTGTCTCAAGGCTTCAATAGTTCACCCTGTTTTTAAAGCGGGAAATAAAATGCTTCCATCTAACTATCGGCCAATCTCAATCCTGAATGTTTTCTCAAAAATATTTGAGAAAATAATTGTAGCTAGATTAAATGAATATTTTAAGTACAATAAAATTATACATGTTAACCAATTTGGATTTGTCGAAGCATCTAGCACACCGTCTGCAGCAGTGTCAATGAAATCTATTTGGGATTAGAGCGCAAGGAATATGTATCGATGCTCTCTATTGACCTTAAAAAATCTTTCGACACTGTGCCACATAAAATTCTACTTTCAAAAATTGCAAAGTTAAATCCCTCCGTTTTAACATCACCCTCTCCATTTTAACATCATATTTCACTAGCCGTGTCCAATACACGGTTGTAAATGGTATAAAGAGCGAGCCGCTGACTATGGTATCTGGAGTGCCGCAGGGTTCTATTCTTGGTCCAATTCTCTTTAACTTCGTCGTTAATGACATGTTCAATATAGACTTGTTTGGTAAACTTTTTATGTACGCTGATGACTCTGTTCTAGTGTATAAATCTACAGACGCTCTGAACCTTCTTGATCAAATGGCGCAAGATATTATTAAAGTAGAATACTGGCTGACTGCTAATAAAATGCGCATGAACATGTTAAGGAAAAACTACATAATTTTCCAAAACAAAAAATTTCCTGCGCATTTTCCCCGCTATTTGGAAGTAAATAATAATAAAATACTGCAAGTTGCAGCTACTACTTACTTGGGGCTTATCATTGACCAAAATCTGAAATAGAAGGAACAGGCACTGAAAGTTAAAAAATCAATCTGGCCTTACGCATTTGCGTCGAAGAGAATAAGAAGTCTCATTGATGAAAAAACAGCTTGGTTATTCTATGACGCTTATATCAACTCTAGATTTAGTTATATGAGCTCGCTGTGGACTGCTGCACCGAAAAATTTCATCAAAAGTCTGTGGGTTCTGCAAAACAGGATCATAAAAACTATCAAATGCCTGCCAGTACTAACGCCGGCTAAATCTCTGTATTCTCCCAAAACACTTCCTTTAGAGATTCTAGGGAAATTTCAATTATTGATATTTATTATTAAAGCTCAGATGGCTCTGATGAAGTGTAATCTGACGCCTATAACCGTATCTGAAGTACACTCACATTATACAAGAAACAATACAAGTTCATTATATTATCTAAATACCGTAAGTACAAGCCGCTCCCAAAGTAATCCATTTTATATGGGCCCTGCTCTATTTAATGAGCTTCCTCAGGCTATTAGAATAGAGTCTAATATTATAAAATATAAACGGCTCTTGAAGGAGCACTTAATCAGAAAATGGTCGAATGTATTATAGAAAGATCTAGTAGGCTCAAATTTAATATTCAATTAGCAGCAACCACTGACTTGGCTACATGAACTACAAAAATATCGGATTAATCAAAGGAACAGATTTGAAGTGACAAGATCTTATAATAAGTTTTCAGTTTCTACTTAGTTCTAGTTATGATAATGTTTAGTTTTTTTATTTTCTTTTAAATATGAAATTGTACATTCTGTGTATGTTTTTAAGTAATGCTATGGATTGCCTGCCACAGTCTATTAGACTATTTAGGCAATTGTAATAAATAAATAAATAAATAAAAAAAAAAAAAAAAAAAGTTCTCGGGTACTTCTTCAGTATCTACTTCATCCATTCCGCGGATGAAGTGTATGTGCTACATACTTATCTTCTTACAATTATATTTTTTCGGGATGGAATGTTATTTTCAGTTATTTCTTAATATTTTTCGGGCTGAGGAGCTTTTTCCTTTAGAAGATATTTTTTCGGAAGGGTTTTCGGGCAATCTTCACATATATCTATGTTGGTTCGATCACGATTATTTGCCCAAACGATGCAAATATTTCAACTAAACCGAGATAAAATGGGGCGGGACTTAGTTGAATATTGCGATTTGATTGGCTAAAGAGTTGGATGAAAATTATCCATTTTCGTGAAGGCACCATCAGGCGCAATAGCGACGATTTCGTTTTATATTTCCACCTTACGTTGTAATAGTTGAGAGCTGGCCAATATGGGATCGTCAATACACACTGGTCAAAATTTCACCCACTCATCACAGTTTCGTTCACTTCATCACACAATTTTATATATTTTTCGTCGTATTTGTTTACATTAAATTTTCTCCAAGATTTTATAATTGTTCCCTAATTTAGAACGTCAGTCAATAGACCCAATCAGTAAAGAGGTCGTGTTTGGTAGAAGGAAGATAACGTTAACGTGGTTGAGTACCTTCGTCAATTTATGGCTTTGTGTACTGTTAACAATAAGCAATGTTTCGTCCACTGTTAAATTTTGTCACAGTAATTTAAAAAAAAAGTTATTCAGGCAGTCCTCGCGTTGGTTTTCTCCAGATGCATTACCATTAAATTAAATTGCAATGCAATCTTTAACCGGTTTAAACCCTAAATTTCATTTGTCTTCTTTTTTATATTTTTTATATGAATGTCCTAGATGGCACTATTTTCCAAAAAAGAGCTGTCCCTGCAACATTATACTCCTGGTGTGGGGTATAACCACCAATTTTGATAACTTTTTAACCTCCTCAGGACATTTACAACTGAGTCAAAATCTAGACCAGCTGCATCCGCAATGTTTTTACATTGTGAAGTGGATGCTGATTTTTAAACTGTCCAATCCAGCCGTTACTATAGCTGGGAATCGTTCAGATTGCAAAGATTCTCCGTGTTTGACTATTAAATATTCGTGAACAGTTTTAGCTTATTGCTGGATAATTAACGTCTATCCGCACACAACATCTGCTCCATTTCTTCCATTATCTTACTTCTTCTTAGACACGTGTAATTGACAATCTCGTAATTTTTTTATATCAGCATCGAATTGGCTTAAGACTTCGAAACTTTTTTACACAATTTATTCTGTTCCATCCACACTGCCGGGGCATTTTTGTGACATATTGAGTATTCAATTAAAATACAATGCACTTTGGATAATAAGTGGACTTAAAATTTACAGAACCAGTTTATAAAACATTACTTTGATTAATTTCTTTTTCCTTTTTTCTTGCACAAATAACAAGATTGATAGAAAATATGTGTACGAGTATCTTAGTTTTGCCAGCACCCGAAAACGCGACAGTCATAAATTAGTTATGTCATACTTTTACATTTTACCTATACATTTTGCCCCTCCATTAAAAAGTTTTGAACACCCTCAAACTGAACTAACAATTGAGAAAGCAAATTTAAAAAATAGTCACGAATATTTCATTGTTTTGCCCCAATTTTGTACCGTATTACCAATTCATTAATTTAATGAAGTGAAGCCTGAGGGATTACGCAAGACGACAGTGGAAGAATATAAGTGATAATATATGTTTCAACGGCAAAGCTAGGAAAATATACATCTAAAGTTAGAAACACAAGAATTGTCTAGATTTTATTCAAGATATGATGGCGCAAGAAAACGATATCACTCTCAACCAACAAGACAGTAACACAACGACCGACTGTGCAGAAAAACGAAACCTGAATGGCACAAATAACAAGTGCTTAAAGTCGTTAAACTGTCAGCTTAAGACATATTCCGTCCACTAAAGAAATCGCTACCGACTTTCATCCAACTATTAGCGCTATTTATTACCAACGGATCTGGAGAGTTATAAATGTACATAAAAACATTTCTATCAGTGTATGCGAAATCATTTCTCGTCACTCTTACATCTGTCTGTGTTAGAAGTCATATTAAAATTATAAATTGGCATCTGTAACGAATTGCTCAAGAATGGCAGCGATTACATCTTCTACCATATGTTGTATGAGCTGGTTTCAACACAATTTGGTTCTCAAACAAAAAAAAACCAGAAGATTGGAAAATAGCCCTAATGTGTCCACTACGTAAAAACAGAGACCGATATAATTCTAACAACTATCGCGGAATAGCTTCCAGTACAGAATTCATCCTGGCAGGTTGACAACCTATCAAACTTTTTCACTGAGGATTGTGTTGGAAAAGTGCTACGAAAACGACATCCCTGTCCATCAGTGGGGATTTCTCAATACTTTTTTAACTATCACTTTGGTTGGCACTTTCAAAATAATTTTTCGGTTCAGTCATTCTATCACGTATGCTTTGTAAAACAAAATGTATTTTAAAGAACATTTAGTTTTTTATTAGAATAATTTTTTTTGTTTACAATTCAAGTTTTTGTATATCGCAATAATTATCGAATTATCAGAAACGGCCAAAATTTTCTATGCTCTTTAATTTTTTTTTTGTTTTGTTTGAAAAGTAAGTTTCAGCATTACATTGCTTGGCAACTTCTTTTCCATTTCCGGCCATAAATGGCCCAGTGGTTAAAGCATTGGCGTTTGGATCAGAAGGCACCAAGTTCGAATCCCGATCGCGGCACGATGCGAAGTGAAATTTCATCAAAAGATTACGAACTGTGGTGAAATGGACACATCTATTAGCCGACCCATCTTTCATGCCATGGTCTTAAATCCATCCTATAGCCGTAAGTCCTCGATCTGACCGACTGGCGTAAAGTAAGGACGGAAAAAACAAAACCGCGAAAGAGCAGGGGAGAGCCTTCTGCCCCAAAGCAGATTGCATTGATTAAAAATAAAAAAAATAAAAAATAAAATCTTTTCCGTTACCATAAATTTTTCGTTTAATTATTTTAATTTACATATGGCATATAATATTGCTTCATTGGAAACGTTCCAATAATACGAACATATGATGTAATGTTAATTTCAACAACATTTGAATGTAAATTTATTTTCTTCATTTTCTTATATGGTACACTCGATTCGACCTTTTATATTTTTATGCTTTATTTTTCTCTCTTGCGTAAATCATTTCTGATTTACTGGAGGGGGAGTGTTGTTGGAATTTCCCAATACTCTTTTAACTAACATTTTGGCACATTGAAAATACATTTTTGGTACAGTTCTTTTTATCATGTATGCTTTGTAAAACAAAAAATATTTTTGCCAACTTTTTGTTTTTATATTAGATTTGAAAAGTTTCTGTTTGCAAGTGTGCGAAGTTTTCTTGTGTTGTGTTCGCGATAATAAATATATTTTTAATTAAATTTTATAAACATTAAAAATAAAACCAAATATAAAATTTAATTAAAATAAATATTAAACACAAAATTAACATAATAAAATATAAAATAAAGTAAAGTAAATTTTATACTCTGAAATGTGACTCCCCTTTATACGGTAAATAAAAATAATTTTGGGGCATGACGGCATCCAGAGGAATACATATTAGAATATGTTATCACATTTAGGCATTCCACCAAAATTGATAAACATGTGCGACGTATTATCCAACCATCCGTTATAATCCCGTCGATTATACAGCTCGCCGGATTTACTGCTGCGGGAATCCAAACTCCATATAAAAAAAAATTAAAATCATTAATTTCAATCAAGGTTGCATGTAAAACTTGAAATTTCAATCAAGGCTGCTTGTAAAACTGGTTTTATTTTTACACAAATCAAGCGAAAACATTCGTTCGAAATCCGCAGCTAAAACATTACGAATGGTTTGCGAATCGTAAAAACCGAATTATATGAAAATAATTTCATTTTTCAACGCAACCTTGATTGAAATTAATGATTTTCATTTTTTTATATGGAATTTGGACTCCCGCCGCAGTAAATCCGGCGAGTTGTATAATTGACATGAATATGTTATTCGTCAGCTTAACATGCTTTCATTAAAAATGCAGTCAAATGTTGTTCGTCAAATGTTGTGCGTGTTCTTCCGTCTCTTGCAGCTCTGCTCCATTTGGAAACGACAACCAAACAAAACGGCTTCTTATTAACAAAATAAAAACTAAATAGATGGTCAAGGCTACGATAAGAATTTTTAGCGTGGTTCTCAAAGGCGACACACAACATGCTTTGGATGCAGGCGTAACACTGCAGATCGCAACAGGTTACCGAGCATTCCACGCAAACATTAAAATTTTTAAATCTTGGTATATATCGCACAAAATAAAATTCTATATTTAGATGTATGTGAAGTTGGCCCAAATGTCAGCCCAAAAAACGCAGTGGCAACACGAAAACTATATTTTCTGTCACGTATGAACTGTCAGTCAAAAAAAATCGTGTATCACGACATTTTAATGATGTCAGCCCAAAAAATAAAAATATTTTTCGTTATAGATTTTTGAATGCAGCCCAAATTTTGTTTATCACGACAGTAACAATTGTCGTGACAGTTATATCGGATACACTCAATCCAAAATTAAAATTTTTATAGTTAAGGAACCATTGTGATCGTGTATAATAAATGTAAAACAGCCAAAAAGAAATTTTTTTTATTTTCAATTGGTTCACGAAAATATTATTTTTAAGGAAGAATATTCGACAAAATTATCGGTTTTTCGAATTTAAACAGAATTTTTTACTTTTGTTTACTATCTTTGAAATATGTAAACATCTATTAAAAAAATTGGACTTTCTAGAATTTTTCAAAACTAAAAAATCTATGACGTATATCAACCTTGAAGTAACCACAATTTTTAGGGTTCTCGTATAATAAACGCCTCATATATAAATACGACTAGTCGATCCGTTCATTAAGTTTTATTTTAATATGCATATAATACAATACACCCTCATATTGAGAATAACCTATATTCGGCCGCTGCAACCATAATATTTAATGGAAGTTGAGATTTTCGGTGTTGGTCATCGGTCTCACTATGATTTTCGGACAGATCTGGTATACATAGGTCCATTCTCAGTATGAGGATATATAATATTTTAAATTTATATAATATTTACGTTGATTATAGAATCCGCGGGAGCGAATCGATTGCGGATTGAAAACTGCATATAAAAAAAATTAAAAACAATTGCTATAAATCAAAGTAGCCTAGAAAATATGTATTAATTTCCACACAAACCATTTTTTATGATTCGCCGCACAAACGCAATAAAAAGTTGCGGATCTAAAACATATTTTACTTTACTAATTGTATCAAAATCCATAGGAATTTCTAAGATACAATGATTTAAAATATTGTTTTATATGCAGTTTTCAATCCGCAATCGATTCGCTCCCGAGAATTCTATAATCGACGTGATTATGTATACTAAAATGAAACTTTTTATGAACGGATCGACTAATCGTATATGAGGCGTTTATTAACAAAGACCGACATACTTCATAGATTTTTAGTTATCAAAATTTCCGAAAACCTCGATTTTTTTAATAGAAGTTTACATATTTCGAAAGTTAGTAAACAAAAGTAGAAAGTTCAATTTTGATTCGAAAAACGGTAATTTTGATGTATGTCCGTCTTTGAAGCTTGAGGCCACATATTATTGTTCTTTACAAATAATATTTTCATGAACCAATTGAAAATAATAAGAATTGCTTTTTGGCTGTTTTATATATTTATTTCACACGGTTACAATGATTCCGTTAATTACAACAACAAGATATAAAAAAATTGTGGTTACTTCAAAAATCTATAACGAAAAACATTTTTGTTTTTTGGGCTGACATCATTAAAATGTCGTGATATACAATTATTTTTTTGAGCTGACAGTTCTTACGTGATAGCTGTTGTGTTAAATAGTTTTTGTGTTAAAAAATTATTAGAATTTTGAGAAATGTTCTTTATCACTTTCATTTGAAGCATGAACATGTTTGAGTTAAATGTGTGTATTTTTTTTTATTATTAGTATAATTTTATAAATTTAAAATACAATTGTGTTATTTATATTCATTTCATTCAAATTCGTATTTAATCTTTGGATATATGTGATATTCAATGTTTTTTCAGTTTTCTGTCATGATAGTTATCAAAATAGATGACGGTATTGCCAGCGGCAAAAAATATAATTTTTTGGGCCAGAATTTTGGGCCAACTTCACAAACGTAATATTTGGAGCTGATAAGATCAGTAGTTACTTTTTGTAGCAAGTGTTAAACCACAAATACGGGACAACTAACAACTTGCCGTTGCTAAAAATTTTATGTCAAAGTATGTATGATGCTAGACCCACTTAAGAAAATGCAGAAATGTGCGGGATGCGACTGGATCTACAGAATAGAAATAATCTGAACCCTCTTCGTTATGATTGGATCAATTAAATCATCAAATCTTAAATGGTTCAGACGCGTCCCAGACGTTCCAAAAATCGTAACATAAAACAAGTCCTTCAATTGGCACCAATGAAAATCAAAATATATCACAAACCATGACCTCGCGCGGGAAATCCTTGGTGGAGAGCTTTGATGAGGCCGCCAAATTCCTTCAAAAGTGGTAGCGCCAACGAAAAAAAAAATTGCCAAAAAGAAGATTGAAATTTTAGCCAGCACCTGAAAACTATGACCTTATAATTTGCATATAAACTTTTGAGTTATTGTAAATTATAAGAATGATGTGTAAAACCTAATTTTAAGAATTGTACACATGAATTTTGCCCACCGCTTGAATACTTAAAATTTAAAAAAATTTTCTTTTCAGTTAAAATATATGAATTATCATAAACCTCTTTTCATTGTAAACTTTAATAATATAAAATAAACAGTATAAAATAAAAATAAATAAAATAGTATTAGAATTGTTCATCTGTTGAATAGCCCGGTCAAACAGTTTTTGATATCTGCAAAGTTACTTGAACTTAAATATGAAATTCAATATTTTCTAATGGCTGGTATAATAAATATGTATATTAATTCCATTTGGGCTTACAGCCAACAAATAAAACGCTTGACTTGGCGACGTTTCAATAAATTTATTCCCTTCCTCACGTTATTGTACAATTAATCGCCAAAAAATCGTTTTTGGCGATCGAATATAGGATACGTTTTTCTGATTTTAACTGGCCACCGCGTTCGTTCGAGATAACGGCTCCCGATTTTTTTCTTTGGGGCTATCTAAAGGGTAAGGTGTATGCCAATAAGCTAAGAACCATCCAACAGCTTAAGACCAATATTAGAGAAGAAGTGAGGGCGCTGGGAACATTCTAAGACAAGTTATGGAAAATACTCTGGAAAGAGCACGTCAGGTCGAAGCAAACAATGGGCACCGTTTAAAAGACATTATCTTCAAACCATAATGTGAACATATTTCCAAACTATAATCTAAATTTTAATAAATGCGTTAAATAAAATAAGAAACAAAAAAGTTTTTCATTAATTTATTTATCATAACGTTACTTATGCACCACCCTATATTTCTATGGAAGGTATTGAACAATTTAAATAATGCATTAAACAATACTTCAGGTTGCCTGATGTGTATATAGGATCATAATAACCGTTTGAAATAGCAAATGGCATCGAACTATTTAGTACGTAATTTAAAAAAAAACAGGGGTATAACCCCTTAATAAACCATTACAAAATCTTTCTAAAAGTTTGAATTATATACAATTTTTATTTTCCGTACCTTATTACGTAGTCCATTCATAAATATATAACATATTTCACAATAAATCTTCTGATAAGAGAACGCGATGAACTTTGCTCTAATCCGGCCCTCGTATTTGGCACATTTTCCAAAAAAATAAAACAATATACCGTTGTACGCACAACACGGAACCCGTAGGAAAATTTGAAAAACATTAGCCCTCAGTGGCAAATCTACTCCAATGATATTAACGTCCCCCTTCTAAGTTACTTTGGTCTTCGCAAAATTAACCGGTGTGAAGTTTTTGGACACTTTTATAATTTGGACAGAAATTTACGCGAGTGTCCAAAAATAATTTTTTTGGATATAATTTCGATTTTGGGTAAATATTACAACACGTGAATTTCTAAAAAATGTAAATACAAAAAAAATTTTTGTTTATAAAAAAGATCAAATTTTTGTATTTCATATATGTACATACATATTAAACTTTTAAGAAATTTAATCAACAAGAATATTATATGAATTTTTGTTTGAAAGGATGTCGTTGTAGGTTATGGTAAATTACACAAATCTCAGAGATTGGCTCCCATAGTGACTATATAGGTTTGAAAGTGGATACATTACGGAATTGAACTCACCTAATGCCATTTCGAAATGAGCCGTAGGGCTCTCGTATAAAATTTTTGAACATTCACGCTATCCGATTTTCATATGAAAAAATGTCGTTGTAGGTTATGGTAAATTACACAAATTTCAGAGATTGGCTCCCATAGTGACTATATAGGTTCGAAAGGGGATACATTACGGAGTTGAACTCCCCTAATGCCATTTCGAAATGAGCCGTAGGGCTCTCGTATAAAATTTTTGAACATTCACGCTATCCGCGATTTTCATATGAATAAATTTCGTTGTAGGTTATGGTAAATTACACAAATCTCAGAGATTGGCTCCCATAGTGACTATATAGGTTCGAAAGAGGATACATTACGGAATTGAACTCACCTAATGCCATTTCGAAATGAGCCGTAGGGCTCTCGTATAAAATTTTTGAACATTCACGCTATCCGCGATTTTCATATGAAAAAATGTCGTTGTAGGTTATGGTAAATTACACAAATCTCAGAGATTGGCTCCCATAGTGACTATATAGGTTCGAAAGGGGATACATTACGGAATTGAAATCACCTAATGCCATTTCGAAATGAGCCGTAGGGTTCTCGTATAAAATTTTTGAACATTCACGCTATCCGCGATTTTCATATGAAAAAATGTCGTTGTAGGTTATGGTAAATTACACAAATCTCAGAGATTGGCTCCCATAGTGACTATATAGGTTTGAAAGGGGATACATTACGGAATTGAAATCACCTAATGCCATTTCGAAATGAGCCGTAGGGTTCTCGTATAAAATTTTTGAACATTCACGCTATCCGCGATTTTCATATGAAAAAATGTCGTTGTAGGTTATGGTAAATTACACAAATCTCAGAGATTGGCTCCCATAGTGACTATATAGGTTCGAAAGGGGATACATTACGGAATTGAAATCACCTAATGCCATTTCGAAATGAGCCGTAGGGTTCTCGTATAAAATTTTTGAACATTCACGCTATCCGCGATTTTCATATGAAAAAATGTCGTTGTAGGTTATGGTAAATTACACAAATCTCAGAGATTGGCTCCCATAGTGACTATATAGGTTCGAAAGGGGATACATTACGGAATTGAAATCACCTAATGCCATTTCGAAATGAGCCGTAGGGTTCTCGTATAAAATTTTTGAACATTCACGCTATCCGCGATTTTCATATGAAAAAATGTCGTTGTAGGTTATGGTAAATTACACAAATCTCAGAAATTGGCTCCCATAGTGACTATATAGGTTCGAAAGGGGATACATTACGGAATTGAAATCACCTAATGCCATTTCGAAATGAGCCGTAGGGTTCTCGTATAAAATTTTTGAACATTCACGCTATCCGCGATTTTCATATGAAAAAATGTCGTTGTAGGTTATGGTAAATTACACAAATCTCAGAGATTGGCTCCCATAGTGACTATATAGGTTCGAAAGGGGATACATTACGGAATTGAAATCACCTAATGCCATTTCGAAATGAGCCGTAGGGTTCTCGTATAAAATTTTTGAACATTCACGCTATCCGCGATTTTCATATGAAAAAATGTCGTTGTAGGTTATGGTAAATTACACAAATCTCAGAGATTGGCTCCCATAGTGACTATATAGGTTCGAAAGGGGATACATTACGGAATTGAAATCACCTAATGCCATTTCGAAATGAGCCGTAGGGTTCTCGTATAAAATTTTTGAACATTCACGCTATCCGCGATTTTCATATGAAAAAATGTCGTTGTAGGTTATGGTAAATTACACAAATCTCAGAGATTGGCTCCCATAGTGACTATATAGGTTCGAAAGGGGATACATTACGGAATTGAAATCACCTAATGCCATTTCGAAATGAGCCGTAGGGTTCTCGTATAAAATTTTTGAACATTCACGCTATCCGCGATTTTCATATGAAAAAATGTCGTTGTAGGTTATGGTAAATTACACAAATCTCAGAGATTGGCTCCCATAGTGACTATACAGGTTCGAAAGGGAATACATTACGGAATTGAAATCACCTAATGCCATTTCGAAATGAGCCGTAGGGTTCTCGTATAAAATTTTTGAACATTCACGCTATCCGCGATTTTCATATGAAAAAATGTCGTTGTAGGTTATGGTAAATTACACAAATCTCAGAGATTGGCTCCCATAGTGACTATATAGGTTCCAAAGGGAATACATTACGGAATTGAAATCACCTAATGCCATTTCGAAATGAGCCGTAGGGTTCTCGTATAAAATTTTTGAACAATCACGCTATCCGCGATTTTCATATGAAAAAATGTCGTTGTAGGTTATGGTAAATTACACAAATCTCAGAAATTGGCTCCCATAGTGACTATATAGGTTCGAAAGGGGATACATTACGGAATTGAAATCACCTAATGCCATTTCGAAATGAGCCGTAGGGTTCTCGTATAAAATTTTGGAACATTCACGCTATCCGCGATTTTCATATGAAAAAATGTCGTTGTAGGTTATGGTAAATTACACAAATCTCAGAGATTGGCTCCCATAGTGACTATATAGGTTCAAAAGGGGATACATTACGAAATTGAAATCACCTAATGCCATTTCGAAATGAGCCGTAGGGTTCTCGTATAAAATTTTTGAACATTCACGCTATCCGCGATTTTCATATGAAAAAATGTCGTTGTAGGTTATGGTAAATTACACAAATCTCAGAGATTGGCTCCCATAGTGACTATAAAGGTTCGAAAGGGGATTACGGAATTGAACTCCCCTAATGCCATTTCGAAATGAGCCGTAGGGCTCTCGTATAAAAATTTGAACATTCACGCTATCCGATTTTCATATGAAAAAATGTCGTTGTAGGTTATGGTACACAAATCTCAGAGATTGGCTCCCATAGTGACTATATAGGTTTGAAAGGGGATACATTACGGAATTGAAATCACCTAATGCCATTTCGAAATTAGCCGTAGGGTTCTCGTATAAAATTTTTGAACATTCACGCTATCCGATTTTCATATGAAAAAATGTCGTTGTAGGTTATGGTAAATTACACAAATCTCAGATATTGGCTCCCATAGTGACTATATAGGTTCGAAAGGGGATACATTACGGAATTGAAATCACCTAATGCCATTTCGAAATGACCCGTAGGGTTCTCGTATAAAATTTTTGAACATTCACGCTATCCGCGATTTTCATATGAAAAAATGTCGTTGTAGGTTATGGTAAATTACACAAATCTCAGAGATTGGCTCCCATAGTGACTATAAAGGTTCGAAAGGGGATTACGGAATTGAACTCCCCTAATGCCATTTCGAAATGAGCCGTAGGGCTCTCGTATAAAAATTTGAACATTCACGCTATCCGATTTTCATATGAAAAAATGTCGTTGTAGGTTATGGTACACAAATCTCAGAGATTGGCTCCCATAGTGACTATATAGGTTTGAAAGGGGATACATTACGGAATTGAAATCACCTAATGCCATTTCGAAATGAGCCGTAGGGCTCTCGTATAAAATTTTTGAACATTCATGCTATCCGATTTTCATATGAAAAAATGTCGTTGTAGGTTATGGTAAATTACACAAATCTCAGAGATTGGCTCCCATAGTGACTATATAGGTTCGAAAGGGGATTACGGAATTGAACTCCCCTAATGCCATTTCGAAATGAGCCGTAGGGCTCTCGTATAAAAATTTGAACATTCACGCTATCCGATTTTCATATGAAAAAATGTCGTTGTAGGTTATGGTACACAAATCTCAGAGATTGGCTCCCATAGTGACTATATAGGTTTGAAAGGGGATACATTACGGAATTGAACTCACCTAATGCCATTTCGAAATGAGCCGTAGGGCTCTCGTATAAAATTTTTGAACATTCACGCTATCCGATTTTGATATGAAAAAATGTCGTTGTAGGTTATGGTAAATTACACAAATCTCAGAGATTGGCTCCCATAGTGACTATATAGGTTCGAAAGGGGATACATTACGGAATTGAAATCACCTAATGCCATTTCGAAATGAGCCGTAGGGCTCTCGTATAAAATTTTTGAACATTCACGCTATCCGTGATTTTCATATGAAAAAATGTCGTTGTAGGTTACGGTAAATTACACAAATCTCAGAGATTGGCTCCCATAGTGACTATATAGGTTCGAAAGGGGATACATTACGGAATTGAAATCACCTAATGCCATTTCGAAATGACCCGTAGGGCTCTCGTATAAAATTTTTGAACATTCACGCTATCCGATTTTCATATGAAAAAATGTCGTTGTAGGTTATGGTAAATTACACAAATCTCAGAGATTGGCTCCCATAGTGACTATATAGGTTCGAAAGAGGATACATTACGGAATTGAACTCAACTTATGCCATTTCGAAATGAGCCGTAGGGCTCTCGTATAAAATTTTTGAACATTCACGCTATCCGTGATTTTCATATGAAAAAATGTCGTTGTAGGTTACGGTAAATTACACAAATCTCAGAGATTGGCTCCCATAGTGACTATATAGGTTCGAAAGGGGATACATTACGGAATTGAAATCACCTAATGCCATTTCGAAATGACCCGTAGGGCTCTCGTATAAAATTTTTGAACATTCACGCTATCCGATTTTCATATGAAAAAATGTCGTTGTAGGTTATGGTAAATTACACAAATCTCAGAGATTGGCTCCCATAGTGACTATATAGGTTCGAAAGAGGATACATTACGGAATTGAACTCAACTTATGCCATTTCGTAATGAGCCGTAGGGCTCTCGTATAAAATTTTTGAACATTCACGCTATCCGATTTTCATATGAAAAAATGTCGTTGTAGGTTATGGTAAATTACACAAATCTCAGAGATTTTATCGGAAAATTCGATTCAAATATATTAGTTGCAAAACATGTTGCGTTATTAATGTTATTTTCATTACAATTTTTGTTAGTGGGTTTTTCCTTCATTTATGATCAGCCAAATATTACATTTTTCATAAATCACAACAAGTTTATGTTTATTTTACCTATATAATATGGAGTATAGCAGATCGTTTACATTAGAATATCATGTATACTACATCGAAGTGCAGGTATATATTTATACATATAACACGTATGGTATAAATATTATTTTAAAAGTTGTTAGTAATAGTTGGATTAATTCGATGTTACTTAGCAACAGTGGGCGAAGTGCATGGAAATACCTACTAAAATGTATCGAACTTATAATTAATTTTTATTAATGCCGCATCCCAAAATTACAATATGAAGTTTTATCAATTTCCCTTAACCTTACGATTAACGAAGTTAAATTTCCATTCTTCGCTATTTTTCGTTTACAATCGGGCATTATATTATTGTACTCGAATATTATTTGGTTGTTCTCGTTTCTTTTTGGTTTAAAAAAATATAAACGATGGTACGCCTACAAAAAAAAATCTGAAGAGATGTTTAAAGGTTTAACATTGTTATTTACGAAATGGTCAGTATAATTTTGGGATGCGTATGCCACGAATGGAGATGTCAAAAATCAATGTTTTATGATCTAAATTATGGCTACAAAATACATTCTGATAATGATTAGTATTTGTGACATTCGCTACATTTTAGTAGGAGTTTCAGTTGTACTCTGGCCATTATTTCAAAAAAAATAAATGGTACAATAAAATGTTTATTGAACCTATATTTATTATATATCTATTATATAATACATATATCAAATTATGCGTTCATTCTTTAAAAAAACAGTCTAACTGAGCTGATCTTAAACAAGAAGATTAAAAAAAGAAAAGCACGCAATAAAAATTGAAATGAGGACGAAAGCTAACAAAGCTATAATCTAGAAACATATATCTTTGAAAAAAAAAATTCGATCGACAGATATCGGAGTATAATTTAGTATATTCCGCCTATAAAATAAATTCAATTGAAGATGTAATGATACACGTAACTATGAGAGCCCTACAGCTCATTTCGAAATGGCATTATGTGATTTCAATTCCGTAATGTATCTCCTTTCGAACCTATATAGTCACTATGGGAGCCAATCTCTGAGATTTGTGTAATTTACCATAACCTACAACGACATTTTTTCATATGAAAATCGCGGATAGCGTGAATGTTCAAAAATTTTATACGAGAGCCCTACGGCTCATTTCGAAATGGCATTAGGTGAGTTCAATTCCGTAATGTATCCTCTTTCGAACCTATATAGTCACTATGGGAGCCAATCTCTGAGATTTGTGTAATTTACCATAACCTACAACGAAATTTATTCATATGAAAATCGCGGATAGCGTGAATGTTCAAAAATTTTATACGAGAGCCCTACGGCTCATTTCGAAATGGCATTAGGGGAGTTCAACTCCGTAATGTATCCCCTTTCGAACCTATATAGTCACTATGGGAGCCAATCTCTGAAATTTGTGTAATTTACCATAACCTACAACGACATTTTTTCATATGAAAATCGGATAGCGTGAATGTTCAAAAATTTTATACGAGAGCCCTACGGCTCATTTCGAAATGGCATTAGGTGAGTTCAATTCCGTAATGTATCCACTTTCAAACCTATATAGTCACTATGGGAGCCAATCTCTGAGATTTGTGTAATTTACCATAACCTACAACGACATCCTTTTATACAAAAATTCATATAATATTCCTGATGATTAAATTTCTTAAAAGTTTAATATGTAGTACATATATGAAATACAAAAATTTTATCTTTTTTATAAACAAAAATTTTTTTTTTTGTATTTACATTTTTTAGAAATGTTCACGTGTGCAAATATTTACCCCAAAATCGAAATAATGTCTAAAAAAATTATTTTTGAACACTCGCGTAAATTTCTGTCCAAATTATAAAAGTGTCCAAAAAAAAGTGTCCAAAAACTTCACACCGGTGCAAAATTAAATATTTTGAAAGTTATAATAAGCAACATGACGTATGTTAGTTAACTAACTAATAAAACTAAAAGATACTATAAGTCAATAATACTTTCAGAACAAACAGAAAATTTTGAAAGTTTCGACAAAACACATTCGTTTGAATTTGCTTTTCGGGGTGCTGACTCCGATTTCTCTCATTTGGTCTTCTTATTTTTGGAGAAAGGCAAATCTTTTTCAGAAACGATGACAACTCAATTTTTTAAAAACAATACCTGGCCAAATTAATATGAACTTTTCAAAAATTATGTATTCAGCGGAAATTTGATTAAAAAACATGTTTTTTAAACTTTAATTCATTAAAATGGATTTATTAACCTCTATTCTATAAAAACAACAAAAAAAATAAATAAATTCAACCGGCTAATATTTCGTCCACCTCCCTTTATTTTTAAGCAAAACTGAAACACGGCGCGGCATACTATTGATCGATTTTATGATGGTATCTTGTTTAAGGTGTCGTTATACCAAATATTTTTAATTTCCTAATTACTGTTTTAATACAGCCTAAACATTTTCAACCGGGTTCATATCTGGTGAATTAACAGCCCAATCCAGAATGGTTATATTTTTTCGTTTCATATACTCGAAGACACGTTTTTCGGTGTGGCAGGGGGCTCCTTTCTATGGAAAAATGTGTTTTTTTATTACGGCAGCACATTTTTGGGAGTTCGAGCACCAGCACTGTATCCAGGAGCTGAATATATTTCTCGGAGTTCATCGTCCTTTCTACGATGTGCAGAGGTCCCGGGCCTTTCAAGGTGATACAACCGCAAATCATTACTGAAGTTGGATGTTTTACCGTTTTAGTAATACAGTCCTCATGAAACCGTTCGTTCGAGCGACGTTTAACGAATATATTTTGTTATGCTACAATTTGAATCTGAGATTCATCCGAGAAACAAACCTATTAAAAACAGTAACATTAGAAAATGACTTCAGTAATCGATAAAACTAAAATTTGACGTATGTGAAGTTATCCCAGGATTCTATCCCAGAAAATAAATTTTTTTAATCAGGCAACACTAACATATCAATAACCAATTTGCTCTTGTGTGAAGTTATCCCAGCCCAGGTTTTGATTCATTTCATTCAAATATACTATATTTGTGAAGTTATCCCAGCCCAGAAGTTTTATCAATTTTAATGAAAAAACGGAAAATTATCAAGTTTATTAAATTCGATTTGTTTTTAATAATAATAAAAAAAATTTAAATGTAACGTATAAAAAAACTGCAAAATTTTAAGTTGCATAAAGTAATGGTAATATTCAGGCAATGTAAGAAAAAATTTGTTCGGTGGCAAGTTCCCGAAAATCAACTCTGGGCTGGGAATTTCATTGATTTTTATATAATTTCTCGTCCCGCTCGATAAATTAAAAATTATATCGCCAAAACTAAAAATGTCTCGGATCAGGGCAACATGATTTTTAAATGTATACACTAGTAGCTAAATTTCAGCTAAATTAGAAAAAAATCGTTCGGTGGCAAGTTCCCGAAAATCAACTTTGGGCTGGGAATTTCATTGATTTTTATATAATTTTTCGTCCCGCTCGATAAATTAAAAATTATTTCGTCAAAACTAAAAATGTCTCGGATCAGGGCAACATGACTCGGAACTTGCCACGGAACAATTTTTTCTAATTTAGCTGAAATTAAGCTACTGGTGTATACATTTCAAAATCATGTTGCCCTTATCCGAGACATTTTTAGTTTTGGCGAAATAATTTTTAATTTATCGAGCGGGACGGAAAATTATATAAAAATCAATGAAATTCTCAGCCCAGAGTTGATTTTCGGGAACATTGCCACGGAACGATTTTTTCTAATTAAGCTGAAATCTAGGAACTGGTGTATTCATTTCAAAATCATGTTGCCCTGATACGAGACATTTTTAGTTTTGGCGAAATAATTTTTAATTTATCGAGCGGGACGAAAAATTATATAAAAATCAATGAAATTCCCAGCCCAGAGTTGATTTTCGGGAACTTGCCACCGAACGATTTTTTTCTAATTTAGCTGAAATTATACATTTAAAAATCATGTTGCCTTGATCCGAGACATTTTTAGTTTTGGCGAAATAATTTATAATTTATCGAGCGGGACGAAAAATTATATAAAAATCAATGAAATTCCCAGCCCAGAGTTGATTTTCGGGAACTTGCCACCGAACAAATTTTTTCTTACATTGCCTGAATATTACCATTACTTTATGCAACTTAAAATTTTACAGTTTTTTTTTACGTTACATTTCAATTTTTTTTATTATATTAAAAACAAATCGAATTTAATAAACTTGATAATTTTTCTTTTTTTTTCATTAAAATTGATAAAATTTCTGGGCTGGGCTAACTTCACAAATATAGAATATTTGAATGAAATGAATCAAAACCTGGGCTGGGATAACTTCACACAAGAGCAAATTGGTTATTGATATGTTAGTGTTGCCTGATTAAAAATTTTATTTTCTGGGATAGAATCCTGGGATAACTTCACATACGTTAAAATTTATATTTACATTTTGCTAATCTGCTGTCGAAAACTGTTTATAAAGCTTTGCCCATGCTAACGTGTGGCCATCATGGTGTTATTTAATTTTTGTTTAATCGTCGGGCGGCAACTTTTTATGCCGAATTCTTTTAATCGACGTCTTAGCGTTCTGGTAGAGGTGTTGACAGTTTGCTCTTTAAGAACATTATTTATTGTCTTTACCGATTTTCTGCGATGATAGAGAACGGTTTTCAAAACGATTCTGTCTCTCTTTTGGTCATAATTCGCTTCCGACCACAATGGTGTGTGCGCTGGTTAGCCAAGGATTCACAGTTTTTCTGCTGCCTCTTAATGTTTGACACTGAGGACTTCATAATTTCAGCCAATTTGGCAATTTTACATTGTGTTAAAGTGGTTTTTGTCAGCAATTGGACACCATATCGTTTTGTATCCTCAGAAATATCATGTTTTTGTCCCATGATGACTTTGATTTAATATACGCAAAATTAGATATGTAAACAGAACTTAAATAAATAAATATTACTTACAATTGGAAGCCTATTAAGTACACTTCTAGAAAATAATTATTTTAATTTGAATATTTTTGTTATACTACTTTTAAATGACGATGTTATCACAAACGATTGCATAATTGAAATTTCAGAAAATAAAAAAAATTAATATCTCCAAAAACAAAAGTAACGGGGAAATTTTTTTCTACGCAAAACTAAGGAATATAAATATGTAACAAAACGATTTTTAGTTCTATGGAAAATTACAGTAATTGAAAAGATATTTAAAAAAATGTATAGTTCATATTAATTTGACCTTGTACTGTATAACATTGAGAGTTGTTACATCACACATCTGAGAAAAACAGTTGAAATTTGTTCCACTATTCTTGGTAGAAAAAAGTAGTAGGTATACTACACAATTATGGTGTCACCGAAACCTAAGGTTTAAATACCGAATAAAAGTTAAAAAGTTAAAAATTCATTTGTGGTAATTTTTCTTTAACTTTTTATTTGTTTCAACTGGTTAAAATTTTGACACTTCTATTCGATTGTCAATACGTCATGATCGATTGTTGTTTTGTAAAAAAAATTATTGCGAACCATAAACTATGCGCTGGGAGAAAAAAATCAAGGCAAAATTCTAATCAGGTTTGTATTTGGTTTCTTACCCTTTTATAAGTATGATAAAATGGTTACGTTTATTTGTTATTTTAATCTGCTTCATTTTAGAAACTTAAATATCTAGAACTACGAGTCGTATAGAATGAAATAGAAAATATATTGAATGGAAGTGATGCAATTTGCAAAAAAAAATTGCGTGTGAGCAACTCAACTTACAAAATTTTTTTACAATTAATGGCTCATAAACGTTCTGGTTGGTCCATTGAATACGAGGTAATAATATTTTTGTATTGGATGGCTGCAGTTAAACTGCTAAATTTTTTTTTGCACCGACATGTTGCATTTGATTCATACTCCAACACTAAATGAGCTGGACGATGTTGGCGCTAAATTTTGTAAACGGACAAAAGCTCTCATTTTTAAAAATGCTGTTGATGCAATTGATAGATGACATGTAAGGATTAAATGTCCCATCAATAGACATGACGAATACATAAATTATAAGAAATTTTATTCTAAAATTTTGCAAGTTATCAACTAGTAGCGGGAGGTTTATTGATATTTTTGTTGGTTACCCGGGCTCACCGAATGTTAACCAAAGGAAGTTTAATACAGCTCATAGTAAAGCGAAAAAAAAAATGTGGAGTGCGCATTTGGCATAATGAAAAATCGGTGGCACAATATTTTTTTCAAAGCACTCGAAAGAAAATATAGAAAACAGCATTAAAATTATTACAGATCACATGTATTTTGCATAATATTTGTATAATGGGCGAGGATTACAATGAAAACATTATTTTCGATTGTGAACACGAAGACAAACATAGAGGAAATAATAACAGCAGTTGGGACACGTTGATTGATGAGTAATCGTGTTTCACCATTTGGCCTAACACGGACATCATCGAGCCTACTTTTTTAGTTAATTTTTTATTTTGTTTTAAAATTTGAATCTCGAAAAAACTCATATCTTCCTGGTTGTATGAGGAACTTGATCTTGATGACGACCTGGATGTACTAGGTCTATTTTGTGATATGTTGGTATGGAACTATGGAGTACTATCTGCTAGACTAACTATCCGTATGGATGTCGGTCGACCCTCCAAATTACTCAGAAGGATTTCCGGGTGGTAATTATCATTTTGTGCAGCATAACAGTGAATTTTTTCGTAGCACGACCACGTATTGGAGTCATGAGTAGGACCACCGTCATTTGCACCGTCGACAGAGAAACCATTGCGTATAGCCTGACAAATACTCAAAACATAATACACATGTATTGTTTCAACTCAACAAATTTGATATAACTTACTTTGTATTTTCGCATTGTCACTGATGACGACATAATTGTGTCGGTTTCTGCAGCTCTTTACTTACTGTTCTGAAATATTCAATATTTTGATTAAAATATAATAGAATAAGTTAAATACAAATGTAAAAAAACTCACATCCAGCCGTCATTGGTTTGCATTTTTGCCTGAACAAATGGTCGAATTTAATTCGTGTGTCTATCAAGATTTTTTTTTCTGATTCTGTCCCTAAAATAAAAAAAAATTAATTATTAAGTATCAATTATTTAATACTTACATTTTGTATACGCAGTACAGACCACGCGTTTTCGTTTTTGTGGCACTTCCATTTCTTGAAAAAATTAGCTGTAGTTATACACTTTTTTAAAATATAAAATTTGTATACTTTCTTTCTTTAGCCTACTATATTTTTAACTTTTTATGCGGCATTTAAACCAATTGAAACACACTCTAAGTAAAGTAAATGATTATACAATATATTTGAGCACGAACCCAAAACAAAAAAAATCGAACAACATAAATTTTTAATTTCAATTTTACCAGTTCGTACAATTTTTATAACAATTTATGGACTCTTTTGTGAAATCGTTTTTGTGAAGTTGGGGATAAAATTTGAAAGAATGTTTGCTACGGAAGTAAGAAAGCAAATATATATCATTGAATTATTAATTTTTTTAATTTAAGTTTAAATTTAAAAACTGTTTGATGAACTGCTCGTCTTGTATATGATTTTATTGCCTCAATATCACAATTCATTATAAAATTTTCAATTCATGAATAATTTGCAATTAAAAAATTATGTCTCGAGAATCTTGAAGGGAAAATGTCTTACATAAGAAGAATATGTGACATTATTTCACAAGAATAAACAAAACAAATTTTTAAGATTTTATAAATGGGGATGTTCTATGCAAACATTCTCGTATATTAATATATGATTTACGCATTTATATTTTCAAAATGTTTGCATTTTTTTGATGAGATCATGATGAGTAATTAATTCTACTAGTTAATGAAATCTTTAACGTATATTGCATAGAAAAGTGAAGAAAAATTCCAAAGTCGTTATACAAAATCTTCAAAACTTTTCAACACGGCTAATAGACAAGTGAAATAAATCTCGAAATCCCATAACTTGATCCTATATAGAATTTAGATCAACCTTTATTAGATTCGTTTCTTCTATAATTGGATTTAGTTACATATATATAAATATTTTATATTTTAGTTTATATATATATATATATATATATATATATATATATATATATATATATATATATATATATATATATATCAAATTACTCCGCTTTAGCCTTCACTCTGTGTACCGGGGTAGAAAACTACCCCAGACATACCAAAATGTAAATAAAAAACTAATTACTAAAAATTATTGAAAATCCATTTGGATATGCCTTCTTCAATTAGATATAATCGATTGTTTTATTGCATTTTTTATCATTAGAATTAAACTCAACGCATTTCTAGTACTTCGGTAGAAAATTACCCCATCCATTTCTATATAAAAATCTATACAAAATTGGATTGTTTTAACAAACTAAAATCATACTGATAATATTCATCTGCTATCGAATTTTTATGCAATTAAACTTCCGGGTTTTTTTGAAAAATGAAAAATAGAAATATAAAAAAATGGTTTATGCAAAGTATTGTTCTTCGTTAACTGCACATTTTTTTCACTATCTACACATCTCTCAAGCAATACATGAATACCACGACGATAAAACGACTCGTCTTTAGACCGAAACCATTCATCCAACCAATTTTGCACTTCTTCGAAACTGACCAAGCCATGTGTCATCGATTGGAACAAATGATTGTTCGAGGGGCCAGATCTGGCGAATAGGACAGGTGCGGTAGCAGATCCCATCTGAGCGGTTTGATGGTGCCCCGGACGATGGGAGTGCGATGGCATGGAGTGTGCTGTGGTGCTGCAATATCACATGTTCGTGTTTTTCGAGCAATACATGGTTGAGATTAATTTGATCAAAATGGTTGAATTACTAAAATGCTGTTTAAGTGTGGAGTGTTGAAAAAAAATAAAAGTACCATGCGTTGTGAATTAATGATATAAATCAATGTGGCAATGGAGGGATCAAAAGATTCTGAATCGTAGTAAGCTGTATCCAAATAAAACAATATATTAAATATATCTTGTGTCGCTTATCGCTAGTAGTATCATCTATTTGTGAAGCCGGGACATTTAGTGGCGCACCTGATACTTACAACCGAAAGATTAGAAGATTTTCAATGGTTCTCTTCTTCTACAAGTTAGGTGCGGTGGGTTTTACCGCGTTGCATAAATAAGTAGACTACCATCTCTATGACTCATCGGTTTCTTGTGATCGGCAAGAATTTTTGAAATTGACATTACAGCCGGTGGACAATAAAATCAAGAAGCAATTTGCCACTCCCAGTGGCTTGAAAAAAACGTAAAATCGCAATGAGTTAAATAGGATACAATGTTGAAGAATTGAGGTTAGCACCAATCGTTCAAAACCACCTCTGGGAAGTTAGCGCGAAAAATTATCCCGAAAAACCATTATAGTTAAATATGGCAAGACTATTATATATTTACAGAATATTTTAATACTATCCTGATAGTCAACTATTTATAATTAATATTGCTGCATATAAAACAAATATATCACGAGATTAGCTATAATGTATAGTAAATTATTATATAGTTTTATAATATTAAATTAGTATCACGAAATTTTCAATTAAAGTTATATGTACAAAATATATTATTATTTAACATTTCGTGATAAATTTTTATATCACCTCGAAAAAATTACACTAAAGGCGATGCCACATACACATTTCTACGGACGACATCTAAAAACAGATTTCGCATTTACAAATTAATTAGAGCATATTTTTGACTGAAATCAATGAGATAATATGTAAAATATCTCATGTTAGTAGCTAAAATAATAAATTTGGAATTATTTAATAATTTTAATTGATAAATTATCAATTTTCTATTTACCCGTTCCTAGAAACGATTTTTTCTCTGAATGGTATAATTTTACACGTGAACGAACGCACAAAAATCTAAAACGATTTCCGAACTCATCAAAAAATTTTAAACGATTTTTTTCTCTGTTGTGTTTTTCTTTGATTACTTCAAAACAATGTCAAAAATTTCAAAGAAAAATTTATTTTTCATTAATTTAATATTTTTATTAAAAAGCTCATCATGAGTAATAGTACATATGGTATGGTAAACTTATTTAATTTTAAAATGAATAGAAATGGCGGTATAAACATTCAGCTCAAAACAAAATATAAAGAATTGTTGTTGTAAAAATCGTCTGTATTTTTTTTTGGTATGTGGCGAGGCAAAATAAATTTACGCACGGATCGTCTGTTATTAGATGTGTATGTGACAACGCTTTAAACGATTTTTTTCTCTGTTGTCTGTGAACTTCAATAAATGTCAAAAAATTCCAAAACAAAATATATATTAATATAAATATATACACTTATATAAATATATACACTTTGGATAGAAATGGCGGTATAAACATTCAGCTCAAAACAAAATATAAAGAATTGTTGTTGTAAAAATCGTTTGTATTTTTTTTGGTATGTGGCGAGGCAAAATAAATTTACGCACGAATCGTCTGTTATTAGATATATATGTGGCAACGCTTTAAAATAGTTTACATCGATATAATCAAAATTAATAATATGTATATAAAAAAAATTAATTCAAATATTTAATATTAGAAAAACAACAATTCCCTGAACTAAAATAGAACTATTTTATTTTTTTAAAATGGTAAGAAGATATTACAAGTTAAACATTAACTGTCAAATTAAAGATATAGCCATGTGAAGTCGCAGTAAATATTAATTAACAGAGCAAGGTTGGTATGGAATTTGTAGAGGAAGGATCCATCTTTCAAACGCCAAAATTATGAATCAAGTCTATGAGTCAAACTTTTGATAAAGCCATGTGAAGTCGTAGTAGATATTAATATAAACCTTGCTCTGTTAATTAATATTTACTACGACTTCACACAACTATATCTAAAATTTGACTCATAGACTCGATCCACGATAATTGTTTTCTTACTAATAACCAGAGTGCTTGATTTTGCGTTTTTGGATTAACCACGCCACTAAATTGTTTGTTATTAAATTAATTTCTCGTGATATAAATTTCTGCGCTTCAATATTTTTTTTGGTTTCGGGATGGTTCAAACACCTGTTGCTATTTGTGTACTGAAATTTTCTGTATTGGAATTCTTTTTCGGGATAACAAAAAAAAAATATCATGATAGTAAAAATGTCATGATAGTAAAAAAAATTCGGGATGAAATTCAAAACTAGCGTGGTATGGAAAATTGTTCGGGATGACACTGAAAAGTATCATGATATTCGTTTTATAGTGTTGCCATCGCATTTCTTCGGGATATTTTTCGGGATAACTTCACAGACATTTCAAAACCAACAAACCAAAAGTCGTAAAACACAAAGATGCAATTTATGTCCACGGAGTGCTGATGTGGAAACAAACGAAACTTGCCACTTCTACGATAAACCCAGCATGCAATAGGCATGTTTTGGGGCTCAAGGTTCACCCTGCTTTTCCGTGGTTAAGCTTTTTTACGTCCTTACTTTACGCCTCTAGGCCAACTCGCGGACGTACGGCTATAGGAACGATTTAAGACCATCTGCACATTACAAGCTCCACACCAGCCTATACTGGTATGGAAGATGGGTCGGTCCATGGGTTTTGCACACCGATAGGGGGTGATAGATATGTTAAATTTCACCACAGATCGAAATCTGTTGATGAAATTTCACTTTACATCCTCCCCCTATCGGAATTCAAACTCGGTGTATGATGATTGCATTAATTTAGAAATAGTTTTTGATGAAATAGAACAACATTAAGAAGTTTTTTTTTATTTTATTGTTAACTATGCGATCTGTTTTGGGGCTCAAGGTTCACCCTGCTTTTCCGTGGTTAAGCTTTTTTACGTCCTTACTTTACGCCTCTAGGCCAACTCGCGGACGTACGGCTATAGGAACGATTTAAGACCATCTGCACATTACAAGCTCCACACCAGCCTATACTGGTATGGAAGATGGGTCAGCCCATGGGTTTTGCACACCGATAGGGGGTGATAGATATGTTAAATTTCACCACAGATCGAAATCTGTTGATGAAATTTCACTTTACATCCTCCCCCTACACCCAAAAAAATAAAGTGGTTAATCTGAATAAATCGTCAGTCAAATTGAAGAAATAGCGTTCAATATAGCGTCAACGAAGGGGGGTAATCAATTTGATTACTTTTTATTCAAATTGAAAATTAATCCGTATTTTTTTTAATTTGACGAAATTTCTTCGAACTGAATAAATTTGTTGAAGAAATGCAAATGATAAATTGATTAAATTTATTCAATTTAATTAAGATCTAGCTATCGAAATGAATAAAATTTCGTCAAATTAAAGAATGTCCTACTACTGGTTTAAATAAAAACTTCGTTGATTTGAATAAATTTTTATCATATTAATTCATTGAATTTAATGAAAGCATCGTTGAATTGAATAAAACTATCGTCAATTTGAATAAAATATTTGTCAATTCAATGAAATTGTATCTTTATTGCTAAACTCAATTGTAATAATTAATAAAATAAATATAATTTTAATACTGATATTAGGCATTTTACCTGCATATTATGGTTATAGTATTTTGTTCTAATGTTGGAAAACTAGTTTTGAATAATCCTTTCCACTAAGCAGGATGCTAATCGATATTATAAGTTAAGAATATTTAATATTTTAAAACAAATATTTACACATACAATAATTAAGTTTAAAATATATTTTACAACATCGAAAAAAACAATAAACTCTGTTGAGCTAACGTAGTTCTGGTAATTAAAATCAGTGGTTGAATAACAGTATATAGTTGCCTCAAAATCAACGAACTTCCTCCGAAACTACTAATTGAACATTTAGTTCTGATCATTTTTGTTTACTCCTTCTACAACGCTGGAAGTTAGAACCAATACACTATGAAGTAATGGAAAATGGCACAACACTGACCATCTAAACAAAAATAATTTATATAATTGTTGTAATTTATTAAATTTAGAATTTTGAAACTTACATTCAGTAACATGTTGGGTCCTTTATTTTTTGAGTTGCTTTTCCTGTTTCCTAACACAATTACCAGTTGATAAATATAGGGGATCAATGAATGCTGAAAGTTGTCAAAAATTTTGAACCCTTTATTTGATTCGTCGTTTAAACATCGTGATATGTACTTCGGTTATTCAATATGTTGACTATAAAATTAAGCACATAAAATATAAATTCAGTTAAAAAATTATGAGAATTTCAAGAAATAAAAGAGAAAGAAAGCAAGATATATTTTAGAAAAACGTATTACGCGAGAGTTGTATTCAATTTGGTGATTTTGAACTTTTGGTAATCGAAGCTCAATAAGCAAATTTTTAATTTCCTCGTGTCAATAACACGTAAATTACTATTCCGTTTGCTGAACAAAGCCTCCAAAAAACATTCAATGAAATAAAAAATTCAAATGTGTGTGAGTGTGTTATATACATACCAATTAGTATTCCATTAGTTTCTTATACTGCTTCCATTTGTTCCATATTTCAACAGTGAATTTAATTTTTGGTTGCTTGCCAATGGTGTTCCACTTCGCCCAAGAGTAATTGTTGGTCATTAAAGCTTCCAGGTGCTCGTTGAAGTTTAACTCTGGAGTTTTGAAGTGAACTAAACTTATAATAACTTGTTACATATATTTGTTCATAATGTATAATAAAATTATAACTATCCTACCCATCCAATAATCTGTTAATTAGATGCGTTGGATAGTTTTTTCTTGGAAATATAATTACCATAAATTCTGAAGCAAACATCAACATAATGCGGAAATACAGTTTGCGATGTTGTAGCCATGCGTAATCCTTGTTTATCTTGTGGTAAATTATTTGTTATTTTTTGCAAATACTAAAAAACACTTTTTTTATTAGCAATAACCACAATTAAATCACATTTTGTCACAAAAAATGGCCACAATTTAATATAATTAAAATCTAATAATATCTATATTCAATATTTGCTTAACTGTTTATTGTTATTATTATGTTATTCACCGGCTTCAAATAATAATTTCTATTTTAAATTAATTTATTATTCTAATTTTACCGCGAAATATGTCTTTTTATAAAAGATTCCTTTAAAAATAAAAATAAATCGTATTAGATATTTCCAAATACACAATGCGTCTAGAACTGACTTAAAAGTTGTTTTTCTCATCGTTTAAAATAATACAATCGACCTTTCGTCAATTTGAAGATATTTCTTCAAAAGTAGTCTTTCTTTCCTTGAGGTGGTTATCAGTTTTATTAAATTGATGCATTTATATTTGATTCAACGAAATTTAGTCGAATTTTTGAAACGTCAATTCTTCAACCCAACCATAACTTCTTCAAAATGAAGAAATTTATTCAAATGCATTATTAACTAAAAATTAATAAAATTTGAAGAAATCTTTCGTTAATTTGAATAAAATTTAATTACAATTTTTTTTTTTTTGCAATAGCTTGAATATTTCATAATCAAATCAGTATTAACTTCCATCAAATTGAATAAATCGTTTCTTCAAAGTTCAATGAAATCGATTATTCAATTTCATCTACGAGATTTTTTTGAGTGTATCGGAATTCAAACTCGGTACCTCCCGATCCAAACGCCAAACCTTAACCACTGTGCCATTTGGTCGGTATGAAGAAGTTGATGACTCTTCCTTTTTAATAATTTTTAAAATCTAAATTTAATTAATTATAATTATAGGTATCTTTTGTTATCTTGTACATTGAGTTTTTCTTTTTTAATAAATTAAAAGAATTTTTAATAAATTATAAGCAAGTAAAAATAAAAAAATTTATTATGGAAAATAATTTTTAAGTGCGAAATACATTGGGGTATTTTTTTATCCCATACACAGACAATGGCTCATTCCACACGACTTAACTTTTGTCTGGTAACTTTTTCGTTTCTTTCCCCTTTACCAATAAAGTCAAAAAATTGCGGCGCAGATAAAACCGGTTTTATTGGTAAAGGGGAAAGAAACGAAAAAGTTACCATAATTAAAATAGGAAAAATAAAATTAAATTGGGTATAAAATAAATATTCAACAAGTATGAACGTCTCACGTGTTGGACATACGAACACCGCTTTATCAAATTGGAAGTTTTAATCTTGATTTATTTTCACAATTTCGCCATAAAACCTGTTTGCTGGAGTAAAGATATACTTTTATATACGAAAAAAATTTGATCCTTTTTCTTGTTAATATAAACCTTGTTAAATACGAAAAGCGTTTAGATAGATTAAGCTCAAATCAGTAATCGTATAAAATAAAAAGTGAGGCGAATTTCTTCATCTACTAAAAAATATGACATTGCAACTTGAGAACCAAACCCAAAAACCCAACCCTACTCCAAAAATCAAAGATGACGGTAATTATATAATATAACTAGCTGTACCATGCCCGCATGCCGGTCGTGTGATTTTAGATGAAATAATATTGTTGTTTATATTTTTTTTATTTTATTAAATTAAAATGAAATTAAAAATATTTTCACTATAAAAAAGTTTAAACCACAAAAATTAAAATAACGGTTATTTAGCTCAATTTTAAATTTTTATTATTATAACTCTAGCTTTCGAAACCTTTCTGGTTCCATTCTCATGCGTATATAAATCAATTTAACAAAAAAATATTTTCTATACACAACTATAAGTGGATCTGACGGGAAAAAATAGGCTTGTTCCAGATATTTTTGTATGTTAATTTTTATTTTCATAAAGTATGCCGTGCTAAAATTTCATGGAAAAAAAACCCGCAATGTGCATATTTTTAATGCGCTAGATATCACATTCCCAACTTTAAAGCTCAAAACAGAACAAGAGGGGAAGGCGGCGAGCGAAATCGCCTGTCATATTACAAAACACCGAAATCATGTCAAATAAACACAACCATCGACACAGGCGACGACGATTTTTTCGTTGAAAAAAATTAAGAGTCTGTTTCTATTTTTGTCGCCGACGAAACAATGTTGCCAACTGTTTTTTATATATGTATAATTGTATTAGTTGGTATCATTTAACCGTCATATTATTAACAAGTTTTTTCAATTTAGTAGCCCAACGCCAAAACATCATCAAAAATACAGAAGGTTATGCCGTTTGGTTGTTTTTTTATTGCCATACGCTGACGCTTTTGTTCTTTGTAGCTACAGCGATATCGCGGCGATATTTTTTATTTATTCGTCGACGGCCGTCGTCGTCGCTCTTGTTCTGTTTCTAGCTTAACACGGCTTCTCGACCTGCTATCTGAATGCTATTGCAATCTACTTTCTCTTTCTATCAAAATTTGCCAAGATGGAGTCTGGTGTGGTAAACTTGCTATAATTTGACGTTTAGAAATCATTCTTTTGTCGATAGTCTAGACTACTAGTCACTTGAATAAATACTTGAAATGTCAGTAGACACCATATTGAAATAGAAGAAACGTCAAAATATTCCTGCTATATACATGCTATCAAGTTATGCCGACATAGCATGTATTCATAGCATACTGATAGCATATAAATATTATTGCGAGTCTCCACTTGCTATTTGATCGAAATTTTCTGGCATAACTAGATAGCAATAGCAGGTGGAGAGTCCATGTAACAGTCGCCTATACAAAATAAAATAAAATCGAGATCAAGGCTAACTAAAACGTAGCTATTTCTAGTAGCTAGCGATATCTACAGGAGTAGATATTGCTAGCTATTAGAGAAAATATATTCTTTATTTTAGCTAAAGATAGATTTATCCGGAGCACCCAATTTTCTACGTTAAAACTTATATTTAGCGCGCTATTTATTGTTGTCTATAATTAATTTATTTAACTCTAAACTAAGATTTTTCATTCAACTATTTAGTTAAAATTCGACATAAAAATATTTTGCTCTACCTATTTGTCGTAGGCCGCTATCGGGAGCGCTATCCATTTCAATGGGAAATTTGAAACGGCCTTTATTTCGTAAACCCCTGTGTTTTATTATTCGGGTACTATCCGGCGCCAAATGGCAATTTTCTACTGAAACTGCAGCTATTATTCACTGATGTCGCTGTACTATAAAAATTAAAACTAAATTCATCAATAAAACAAACATTTATCACCTGAAATATACTAATTGACATTTATTTTGACATGGCGTTATAAACAAGAATTCATCTTGCTGCGTTTTAAATTTTTGTTGTAAGATAAAATTTCTAATGATTTCAGAAGTTTACAAAATAAAGGCCTTTTCAAATTTCCCATTGAAATGAATAGCGCTCCCGATAGCGGCTCCCGATACATAGGTAGAGCAAAATATTTTTATGTCGATTTTTAACTAAATAGTTGAATGAAAAGCTTAGTTTAGAGTTTAATAAATTAATTATATGCAAAAATAGCGCGCTAAATATAAGTTTTAATATAGAAAATTGGGTGATCCGGATAAATCTATCGGGCGCTAATAAAAAAACACGGCTTTAATTTTACAATAAAAATTTAAAACGCAGTAAGATGAATTCTTCTTTATAACGTCATGTCAAAATAAATGCAAATTAGTATAATTCAGGTGATAAATGTTTGTTTTATTGATGAATTTAGTTTTAATTTTTATAGTACAGCGACACCAGTGAATAATAGCTGCAGTTTCAGTAAAAAATTGCCATTTGGCGCCAGATAGTGCTCGAATAATAAAACACGGCTGGTGTTATGATACTGACTAGTTTTCAAGTGCTGTAAAACTATTAAGGCGAAAAAGAGAAACAGCTAATTTAAACAGTAGACAACACTATGCGGATGGATTTATTTTGACTGTATGAAAATAAAATAATATATGTATCTGTGCAGCGTGCTCTGCAGTATCTTGTTTTGAAATTCAAAAAAAAATAATTAAAGTTGATTTATATTTTTAGATTTGCCCAATTTAAACTGCTACAAAAGTAAGCTATATATCATTTCTTGCCGAATTTATTTTTATTTTTTGTTATGTTGTACACATGTATACACTCATTCAATACAGTGATTTGTACTTACATTACTTGCCTACTCTATTATCGTTTTTAATCACATGAACCGTTTGAAAAACTAGTCAGTTTCATAACACCATAAGCAACAGAAATTGATTTGACTTTAAAAACATAAATTGAAAGTAATCGTATCCATCTAATAGTTGAAACGTGTAAAAGCAAAAAACCAAATTATAAAAATAGACCAGGGCAATCTATTATGGGAGTACATGTATGATTTCAAATTTAAATAAAAAAAAAATAAAAATTTAAACAAAAAATAGAAACAAATTTTAATTTAACATTTAAAAATATTCAAAATAGATTGTCAGGATTTTTTTGAAATTATCCTTTGACAAATTAAAGTGAAATAGGTCATCGATGATGTTTTTTCCCTAAAACTATCAGTTATAATATTTGTAGCACAAAAAGAAGTCATTTGAAAAAAGTTATTATATTTTTGAATTGTTGATAAAAAAACGCTTTTATTGTGGCGTTGTTGATGTGCTTGTTCTTTCTTGTCTACATCCTAATCGATTTGATTCATTTCTTCATTTAAATTGAGCAACAGAGTCATTTGGACGTGACTGTAACATTTGTAATCTAACTCCGAAAATGACACCCATTTACGCCCACCCGGCGTTTTAAGTAGATAGTAGTTAAGTTCTCGACTTGCGAAAAATAAAAGTCCGTAACATAATCATTACCCCGAAAATCACACCCATGTCAGCATTATAGGCGTAGGTAGAAGCCGAAATTGACACCCCCTCTCCCCATTACACTTTGCAAAACACAAAAGTGTTTAATATAATCAGTACCTCCGAAATAGACACCCGCATTGGCGTTGATAGTATAATAGGGCACTAAAAAGGACACTATCTCGAATTCAGAAAAAAAATACTGGAACGTAATCAATACCGCGAAAATCCCGAAAATGACTCCCATATCGGCATAGATAGTTGTTAGGAACCAAAACAACACGGTCATCCTGTCCCTTCATCACGACTTTCAAAAAACAACAGTAACGCAATCAGTATCTCGGAAACCCCGAAAATGGTACACATTTCGGCATTATACGCGGAGATATTAGTAGATACCAAAAATAATACCGCCGCCATCTCGTCTTGCATAAAACAAAATTTCGCCTTCTCATATCTTAAAACGGATGCTATTTTCCTAACTAGCACTCCCGAAAACAACGAAAACGATATAATTGGAGAAAACCAAAATCACAAGCCGAATTTTGGTTGAAAACAGTTTCTTGTGAAAAATCGTCATTTCCGCTTAAATTTAAAAAAACCGATCTAGACCGGTATCGTTGCAAAATTAATTTAGAATCTTTTGGTTCTTGCTATTTCTCTTGTAAATGATATCTTTTCAATATAATTTCAAAAATCGAAAAAGCTCCAATGAAAGCTGCCACTTCCAATGGACCGTTTTCGGCCAAAAACTACACAATCACTCCTCATATATATAAATTCTTATTAAAATCGGTATAGCAGTTCTTGAATAGCTGACTCTAAGTTATAATGACAGCAATCATCATGAGTTATTATATTGCATGGACGTACTTTGTGCTAAAATCGGCATGAACTTATAGTTTGTTCGTGCAACAGTCACTATTTTACACGTTATTATGTCACGTGTTTGTCACACACGTCCCATCAGTTCTTATGCATTCTAATCGCACACGAACTACTTTGTGTGTAGTTGATAAAACGCGTAGGCCAATATAGCATATGTTCTTTATCAGCACAAAACGTTATATTGTTACAACTTTGTTGTGTATTAAATAGGATTTTGATCGAAATAAACTCAAGTGAGTTTTTATGTCAAAAATATTAAAGTGTTGTGAATACCAACCAGAGGTGTCAATTTACCAAAAAAAATATGGTGGTAATTGCTATCTGGTAAGAATTGTATGTATCCGTTTTTCATTATATTGCTTTATTAAATAAATGTGTGAATAAATGTGATAGAAAAAAAAGATTAAACTTTACTTTTCCTTTGTGTGTGGCAGACCGATTCAGGGGTTTCCTCACTGTTCCAATTTTCTGCAGAAATCAATGCCGCAGAGGAAATGTGTTATGACAACTTCTATAATGAATAAAGTATGCTGGCGAACAGCTCACGTCTGTTCGTTACAGTGGCGCTCAAATTAGGCTCGTTTATCAAACTACACGGCGCCAAAAAAAACAAGAAAAAGCAATTTTTTTTTTCAAAAAAATAACCAGATTTGAACGCTTGCACGAATATTTTGGTGAAATACCACCTTTCAAAAAAATGTTGCTTCTAAATGAAGGAAATTTTGTGTTCTTTTGATGTCTTCTTTTCTTTACCAAAATAGAAAAAAAATTGTTATATACACGTAAAAATATTTTAAAAAAAATTTTGTGTAAAACTTTTAAAATGATTCAAACAGAATTCAAAAAACTTTTGACAAACCATCAATCATAAAGCAAAAATGAATTTTTTCAAGGCTAATACTGTATGGACTGGTTAACACTGTATGAATTTTTTTCAAGTCACAAAACAAACTTTGCCCGAGCAAGACTCGGCCAAATCAAAAAAACAATCGAACTACGCCTCCGAGTCACGCTCGGGAAAATCACTCAAGTGGTTAATTATTTTATTAAACCGTCTGTGTCTACGATAACTTGAGAACGGATAAAGATATCAACTTAATTTTTTCACTAAAAATTCAAGCAATTCATGGGAATGTGCCCTATTGATTAAGACATTTCTGTGTTCAGGGTGTTCGGAGATACGTAGGGTTTTATTAACCCCCCTCCTAAAAATTGATAGAATTTTTTTTTATTTTCTATACTATTTTGATTTCATAGAGCATGTGAATGTGGAATAAAAATACATATATCTCGTGTGGATGTGGGTTTGTGTGGATGGTGTGGTTATGGGGGTGGTGGGAGTGGTGGTATGGGGGTGGAGGGGCGAATGGGATGAGGTGTTTTGGTTTTTGTGTGGGAATTGGGATTTGATGGATGAGCGTTTGTGTGGTGTGTGTGTGTGGGAGAGAGGATGGAGGTGGTGTTGATATGGATAGTGTGGTATAGGGTAGTGCGGGTGAGATGAGTTTTAGGGGTTGAATAGTGGGTCAACCACCCGGGGGGTGGTAGTAATTTTTAGGTGTGGTGGTTTGCGATTGATTGGGGCCGATTGAGTTACAGTGGGTTGAGGTCGGTTCGGCTGGGTTTAAGGGGGTTAGGTGGGTGTGGGTGGATGTGGGTGGGCGTGATATTTGAAATACGCAAATCACACATCACATCTTTATAGACAACAAAAATGCTTATAGAGTTCGGTTCCGAACCTTTCCCGTCTTTTTTAAAAATATTTTTACGTGTATAAAGAATTTTTTTTTCTGTTTTGGTAAGTAAATTTTTCTTTTAGTAATTTTATTAAAAACTATTTTTCCTTTTACTTGATCCTCTTTCAATTTTTTAGTTTTTTCAAATTTTATTTTTAAAACTATGCTCATAATTTTTTTTAGTGTTTTTCTTGAAAATGAGTATATAGTAAATGATACTCGAAACGTCGGCAGATTTAAACAAAAATATATAAACAATAATTAAATAACAAGATAGGCCTTATACCAACTACTTTTTGCTCTCACTTCCGTCGAAGTTGTAAAATTTATCATTTTTAAGTGTGATCGTAATCTATCAATTAAACTAGCAGTTCTCATAAAATTAAAACTTTTTATTATGACTGGAACATACAAAGCTAGACGTTTAAAAGTGCAAAAGGTACCCGGGTACCCCGTCACTCACATAAGGGTTAAATAAAACTCGTTTATTTAAAAAAAAATAGGTGGCACATTTTAAAGTTTCAATAACCTACCACCGTAAAGTGTATACCAACCGGATTGGTACCGAAAGATTTTTGAGTAGAACATATTCGGATAGTTTGTACTAAAAATCCACTATTATCGGATGTTTACTATATAGGTTTAACCTTTCAAATAAAATAGGTTTGATTCCTAAACGGATTGGTCGCGATAGTTTTTTGATTAACACTCATTCATTGAATTCGTTGAGTAGCATAGTTTGTATAGTATAGTATAGTTTGTACCAAAATTTTATTATAAGTATATTATATACTAATGCCACCAAAAAAACGAGTTTTTTTTATTTCACTCAAAATTCTTATAATTAATATTTTAACAGTGTTAGTAAGTACACATACATATTAATTTTTGTTAATTGTTAGAAACGGCACTACCTTTTTTTAAGGACTTAAAAGGCAGAGGCAAAGGAACAGCCAAGCAATACAGACAGTAGGCGGCCCAGGTGTCTTGATCCCAGATTAATACGAACCTCCAAGTTTTGAAGTGAATTTCTAAAAATCGTTTGTCAGGAAATCCGAAAAGTAGACCAACTTTTTATCAGTACGAAACCAAGCTGACAAGAAGAGACCTAAGGAAATTCTCATTTTTGTGAGGATTTGTGTATCTACTTTTGTGGTGGAAATATTGTGAGTAAATGGCCTCTTTATTCTCTATGACTAGAAAAGTCATAAACATTGTAACATTGTATGGGTGCCATTAAAAGTAGTATTTTGTCCGAAAAACCGAAAAAAATCTTAAACAAATTATTACCACGGACGATTATGAAGTACTTCTTAATTTATAATTTCTTTTTATTTGTGATAATACAGCAGCCTAATTGATCTTTCGTTTGTTTAAAGATCATACCTTATAATTGTGAAACGACACAAAAGAGAAATTCCAAGTAAATGAGCTTTGCGCTTTTCGTTTTTTCATCTAACATCATAAATTTCTTCTCCTAATCAAAATGAGCACTGTTGTATATACATAGGTTGATTCTACTTTTGGGTGGAATTATCCTTAAAAATTGTATTTTTATGGAAACATGTAGTCAAATATATGGTTTAAGGCATATATATGTTACATATATGTTAAGTTGAGATTTGATGAATTTTGTGTTATACAATTTTTCTTTCAAAGAAGCGACTTATGTACGTACGACTTATAGTCTTTACATCTATCTGAACGAGCAGAGTAGCAAAAACAAAATTAATTTACATTTCAATATCGTTATGCATTTGGGAAATAAATTAAAATCTTCTTATTTAATATTGACTATGATTTTACATAAACAAATAGAATTTTAATTGAAGAAATGATATTTACATATTCGGTACACAAAAATCGAAATGGAATGCTTAGCCTACACATCCCTCGAAGGAACACAAATATTTATAGAGATTTTCTTGGTATAACTATAAATTATATTCTAAATGATATATAATATGTAAATTGCTCTGATATAAATTATGTTGCTCGGAAAATTATTATGTTTGAACAATTTCAAATTCCCAGAATTCAGGATAGGACTACACATACTTACCATTAAAATATCCTAATATTGTAGAAAAACGACGTCTATCACGTTAAATAAGCTAGGATATCGATCTTTGCATCGCATTTTAACATGTCGTAGATAAAGTGGAAGAATCGCGTGGGCTGAATGAAATCTATTAAAAATTCTTGGAAATATTATGTATTTGCTATAGGCAAAGGTTGGCTGGATTTTTCGTTTATTAATTTAAATTATTCTATCAAACTGGCATATTTTACAGAATTTGAAATTCTTGCAGAAAATCTGTATGTTATAAACAGAGCCGACATTTGAATTTGGAGATGTAGAAACCTATCTCGATTAAATATGATTCACATACATTAGTAGCGTATCGGTTCAGTAGCAGCGTTATATCCTTGTAGATGCGCTAATAAATTCCCCGAAATGTTTTAGAATGAGTCAAGCTGTGTTTGAACAGTTATTTAAGCTCCAATTATTTTAAGATGTCGGATTGGCGCCATTGGTGTGCGTCATAAGTGATACATTGAAGTTTTTAGTGTGGAGTTTAAATCTAGATTTAAAGAGTGGTTCGGCCCTAGAATAGATTAAAAAAAAAGAAGCTTAGTGAAGATGGAGTTTTATGCGAAATGCTAAAAATGTCGGCGATCAAATGCCAAATGTACGAATTTATATCAACTGTATGGTCTACTGAGAAAATCACAGAAGAGTGGAAGACGGCTCTGATTTGCATACCACATAAAAATCGAAATCAATTAAAGTGCAATAAATACCGCAGAACAGTTTCGTTAAAAGCTGGTTGTAAAGTTTTGATCACGTTGTGGTGGCAACATTATTGATGTGAGCATGTTTTTGGGATTTTCAGATTTCCACCCAAACAGATCAACAACCGATGAAACCTTTGAGAGTAAGGTTTGATCGGTTGTTGATCTGTTTGGGTGAATTAGTGTAATCTTATAAAAAGGACAGCTGTGTTCACAGTCTTTTGTAGGCCTTCTACAAGCTTACGTCTAAATATGAAGGAAGTTTTTGTAGAACATTCTGCCCTATATAGGTACCCCGTCAAAGCTGATATCTAATGTGAAAAAATAAAATGGCAGCTCATTATAAATTAATAATGAGCGGTTCAAATCCCAAGATGAGGGCAAACTTTTGGAAGCCTTTGAAACAACATCAGGAGTATGGCAAGATGATCATATCGTCCAAATAGAATACAGCACCCATCAGCTCAACAAAGCTCTATATCCAGCTATTAGACACTGATGACTGATGAGCAACTTAATTTCCCTAAAGGAAGTTCTCCTATATTAGAGTTAGCAGCTCATTAAATTGGCGATAGATGTTTAGACGGGCGTAGAAAACTGATGTCCGGCAGCAATTCGGGTTTTTCATCAGCCTGTATATCATTATATCATTGACTCGAGGTATTTGAAATCTGCGGGTTTGATACTGGCATGTGCCTGTTTAAAGTCTTTGTATGTTTGATAGATAGATGTATGGTTTTATTGTCCTCCAAGATTTATTCAGAATCATCCTCATGATGAAACACGGGTCAGCGGTTGATCGGTTAAGTCGAAAACAACCCAGGTACTCGCCCTGGTATAATGATTTTGACGAGAAGGGCGATTCCACATGTAATGCAATTATTTTATGCAATTTTCAGTATAGATATATGCCACCGGCAGACCTTCTCGAGACCGGGTACTTTCCCATCTTTCAACATTATAAGTAAATTTTTACATCTTGTACTATGGATAAAACACCTTATAACCTGAAGTTGATATTTTCAATTCATTTTCTCATACGCTCGCGTTTTTGTGCCGGAATTATTTGGTCGTACCATTGCTAACACGAACAGATTCCATTTTTTCGAAAGCGAGCAAAGTAATAAAATAAGGGAAAATCTTGTAAGTGATCTTGCCAGTTGACATAGACTTTAACCGTTTGAGTCCCAAGCAGCGCGATCGTGAGATTTTATCGCTGTGAGATTTTATGTCGAGAAAATAAAATAAATTTAATGTGACGGAGCGATGAGAAAAATACGAGAATCGCGTTACCTAACAAAAACAAGCAGCGATTGTTATCGGCGTTGGAGTTTATTTTTCTTGTTTGCGTTTGCACCACAAATAGTTTTACGTTGTTTGTAATGTGTTTGCATTACCTCCTGAGTCTCAAATGGTTAATCTTCAAATAGAAAAAAATCATCGGTCAAACAAAATATGGCAAAAAATATAAATGGCGTCAAATTTCAATATTCCCTCAAATTCACCTAGTTTGATCTAATTTTCACACCTTTTTCTAAAAAACTTAAAGATAATTTAGCGCTCCAAACCATAACAGATAAAGCACTCTGTTGACATGGGATGTATCTTCTGTATTCTGGGATAGTTTCTATCCTTACAGATGAAACGCACTGTTTTTCTTAGAAGTTTCTTGAAACTACGTGAATTTTTTTTTGTAAGTCTATCGGCAAATATCTTTTCAAAATATTCCCAGCAGTAAAAAATTTCCAAGTCTTCACTTCAGTTATTTTTCCTGTTGATTTTTGTGGAATGAACAGAATCTGTTACCTTACTCTTTTGATGTCACTCAATGAACAAGAAGCGCATGATCGTTCATTTCTGTAACGGTTATTAAATAATTCCCAAATGCGGTAGTGATTTAAAAATTTCACTTTTCTTACCCCATTTAAGAACATTTTTAATGATTAATTAGAAATAATTTTTCAACATGACGAACTTTAATTAACTACAAGCAAAATTGGAGCGGCCTGAAATCCTGGTGTTCTCGGAAAAATTTCGGAAATAAAAGATCTGGAAACAAAAATCCCGGATTTCAAGAGACTCATTTAAGTTCGATCGATTTCTTAGCCGAATGAAATGAAACTAAGCCTTTGCACTAAACATGGAATTTTCAATAAGATTTCTATAAGAAAAAGCTAAATGAGTACAAAAGTAGAGTGAGGAAGGTACAATTAAAGTCTTGGTGATTCTTCTGTTGTGAAATCGTAGAGTTCTCAGAGACTCATCGGTTTATAAATATTGTCTACAAATCAAATCACTCCTTGTTTCTTGTTCAAGCAAGATGTTTCATGAACAGCGTCAAGCGGGGTATCCTTTGAGCTTCACAGCTTCACATCGAGACTTACTTTCATACAAGCTTTGAGAGCTGAATGAACTCAGTACTTATGGAAAATCATACTCGCTATTTACAGGAGGTATTTTTAAAGATAAACGGATCATGTTGGCACTAATCAGCTTAAGCCGCATATAAAACGGCCGGGTTTTGAAAATTTCTAATATATGTCCTCCTCCTTTAACTTTGATAACTACTTTCAACTCCAAGTGGGGCTCCATCTCGTTGAAAGCAATAATAATAATCTTCGAATAAATGTTTGGCATTTGGCATAACATTTCTTATCAATACTTAATCCAAATATTACTTTGCATTGATTCTTCAAATTTTTCGATAACAATTAAAGATAATCTGCTTCTTGGGTTGATGGCGCTCCAACCAATGTTTTCAGGAATCGTGTGTTCATAAACTCCATGAAATTTATGTTTTTTGAATATTTTTCGGATAGAGTATAAGACGCTCTTTCACATGGTGAAACCCAGAAAGTAATAATTTGTAGAAAAGTTTACTAAAAATGAAGAGAAAGCAGAGTACCTTAACAGAAACGATTACATTAACATGATAACGAAAAAGACGGCCGGTGCGATAACAATGATAACATTTGAAAACTCAACTTAACAACACTTAACGTCTTTGAATATATGTAGTTAGACACCAGGCAACGCAGATAAAAGGGAACAACTCGCGAAACTGATGCAACGACTAATTTTTACCATTAACAGCTATTTCCTTGATAACTTGTTTTCGCCCGTAAGCCTCCTTTTCATAGATCAGGTCACATATAAATAAAAAAAAAGTATGACTATATAAAGTCTCATCAGAGATGACCGAACTTTTTAATTAGTGAAATTAAAATTTCATTAGTTTGAAACTAAGTCTTGAAACCCCTTGGTAGCATCACCTTCATGGTTTTCGTAAATAATATTTTTGTTGTCCGGAAATTTCAATTGATTAAACAAAATCGTAATTTTTGTTTAAAAATTATTTTCTAAAATTTTGAACCCCAAAATCCTGGTTTAAATCTGAACTTGTTGAGCCTATCGAATTTTGGCATCCCCAATCATACTAGATTCGTTGGATACAACATTTCTGAATAAAAATTATTGTAAAGTATTGTAGTAAATAATAGTATATAAAGCAGGTCAGGTAATTAAATTTAGTAAATTTTAGTGACTTTTTCAAGTAATTTTTTTTTACTTTTGTTCAACTAATTTTTCTAATTTCTTTATTATGATCTTGACAAGCTCTGGATGCACCCAATTTTTATATCTACCCATAAAGATGCAAATAAAAATTAAAATATATTCCAATTTAAACTAGCACAAATTCTAGAAAATTGGTTAAAATTCACGTTCAAAGTGTTTATGACAATAAAAGGTTAAAAATGGCCAATATTCATTTAATATGACCAAACTTGAACACATACTTCTTGAACATGATCAACTGAGAAATGGTCGAGTCTCATTTAGGAAGGGCTAGTTGCAGAACCTGAACCAAAATTTATGTTAGAATATCAATTCCATAATAAAAATTGAATTTCACCACAAGCAGTTAAGGAATGGGAAAGATTCAATCAATGAGGCGAATTTATAAATTTCTTCTAAAATTTTCGAAATACACAGAAGAGGCCTCATATTCTTCATCCCAATTCCAACCAAGTTAGAAATGAATCACCTCACCAGGCCCAGAACTTCATCAAGAAATTTGTGTTATATAATCCCAGCTCTGTCCTACCAATCGAATTTGGTCATACTCAAAATAAGAAATAATCGAGCTGTACTATTCATGGTCTAATTCTAATTTTCGTTCACAATTCATATTGATCTCAAAAGGTTAGAGAGAAAAACCAGTTCCGCTTTAGAAAAATTCCACAACACACTTTACATAATAATTAATAAATCCCAAACCGATCATAAAAACCGAATATAGTTGGTTAAGAAATAGTCTAAAACATCGAGTAACATATAAGAAAATCCCAGAAATATGGAAATATGGATTTGCTATGTAATTTGTATTCCAACGTGAATTTTTAGAAATTTTGCGAAATTATTGTGAATTTTGGCGAGCAAAATTAGATTGGTATTCTAACATAAATTTTGGACCAGGTTCGGAAATTCTTATTAGGCCTTTTTTAATAAATGATAGTAGAATTTGGTATGTAAAGGAGACTGTGATTCTAAAAAAATTATTTTAATCGAAGTTGTAGAATTCGGCCATACTGAATAAAATAAGGCCATTTCTTAATAAATTATGATAACATTTAATTTATAGAGCTAGATGTACCACCAAAACATTATTCACTTGTAGTGCAAATTGCGTGTAATTTATGCGAACAAGGGCGAATTGCGGTTCCTTTAGCATATACAATTAAATAGCTGTTTGATATAATTATTGCTAATCGAGTTCCACTCACATGTAGTTCTGCTCAATTGTAGCTGCAGTTCTGAATTTTTGCCACATTGTGTTCATAACCAAATAAATTTAAATATAATCAAATGTAATAAATCAAATTCACATATTTTGTGCTTTTGGAATATTGAACTTTTGTCTTCGAGAAATTTTAAAAAACTAAGAGTTTATAAAATCGAATATTGCCCTACTTCCATTACAGATAAGGCTAATTCGATTTAGCTTTCAGTTGGGTAATTAATTATTGGGTATTAATAATTATTTGGGTCCGGGCCGGCCCCAAATCCAATCGAACAGTATAGAAGACCTTGACACATAAACAGTATGTAAAGAACTTACAACTTAAAATTGTAAAATTTTATTTTAAATTATTTAAGTATTTTTTGTTTTTAAACAAGTTTTTTTAAGATTAAATTTTTGATGAAGTTTTGTAACAGAAGCAATATCCAGTTGATAAGATCATGAAAAAATTCAATCATCTCAATCATCATGCCATGGCGACTGAATATACGTAATGATTACATTTTGTGTTCTATATATTAAATGTTCTATATTTTGATTGAATTTTTTCATGATCTTATCAGATCGAAACTGGATATTGCTTTTCTTACAAAACTTCATCGAAAATTTAAGCTTAAAATTTTAACTTAAAATTCTAACTTAAATTCTAACTTAAAATTTTAAAGAATAGCTTTAATAGATGTGCCAATGAAGTATGTCTTAATTTTGTCCTAGATGACGCCATCATATTTAGGACAAACTTCATTCGCTTATATAAGGTAATGAAGTTTTTCATAAAAAATACTACCTTTCTAATTATTGTCAATGTATTGGTAAAAATATCTTGACTAAGCAAACATTTAGGCTAAATTATTATAAGTACTGTGTGTTTTTTAAGCTGAAACTTCAAATATCTCGAAATATTTAATCATTCCGAGGGGACCATACATTAGTGCTAAAATTAGTACCGCCCCCCCCCTCCCCTCCTTGTAGGTGGGACAGGCGAATACTTTGAAATTAAAATAGGAACCCCAATTTTTTATTGCATATTCGGATTCTACGGCTTAAAGTACGTAGGAGTTGAACACGTTTTCAATGTAATTACATAATTGAAATTAGTCTTAAATAAATTGTATTTCTTAAATCAAGGAAAAAACATAACCAAATAAAAAAGTGTGTGCATTTCACAAGCAGTAGAAGTGGAACTTTCCGGAATCTAAGCAGCGAGAGAATGAGAGGAATGCAGTAACAGGAGTGGGATAATTAGACGGTTTATTTATCATAATACAAAATAACAACAAAAAATTTCGAAGTTTTTTTTAACATTTTATTATTCCGACTCCGTGTTTTCTATTTCGACGAATAACACGAGTGGTTTATGGTAACTAAAGTAGGACACGAATGCTCTAGTTTGAATTCTATCAACATATCATTGAAAGACTGCGTCGATAACATTTTTTGATCGGGTTGTCGATTCAGTACAACTACTGCACATTTGTAAATTTAATTTTGTATTGAGGAATTAAATAAAAGGGAGCGCCGTATCTAATGCAAAATTCACATAGAAATCCCCACTCAAAATCATTGAAATTTTATCATAATTTCTTTTCATAATCCGCGATACTTTTGGCTTATACTTCATCAAATTCTCGTGGATAAATTGAATAATATTTTCCATCAATTGGTTGGGAGAAATGTAAATCACCACAATAATTACAAATGTGTCATGGTCAAATCTGCTTTCACAAGTACATATTTCTCCCACTTTACAAACCTGAACCGACAAAGATTCCAGTTGAATTGCATTGATGTCAATTTGTAGGGTGACAACACGGGTTCCATCATTTACATTATGGTAGATTGCAACGCCACCTGACCTTATATTTGGCCTTTTATATTGAACGACTATATCGAAATTTGGAATCTCTACAATGTTGTCATTATGCACCCACGTCTCCGAAAAAAACAGAAAATTCGACGACGATGATATTTTGTCTAATTGAAGATCATCTACACGAGCACGTAAACTTTGGCAGTTGAAGGTAAATATAGTGACAATCCTTTCCTCGTATTTATGAAATCAAATAATAATTTCTCAATAGTCTCAAGTCTATTCAGGTTCAGCCTTTGAAATTCAGCTTGCAATTCCAGTGTGGATACTGTTGCTCTTCGACCATGATAAAAAAATGTATCATTTTTTTCCGAAACAATATGTAACTCTTGAATCGATGTTACTCGTGATAGTGCTACGTGCAGGAGCTGTTGAGTATGTGCTTTATCATATTCATATACAATTTCATCAAATGTACCTTCCTGGGACTTATGAATGGTTATTGCACACGCAGAGACTAGTGGAAAATGATTACGTTTTATGATCACTGTTTTATTAGGCACTAAAAGTATAAAGGATGTTCTCCGATCGATTGGTACTGCCAGTCGACTAAGATGTGCCTTTGTATTGATGCCGCTGCCTTCATTCGGATTTTTCACCAGTTTTGGGAGAGCCAGGGAATTCCAGCCATAAACGACCTAACTCTCCTTTGTCGTTATGTTCGATAAAAATCAATTTTCCTGTCGCACCATTCGCCAATCCATCTGATACGTCGATATTATTTGTTATCAATCGTCTTGTATCAATTGTTGACGTTTTATGTAATTGTTGATGCATGAAAGTGTGCTTTTCAACACTCTGACAGCCAATATACACATCCGTTGCTTGTGAAATGACCTTTTCGACTGCACAATTTGAAACATTATTATTGTATTCAGTAACTGAATGGTTATCGAAGAACAATCGTACACCGTGTGAACAAATTCTATCAGCCTCTTCTTCGGTGTAAAATCGTGATTCAATTAATTCCAACTCGTTCTCATGTAACAGCTGTCCATCCCCAATATTTGTTAATATTGTTGAAAAAGTTCGGCTGGCTTATCGCATCACTTTGCTGAGTTCAAAGAATTTCAATCCTCGACATAGTGTTGGACCAGCTATTTGTCGCTTGATTTGTTTGTAAATCGGAATAGCGCGAACCAGCGGTGTTTGACGTAGATCACCAATCAAAATTAAATCTAATCCTCCAAAATTATCTTGAAAGTTACCAGTGATTTGCTCTAATCTCGAATCAATTTGAGACAACAACTCAACAACAACAAAATTATTATTTTTTTCAATCGAGTATATAAAAAATGTCAATTCATGCATACATATTTCCATGTACACACTTTTTCTGCATATAGAACAGAATAAAATTGAAAATAAAACAACAACAACAAAAGTGTCGCATTTTTGTTTCATATCGTTTCTTCACTTTTTGCTTGTAATTTTGCGTTTGGTTTCATCGATTTTAAAAATCACCCCGATACTAAAGAAGTTTCACTTCAAAAAAATTAAATATTTTCTTTTAATGTTTCAAAGAAATCCTACGTACTTAAAGCCACAAAATCCGGATCTGCAATAAAAAATTAGGGTTCCTATTTTAATTTGAAACTTACCCCCCGCCCCATCTACAAGAAACGGAGGAGGGATACTTTCTAGCACTAATGTATGTCCCCCCGGAATGATTAAATTTTGATAATGAACATTTTTTTCGTAGGGTGCTTATTTTCCAAGATATTTGAAAGTTACAGCTTAAAGATTTCACCCAGTACTTATAATAATTTCGCCTAAATGTTTGCTTAGTCAAGATATTTTTTACCAATACAATGACAATATTTAGAAAGTTAGTATAATTTTAAGAAAAACTTCATTACCTTATATAGGCGAATGAATTTTGTCCTAAAATGGCCTAAATATGATGACGTCATCTTGGACAAAGTTAAGACATACTTCATTGGCACATCTATTAAAGCTATTCTTTAAAATTTTAAGTTAAAATTTAAGTTAGAATTATACAGTTTACCAGGCAGGTAAACAGGCCTTGAGGCGGCAGTTTTTTATGGATTCTCTCATCTTCTTAGCATTTTGTTTGTCTACACATATTGGTTTACGTTTTGATGTGCGCTAACGAAAGGGTAACAATAATTGAATTGATATTATGTTCAATGCTGTTTTGGTTTTTGTTACAACACCATTCGAATTGTAGTTCCTCGGTTTCGTCGATTCAATCAACTTTTCAATTTTTATTTCCAATTTCATTTCAACAGAAAAACTCGTTAGTTTTGCTGAATATATAATCTGGTTTTTTGCCGTTTCCCGATGCGATCAACAAAAACGAGAAATTCAATTTTTTATTTTTTGGTTTTTATATTGCAAAAATTCCTGCTTCGTTCGAATTTAATTTTTTTGTAACTTTTACGAAAATATTTATACGAATATGTGTTTACTCAGCTTTATACAATACAAAATGAACGACTTTAATGTTGAAAAGATGTATTGGAATATAGCATGTATGTAATATGTAACCACTCAAGTTTCAGCGTTTGTTATAACGATACTAAATTCCTAGTACGCACATAATTTTTTCCCATACGAGTACGAGCATAAATATGTGATATGCTCCTAAGATAACGTTTTAGTATACATAATTTATTTTCTTAGTAATACCGGTACTTTACAGTTGCTGGAATTGCCCGAAGTTTATGATTTATAAAATAAGGTAACGTGAAAAGGATGAGAAAGTTATCGTGAACAGCAAAGTATTTATTTTTAATTCAAACCCGAGGATAATGGATGTTGTAAACCTTCATCGGAAAATTCAATCATTTGCGCTTGATGCGTTATTCTTTCACCGAAAACACAAAAAAATAATTCTAACTTTGAAAATAACAAATTCACAACAAAATTTAAATAATTGCGTTTTGGTGTTCAAAATATTAACGTCTGATTTTAAGAAATCTATTTAACTTTCTTATCATATTTATGTTACGAATATTGAACATGTTAAGCTTTTTTACAAAAAAAAAGGAAATTCAATGAAATTTTATTAGCTTATCCAAAGACACTTTTTTATATCTTTAGGTTATAAAAATAAAATTCTTGAAATTGGGATTGGCAAATATAAATGTTGTGGCAGTTTAACAAGCGCATGTTTTGAAAGTTTTCTGTAAAGATTGACTACCTATTAGGCATTTTAAATTCATTTTAATTGATAAGATTTAAGTAACAATAAGCTGGAAATGGAGTTTTCCGGAAACACTTTTATCAAATTGGTCCTTATCCACTCTATTTGTTCCATTTCGAAGTATATGCACCAGCCTTGTTTTAAATTTTAATTATTTGAAGTATATTGTAAAAAATATTGTAAAGATGCCTTCAGTTTCTTAATGTTTACGAAAAGGAGACTGCCCCACCATATTAGCTTACCAAAGGTCGTTCATGGAGCTTTCCCTCGCTATTTCAATAACCGTCGGCAATCCCTAAAATTAGGTTGCAGATTCTGAAAGAGAACGTAATTTTCCGTTATGCTACATTCTTAGTTTAAAAATTCCAAATTTGGCCTAATATTTAGATGACCATTTGCTTTCAATTGGTAGACAACTAAGAACTAGACATGTTAAGCTTTTCTATTTATTTCAATAACTTTCTTTAATATCACAGAGGCCGAAACGTCCCTTTAATTACAAACTAAAATGATCGTTCGAACTTCTTTTACATGTAGAATACTGTACAAAAAGGTTAGACAGATAGAAACTTCTTTACGGAAGTTAACACAGGGCCGTATTGTTAATTGCGAATGGGGTTATCTGCAATACGACCCTCAATTTATAACAATATCTTTTAACTAAAACTTTTATTGTTGGATAACCTCAAACATAATACAATTAATTGAAAACTCGAAGTACTTGCATCGTTCGTATCAACTATTGAATGTGGGTTTAGTTTGTTATGTTGAAATGTAAACAGATGGAATTTGTATGGTCATGCCGGCTCCTCGTGACAGGCGTTTGCTCAGTTTAAATCGCACGAAAAAAATTAAATAAACCCCTCCAATAAGCATAGTGCAGTATACCAGCTCGATATTCAAGGACAATGACATAAGATTTATTAGAAATAATATCGACGATTATGACCGTCCAGGACCGTCTACTCTGTCAAAGTAGTAGTTTCAACAAATACATATTTGTACATACTTGAGTTTCTGACCAGCAACCGAAATCGATTCAATTCGTAATCGGATTTACTTTTGTGAGCAATCGTAGTTGTGTACTCAGTTTTCAAGGACGTCACTTTAACACTACTCTTATGAAGGTTCATGTTCCATTGAAGATAAACCCGGCAACCCAGTGAAAATAAGAGAAGCTTGAAGCTAACATCGAGTTTAACCATTATCTGGTAGCTGTGAATCATATATCAGGTGGGCACGAATAGAAATATTGTGGGCCGAGTCAACGTTGAATCAGTTTCCCCACTATTAAAAATAGAGTAATTTGAATAAGTTTTTATTGTACATAGAATTAGGAGCTATTTATGAGCTTTCAATCTAAGATAATTTCGATTTTTGGGCTCACCCTTAAACCAAAAACCACCACGTAATAGTTCTTTCAACGAAGCAATCGAATATTGTTTTGTTGTACCATTAAATGACAAATTCTTTTAAAATTGCAAAAATTAAAAATTTTAATATCAAACATCCTATGTACCAATTTATGAACTCATGAAATACGTGCAGTTTGATTTTTGAGCTGCTATCCCTAGCATGAATACCACCCCTAATTTCCTATAAAAAAATAACAAATTCTTTTAAAATTTTAAAATACATCCGAACTCGAAATATTTAAAATTTGGTACAGACGAAAATATCCAAAATGACAGACATCAAATGGTTAACAGCGAAAATTAAAAAATGTAAATAATTACTGAAATCGTCCTCGAAATATGGCACAATTATAATAATAAATATCATTTAAGACTCTGGAGTATCGAACTTGGCACGCCCAACGGTATTTGTTTCAGTCGAATTGAATATTTTCGTAGTACCCAATCCTTTAAGATATAGCTTAGTATCATTCAAATCATTTTCCTAAATGATATCCGGAACTCATTTTGGAATTATGTCTTCAACATACAAACAGAGTGGTAGGTAAGGTTCATTCAAGTTGGAAATTTTCTATAACCATCCGCAAATTGTGGATCTCCTATTGTGGAACATAACGCAAAATAACGAAATTTTCCGACGTCGAAAAACCTTTGTCAATAATTTTAATAACAATCGTTCGAGCCAAAGAAATTTTTAAAATAGGGACTCGGAACACTCTAAACAAATTTTCCAGAAATTACGACTATTCGCAGTCGCACTTGAAAGCCTTGGTGACAGAGATCGTTTGACCTTACGGAACTCGTTCGAACTGAAAATAATATAAAATAAAACCCAAGGGACACCGGGACGACCAATGAATTCTTTCGAAATTATAATTCATCACAATCAAGTCGTAGTACTCGACAAAACAATTGTCGAACGCCTCAATACAATTTACAAAGATAGATAAATATAGGAAATTGATAAATTTCTGAAACATAAATTAGATAACGAATGATACAAAACAATGGTATTTTTAACCAAACATTTTCGAAAATTCGTGATTAACACAATATGTACAAATATAATGTATTCATTAATTTGCACACTAAAACTAAAAATCACTGGATTTGTTTGACTAAATTTCCGACTGACTTAATAATGGAAAGTTCATACCAATTATTGATAGATGTCTCTACCGTTCATAAGTCAACATTTTCTTGATATTTAATTCAAAGTTTATTCAGATTTATCAATGAACGATAATAAATATTTTGCAGTTCGTTAAATTACAATTTATTTAGTTAGTTCTAGACTAGCATGTCTACCCACTACCCATCAATTTAGCTAATCGGAAATTGAGACAAAAATAATCGGAGTGAGGCAATGGAAATAATAGTAAAATTAGAATAAAAGTTTTGAAAGCAGTGAAGAAACTATCAAGTTAACCCTTCGTTAGGCATATGTTAGGGTACTCACATTCGAACCCTATGAGTTTGGTAAGACAAATATATATTTTCATGAATTTGTATATAAATTTGGAGTTTTCGGTGGTGCGTTTCCAATGAAACATATTTTTATAAAAAAAAAAAAAAATAATTTGTGAATTCGCTCGTGTTGATCTGCAAGTGCAGCTAAAAAAATTGCAAACAAAAGTCGTGGAATCTAGAAACATTTGTTTTTAAGTATAATGTTAATATAAAAAACGGCCCGAATTCTCTATTTAATCTCTTAAATAAAAAATAAATATACAGTGGGTCACAGCCAAAATGATGCAAGCCATTTTTATTTTTTTTAAGTAAATATCCAAAAAACAATTATAACTATCTACTTTTAATTTACATTTTTTATAAGCTTCAGTATTAATTGTTAAATTCATAAAACAAAAGAAATAAAAAATTTCAATTTATAACAAAAAAGTAACAAAAAACAAAATTATCACGTAAAAACATGTCACAGCTAAAATGATGAACTCTCTTTGTTTTGAAAATAGCGGTACTTTTCCTACACAAAACGAAATTTTTAATGAAAACAATTTTGAGTATCAGTTTTAAGCAACCTTTTGTGCGATTATAGTCAATATAGTGCGTCAATATAGCCAAATAAGTGAAATTTTGTAATAATTGAAAAAATGGGTCGCCTCACAAATATTGAAATGCGTGATTTAGTTATTAAACACTTTAAAGATGGCAAAACTCACAAAAAAATTGCAGAAATGGTTGAAAACAAGTTCTTCTACTGTCCATCATATTATCGAACGCTTAATTTATCGACACCGTGTTGAAAATAAGCCTAGAAAAGCATACAATAAAATATTTTCCGGAACAGATTGTCGATGGATTGTCTGAAAAATGAAAGAAAACCCCAAATTAAGTCCTCCAAAATAGGCCGAGGAGGCTGAAAATATTTACATAAAAATGTCATCCAGAAACAATACGCAGAATCTTAAGAGAACGAAATTTTCATGGTAGAACAATGCGGAAAAAGCCAAACATCAGTGAACTTAATCGTAAGGCTAAAATTCGATTTACCCAAGACCATAAAAACAGAGATGAAACATTCTGGAACACAGTTTTATTTGCTGATGAAAGCAAATTAAACCTTTTTGGGAAGGAACTAAGTATGGAGAAAGACTAATACGGAGCTAGCAGCTAAAAATTTACGAAGCACTGTTAAACACGATGGAGGTCATGTTAAGTTACGGGCTTATATAGCTCTTACGGAGTTGGAAAGAGCAACCGCAAAAAACACCTTTTTTCGCCCGTTTTTGCGTAGTCTGTAGCAAGAACGGAGAAGGTCGTACAGAGGTCCCAGTGGGCTTAAATTGACCGTCATAAAAAATGTGGGTGAGCATAACTCGATTTTTCAATATTGAGTCAATTTACCCCTACTTGAGGGGTGGAAACCACCCCCAGAAGAAAGAAATGGGAAAACGGTCGGGAAGTTCTTGATAAAAATGATTGGAATTTCATGGCAAGAGTGACATCAGAAATAGTCTCCAAATATCCTCAGGGTGAAACACACCCCGTGGGTGGGGGGAAACCACCACTATTGCCGAAAACTTCCCTACCGTTTTCCCATTTCTTTCTTCTACCCCTCAAGTACGGGTATATTGACTCAATATTGAAAAACTCGAGTTATGCTCACCCACATTTTTTATGACGGTCAATTTAAGCCCACGGGGACCTCTGTATGCCCCTCCCCGTTCTTGCTACAGACTGCGCAAAAACGGGTGAATTTTGCGGTCACTCTTTAGAGCTTATCGAAGACAGTTTGAACAAAAATATATATTTAGACATACTAAAAAGAAATATGGAGGAAAGTGCTGAAAAGTAAAATATTAAAAATCGTTTTCGGTTCTACCAGGACAATGATCCGAAACACAAATCTCGAATTGTTCAAAGTTGGCTCATTTGGAATACTCTTCATGTCATGAAAACGCCTGCCCAATTTCAAGACATCAATGTTATTGAAAACTTATGGTCTAAACTTGAAAGCGAAATCAGAAAATATGAGTTTAATAATGTAGCGGGCATAAAAAAGCATTGTTAGAAGAGTGGAGTAAAATAACTTCAGAATACACGAAAAACCTCGTAAATTCGATGCCAAAAAGGCTCAAAGCGGTTCTAAAACAAAATAGATATTCTACCAAATATTAATAAATTAATTATACATTGTGATAATATCAGTTACAAACATATGAATTAATTTTTTAAACAATTTTTAAAGCTGCATCATTTTAGGTGTGACATGTTTTTACGTAGAAATTTTGATTTTTGTTACTATATTTTGTTATAAATTGAAATTTTATATTGGTTTTGTTTTATGAAATTAACAATTAATACTTATAAAAAATGTAAATTAAAAGTAGATAGTTATAATTGTTTTTTGGATATATCTTTAAAAAAAAAATAAAAATGGCTTGCATCATTTTGGCTGTGAGCCACTGTATATATATTTAACTTCTGAGTGTTGTTGCCAAACGGCGTTTGAAAGTTTTACGTAAAAGAATCGTGCCTGCTTCATTTTTAAAATACAAAAATTGCTCCGGATTTCACTGCTTGGTCTGGCAAAAAATCTGCGTGCACGGTGGAAAGTGAGTTTCTTACTTTTTTTCATACGTAGCTGTAAATTGAAACCAAATGGTCATGCAATCCAAAACAAACTAAAAGAACGGGGATGCTTTCTTATTTGATCAGGGACATTTAGTTTTGCACATACAGAAATAACTGTTTTATTTATTTATTTTGCTAGGTTCAAAATTATTCCATGTGTTACGAAATGTGGCGGCTTTGTCAGTTTCTAAACAAGATGGACGTGTTCGCCCATCATCAAAATAAATAACTCAATCCAACGGAATGTAACTATTTACGAGACATAACTGCTCTGAATATGCGCAAACCATCTGCATGCCAGGGAAAATTTGTCCAAGGATTCAATGTAACAGCCAAAGAGTAAGACAATGACGCGTAATTTCGCCATTTCTGTTCCTAGTAGTATTAGATAGTGTCATGTGAAAGTTAAACATTACGTCTCCCAATAGCATTCAGTGCGATATCATATCAGGAAAACTACACTAGCGAAAACGGGTGAAACTGAAGAAAGAATAAATAAGCGTATCAGAAAGCAGAAGAACAATAAAACATGTTACACAAAATCTGAAACACATCTGGGATGGGACAGATGTGTTTCAGATTTTGATACCAAGCAAAGAATGTTGAATTCGAGGATGAAATTAGTGTTGCTGTACGGTTGCGGAACCTGGAAACATCCACATAACATCAACAATGTGTATTGCTCCAAATGTTTATACATAAATGTTTTAGGAAAAAACAGAATAAAAATGTTGAGCTCTTTAGATAAACGAATCAAACAGTAATTTGGACCGAAATAAGAAACTGAAGAAGGATTGGTAACAGAAAAATCACTGGAGTCTAACACATGGTTACATTACCAGAATGATGACCTATAAGAACACACAGCAATAAACATAAATATCTTCAATTACATCTTAAAGTCTTTCAATCAAATACCTTAAATAACATTTTGCAATTCGTAAGAATCGCATAATAAGCATTTTCCTTATACTCGTATGTTAATTGTAATTTGTTATAAACATATTATTTGTCAAACTAAAATCAGATTCAGTTTTAACTTTGGAATAACAACATCATTAAGGCGGTGATACATGTACAGATTTTGCCTTTAAGGCATAAAAGTTATGCGCGCTGATTGGTTAAAAGTCGGCCATCTTGAATAGCCTTATAGGCAAAAATTTTAAATTGAACATTTCTAAATTTTGTATAAGGTAAATTTTTTTGCCTTAAAGGCAAAAACTGTACATGTACTAAAATTAAATAACAAGTAGAAACGGGACCACCCGGCAAGTTATGGACGGATATCAAAACAATACTAACCAACAGACGTGCTATGACCAGACGTACTCTTTTCGGAAGTACGGTACTTCTTTCAGGGACCAGCCTTTCCTATAATATTTGGTACTGCTTTTGTGCTCCTTTTAAATAAATATTTTGAATTCCTTTTATTAAATCGCGACCAATACTTTCATTTGAAACTGATATTTGTGTCTCAAAATATTTCTGGAACTTTATTGGTAAATAAGTAATAATTAAAAATGTATGAGCCCTGATTCCGTTACACGACGTGATTGGACAATTTAGCCTTAACATCGTTTTTCAATCTGCAATTTGCATTGGATACTCCAGCTATCATCACGATAAACACAAAAATACAAAGTCTGTTTAAAAAGCGAAGCACCCATGCGAAACTAACATTATTAATTGACACTTGTGGACCACACATCGTTTTACAAAGGAGCATAAAAATGGAAGGAAAAATTGTAATTGATATTTTGACGTTGTGTTAATATTTAGGGACTAATTGTATCTTGTTTTTATTTAAATTCACATAATACCATTATACGAATGTTTTTTACCAACTTTTACGATTTATTTAGATTTCGGCTGCTCTGTCATCAGTCAATCATCTTAATGAAGAATAAACAAATCCGAAATGCAAGCTAAAAAGTGCAATTGGAAATCGAAGTTAGCAACTAAGCCAGATAAGCCTAAGGAAGTTAAGAGGCTCAAGTGGTGCAAAAAGTTTAATCAACATTAATGACAAGATCATTTTCGAAAATCATCACTCAAACTCGATCGTTCCGCTATTTCGAATTATGAAACCAAAATGTTGAGATACAGTACTAAACTTATTCATTTTCTAGATGCAGATAACGCTTGATGGATACAATATAAAATTTTGGAAAAAACTGCAACAATCTCTTAATAGAAAATAATAATCTCTGTCGTAATCATCAGAATGCCCTCTATTGTTTTTGCACTATTAGAACCAGGTAGGGAATCCAAGTCGGTTCTACCCGAGGTCGAGTAGTTAGGCAATTACTTACCCCCCAGAGACACCCGAAACCTTCGGGAAATGCTTCAAACAACCGAAACCGACAACCCTCCTATGCATCTCAACGAAAATGGAAAAAAAATAGAAATGTATGTTTGTAGAAACCGGTGGGGTAATGGTAAAAACACGGAACCGAAAGTCGGGTACCCGAAATTCGGGTAATTGGATTCCCTAGTCGGGTAATTGGATTCCCTCCAATGTATGGGATATGTACGTTTATGTTTTTTCCATTTTCGTTCAGATGCATAGGAGGGTTGTCGGTTTCGGTTGTTTGCGGCGATGCTCGATGGTTTCGGGTGTCTCTGGGGGTGAATAATTGCCCAACTACACGAAGTCGGGTAGAACCGACTTGGATTCCCTAGAACCAGGTAAAATAGTTGATATACTCAATCAAATTCACTCAATCAAAAGAAGCAAACGTCAATTTCTTTGCGGTGTATGTGTGGGATAGAAAAAATTGTGCAATAGAGAAAGGAAGAGTATTTAGTGCTGAATACAATAGCATAAAGCAAAAATCGCAGACTTCAAGATAACTGTTTTTGTTATGTTTTGAAAAATGAGTCAGAAATTTATGACTTTGTTTCGGTTCATTTGATTACCGCCATTTGAAAAATTACATGAAACAATAGCATTACGAGGGTTGCCTTTTATATTTCGGGATTGGACAACCCTAGTGTTGCAATCTGGCAACTGACAGCTCTATTGTAAAGTTTGACATTTTTGAGATTATACGTTTTGACATTCGAGCGCTATTTGTGTTGTTTACAGTACTCATTAACTCAACATCTCGGCGAAAAAATGGAATTAAATCGTGAACATTTTCGTGCGATTATTTTTTACTACTTTCGACGTGGATTAAGGCAGCAAGAGTGCATGGATGAATTTAATTCAATTTTTTGCGATGAAACTCCATCAAGGACCACTGTTTATCGATGGTATGGTGAATTCAATCGAGATCGTAGTTCACTCCAAGACGAATTTCGTGAAGGTCGTCCAGAATCAGTTGTTGTTCCGGAAACCATTGATGCTGTGCGCGAACTGCAATTGCAAGATCGTCATGTGACCTATCGTGAGATTGAGACAACCTTAGGCATTAGTGGGGCCAGCATACATTCAATATTGCATAAACATTTGAATGTCAAAAAAATTTGTTCGCGTTGGATTCCACACAATCTGTCAATCGCTCAAAAAAAGGCTCGTGTCGATTGGTCGAAAGAAAAGCTCAATAAATACGATCGCGGTGCTTCAAAACACGTCTATGACATAGTGGCAGGTGATGAATTGTGGATTTGCGCGTATGAGCCCGAAAGTAAACAGCAGTCGACTGTATGGGTGTTTCAAGATGAGCCGAATCCAACAAAAGTTGTTCGCGCACGAAGCACTTGCAAGCAAATGATCGCCTGTTTTTTCGGAAAAAATGGACATGTCGCAACCGTACCACTAGAACAACGCAGAACACGCAATTCTGAGTGGTACACAACCATTTGTTTGCCAGTTGTCTTCCAAGAAATCTGGAAAACCAACTGCCGAAGACGGATCACTCTTCACCACGACAATGCGAGCTCTCACACATCGGCTCAAACAACTGCATTTTTGAGCACTCAAAACATCGATTTGATGAGTCATCCGCCGTATAGTCCTAACTTGTCACCAAATGACTTCTTTTTATTCCCGTACGTAAAAAACAAACTGAGAGGTCAACGTTTTTCGACACCTGAAGAATCGGTTGCTGCGTTCAGAATGTTTTTGGAGATACCTCAATCAGAGTGGAAAAAGTGCATCGACAATTGGTTCAAACGCATGCAAAAGTGTATCGATCTTCATGGGGAATATTTTGTAAAACAATAAAGCGATTTTCGATGATTAATATTTGTTTTTGTTCTCTAATCCCGAAATATAAAAGGCGGCCCTCGTGTGTGTGATTTCTTACCAAAATTTTATTTTTATTTTAAATAGAATATTAAAATCTAATTTATAATATTTAGTGGAACTTCCATTTTTCAGAATAACTTCAAAAATACTTAATAATTGAGTGAAATTTCTGCCCACGCCGCTTTAATCCCTAGAATCAGCTCGTCCTTAGTATCATTATCATAATATGTCCCTCCTTTGTATACTAGGTTCACACGTGCCAGCCCCAACCATTTTCTATTATGTTTAAGTCCGGTGACTATGGTGGCCAAGGCAATTTAGCTGGACATTTTGGCTTGAGATATACGACTTCACAAAGCGAGCTGTGTGTATTGGCGCGATATTTTGTGGAAAAATCCATGAGAGTGGTGTAACATCCTGACATCCTGATATTTTTGCAATAATAAGAACTTGAACCTTAGGCCATTTCGCCCTCTTCACTGCTATGATTGTGATTCAAAAACAATTCCTTTTTCCTAAGGTCGTGACAATTATACCCATCTCTGGCACTATTCTGGTAATTAACAGGGATTATAGGGAACTGGGGAAAGAATTTGTACGTAATTTCTGTCCAATATTTTTTCCCTTAATTCCCTATTCCCGAGGAGTTACCAGAATAGTGCTACTGGTCCATCCAGGTAAAAAAAAATTAATCACAAAATACGACTTTTCTCCAGTCATTAACATTTTGACCGTGCATCACATTCTTAGTCATGTGTTCCTTTGAAAATTCTAATCGTTTCTGCTTCATTCCTCATTCAGTGGTGGTTTTTCTGTAACTTCATATGTTTTGCACTTAAAATAGTATGGCGGACAGTCGATTTACAGGCATTAACACCAGCTTAAAGGGCATTTTTTGTAGTATAGAGAGCCGAATTGGTGGCTAATATAACAATGTTTCGTTTATCCTAAGGTGTAAGTGCCGTTGAAACTCTACCTTTATAATTTCCTCCATAAGATTTTCTACCTTTGAAATAATTCAGTGTGGCTTCGTAATCTCGCTCGATCCTACGACCTATAGCACGGCCTGAAAGCCCTTTTTCTTACCCATTGACTAAAAACTGAACAACAAAATTATTAATTATTCATATCAATTTCAAATTTTTATGAAATAAACTATTTATATTCATGAACAACGACAACATGTTTGGTGGCGATAATCAAATGATCCGAAACAAAGTCATGCATTTCTGACTCATTTTTCAAAACAACAAAATTTCACAATTTTTTCTATTTCACACACACCGCATAGAAATTGAGTTTTGCTTCTTTTCATTGAGTGGCGGTAATCTATTGAACAGCGCTGTATCTGTTTTTCGTAAAAATACTCAAACATGTACAACACTGTTTATAAGCATTTTGGCAGCGCAGTTTGAGTATAATTAATTTTAGACCGACCAAATGGCACAATGGTTAAAGCTTTGGCATTTGGATCGGGAGGTACCGGTTTCGAATCCCGATAGGGGCAGGATGCAAAGGAAATTTTCATCTACATATTACGATATAGTACTCCTTATAGTACTCCTTTGAACACTTAAATATCTTTAATGGGGAAAAATCGGCTGTCTCAAAACAGTTGTTTTGCATGTTATAATGCGAACTACATGCAGACCAGCATCCAATAAATCATCTAATTTACTTTCAGTTATGTTCTTCCAAACTCTTTGCTTTTATCGAGATTAGCTGAGAAGATTTAGGCCAACATAGTTGTTTTAAATTGAACGATGGTGGTTTAAAGGCATCCTACATCCACCCCCTCACCTCAAGCCAATTCTGCGAAGGAAAGGATATTATTTGACGTAAACTTGTTATGAAGGTCTGTTGTGTAAGAGGATCTAACTAGTACTGCAATGCTTTAGAACTATCTGCAACACTCTTGAATTTATTAAATATATTTAAACTTTAAAAAAAATTTAAATTTATATTGACGCAACTATTCAACTGCAGTCGTTATATAACATTACACATTTCTAAATACATATTTATATTTGTTTGTATCCTACTGAAACTTTACGAGGCATAACAAATTCACGGATAATAAGGACACATAAAACTTCTGATAAATGCTGTAACTAAAGCAATTACATTTTCACAAATTGATGTGATAAATTTTATCGACATTCATTAATTTAATTCTAGCATTATTTCACATATTGCCTAAATTCAGCCAGTAAATTGAGAAAAAAGTTAAATATGTTGTTTTTCCAGTTATCGGTGATGTAAAATGTGCGAACCAATAAGTCCAGCCAATTGATGGTTTATGATACGGCGATTCGAAATAATTGTTATTGTTCGACTTTATAAAATCACCGATATGTGCAACGTTCAATAAAAAAAAGTTAATTGGTATTTTCCGAATAACAAACTGCCGTACGTGCTTGGAAAATAAATTCTATCCTATCGCTATTAAAACATTTTTTTTATATATTTAAACGTTTCTGTAGAAGTGTGGATGTGAAATTTCCAAGCTTTAAATTAGCTATAATTAAAGGTGATATAATTTTTAAAAAAATTAAAGAGTCTTGATAAGATCTCATACCTTGAGATGTATAGCGAAAACCAAATACCAAAGCAACAACAAACCTTAGAAATATATAAGAACTTATGTAGCAAGAGAGACAGACTGAAATCGAGCGTGAAATTAAAAACGAAAGTGGATATGGATTTTAAGACAAACAACATTGAGACGAAATTCTCGAAGAAAAAAGTAACAACTTTGACAAGCATAACGGGGAAAATAGCGATCAGCAGAAAATTGTTGTATGTCTCATATATATGGTAAGTGACGAAAAGTGAACAACCCAGTTTCAACCAAATGATGTAAAATAATAGCTCGAAATGCCGAGTGGAGAAAAAATTAGAAAAAGACTCTAAGCGAGACGACTAAAATGGGATTGTACTCAAATTTAAATTTAAACAAGATCGTAAAAAAGAATTTTCTTGTCCCCGTAAATTAAGTATTGTAATCATAAAATCTTTCCACCTCTAAATTATCGGGTATAGAATTAAGTATCCGCCGTTTTTATCAAAAATTTGGCAATTATTGGGGAAGAACGGTAGGTTATGTTTGACGAATACCGCATGTCGCAAGAACGTTTCGGCTTTTAGGGCCATGCGAAATGGATTGAAACAAGTGGTTTTCAGATAGGGCAATGCCTGATGCAACATGTGAACGAGCATTTTCATCCAAAAGAATAATTATCTCGTATCCGATGTAGTAGTTTCGCGCGTTTTTCCTTGAGTGCTTGGCTCACTCTCATCAATCGGGTTCGGTAGAGAGCCCCATTAATGGTTTCGTTCGGATTTAGCAACTCATAATACGCACGACAGCGAGTTGATCTCACCAAATAAAAAATATGAGTTTTATTCCATGAATATTCGGACCCGTGATTTCTTTTTTTTTGTGTTATCGAGTGGATATATTTTTTATTACCAGTGACTAAGCGGTGCAAACCCTTTGCACATGAAGCATTTCACATGAAAAAAATCGGCGTTCAACATCTCTCGGCTTCAGTTCAAATGGAGCCCAATTTTATTGCTTCCCAATGATTTTAAAAGATGTAAAATTGCTCCTAATGTGCAAGGTCTTCTTGCGTTTGGCACAAATTGTCATTTAATAATACTTCCAATTCCGCGTATTCGTACACTTTCGGCCTTCCGCTAAGTTCTATGTATTAGACATCAAATTCACCGTTCTAAAACTTTTGGAACGACTCTCGACAACTTATCTCACTTAAGGCAACCTCACCAAATTAAAGAAGCAACAGTAGAAGTTACATGACGGCACGAATCGGCTCAAAACTTGACATTTTCGGTAGAAAAGAATATATGATGCAGAAACAAAATCGCTAATATTTTAAGATTATGTTGTTAAAAGATGTCCAACCTTAGTATATAACGTTTTACATCGGGTAGTTTTAACCATAACTTACTGGTGGCACCATCTTTTTCCGAACGGCGGCGGCTTATTTGTATACTAACTATTATTTCGTAATAAGCGATGAAGCTCGCATTTTCACCGTGATGGCTTCGTTAATCGTCAAAACCGCGACATTTGGGGTTCAGAGAACCCACATGTGATTGTCGAAAAACAAATACACCAACAACGTGTCACTGTTTAGTGCCATGGAAAATTTTGACAAAAGAGTGCCTATGTGCCAGCAAAGCCGTGAAGGTCATTTACCCAATGTGCTATTCCATACATAACCTTATCGTATGTTATAGAAATTAGAATTGAAAAAAAACTGTGTTTACTGTATATTATTAATTCAAATCTTGCGTAAATTTTGGGACACCCCTTATTTCATTTTTATCGATGTAATATCGTTTGCCAATCGGGACAGGACAGCTGCTTTGGGAACAGCTTTAGTATCGCATCGCAAATTTTTTGACAGTAAAACGATGGTGGCGCCATTTTGATCAAATTTGGATATTTTGAACTATTTAGAACATTTTAGAACTAAAACAAAAGTGTCTCTGCTAAAGTATTTTCGGAAAGTCTAACTAGTGACATCTATTGAAATATAAATGAACTAAAATTTAAAATTGTATATGTTAATCGTTGGTTTAAATAATTGTTAATCAAAAAATATTAAATTTGATTTAAAAATAAATCAAGTTCAATATTTTTTTATGAATATATGCAATTAAGAGTGGGAAGGGAAAGAAATAATGGTGCAATTGGACACCTACTAAAATGAAAAATAATTGCACCATTAAGTATACGGAGGGCCGGTATGCTCCCTCTGCTTAGCCCTCAGGGGGCTTTAGATTTCAATTTCGGGGGGCATAGGAGCCTGGATCAGCAAACATGTCGCACTGCGTGCCGCACGTAGGAGCGGATTATATAGAATCTATTAATGACACCTGCGCTCCTCCTCGCTTAGCTCTCCGGGGGTCTTAAGATTTCAATTTCGGGGGCCGTAGGAGCCGGGATCAGCAAACATGTCGCACTGCGTGTCGCGCGTAGAAACGGATTATATAGAATATTAATGACACCTGCGCTCCTCCTCGTTGAGCCCTCCAGGGGTCTTAAGATTTCAACTTCGGGGGGCGTAGGAGCCGGGATCAGCAATCGTGTCGCTGGCCTGCAGCACGTAGGAGCGGATTATATAGAATCTATTAATGACACTTGCCCTCTTCCCCGCTTAGCCCTCCGGGGGTATTTAGATTTCAATTTCGGAGGGCGTAGGAGCCGGGATATGAAAACATGTCGCACTGCGTGCTGCACGTAGGAGCGGATTATATAGAATCTATTAATGACACTTGCCCTCCTCCCCGGTTAGCCCTCCGGGGGTCTTTAGATTTTAAAAGCAAACATATCGCACTGCGTGCCGCACGAAGGAGCTGATTATATAGAATCTATTAATGACACCTACTTAAAAGAAAAATAATTGCACCCTTCTTCTGATAGTTGTACGTACCACAAATACCAAACGCATGTAACTTATTAAAATTTATATTATTTATAAACGAAATTTACAAACACTTTTTATTTTGTTTTAAATTAAGCATTTTAATTTATTTATGTTTCGCTAATTATTTAAACATATTTTGATTTTTGTATTTTATAAAAATATCCCTAAGATGGCATTCTTTATCAATTTTGCTTTAACTATTTTTTAGTTCAAATTATAACCACCTTAAACAAAATTATAGTAAATTTTAATCCAAAAGCGGAAAAACTTATAAATAATATGTAAAAATTTGAAATATCTATAAGATGGCCGCTCATAATGTTTACGTTTTTAGTTAGTGTTATGTCCATTTTCACAAAAATGTCGCGACAGTCAATTTGCGATGCGATACTACAGGCTAGCCCAGCTTTGTTTTGTCGACACATACATAGATAACGCATCTAATGAAAACACATATGGTTTTGACAACCTTCAAACGATATGTGTCAACCATTCTATGACAATCCGACCATTAGTCGCCATATTAGTCCAGATACGCAGTTGTTTTTGCAACCCTACTTTTGTTATTTTCAAACCAATTGAAAACTGGATTTCTTGTGTTATTTAAACACAGTTTTGATACAAACACTGTGGCACTGTGATTCTGGCCACCCAAATTCGGTAATTATTCCAGAAAAGATAAAAAGTGATCAAAATTGTTTTTGAATACGAAAAAGTAAAGTTCAGTGAAATAGCTGACATCTTAAAGATATCAGAAGGCAGTGTATATATTATTTTGCATGAACTTGTCTCTGCTGTGTTCAAAGTGCGTGCCACACTTGCCCAAAATGCATTACAGGAAGCAACGCGTGATGTCAGCGAAGTAGGCAGCAGCCGCAAAAAGCGACCAAAATATCGGCGTCCTCAGAAAATACCTCCTCGGTGCAGGAGCATTTGAAGGAAGGAATTGTGAAAACAGCCCCAAATTCAAAATAAAGTGTTCTTTTACTAAGACAATGTCCAAGTCGTTGGCTACGATGGCAATATTGTACAAAATGAAGCTCGACTTGCTTCCCTATTCATCGTATCTAAAAAATTATAATTGCCAAATTATAATTGCGTCAAATGCTGAAGTCATAGCCAAGAAAGGCATCGAATGTTAGAGAAGCATTGGAATGACCGTATCACTCTTGAAGGAAACTGTTTTGATGAATAAAGTCGAATTTGTCAAAAAAATGTTTTTTTAGTCATTTTGGTCAAAACTTCAGTCATCTCAACAAACTGCAGTAAACAGTCCACAACTTTATTTACACAACCATACTTTGGGTTTACATCCAAAGTACACGTTGCCTTAGTGGTTTATTATAATCTCGCTGTATTTGTTAAACTCAAATTTCATTAACATGTGTTTTTCATGAGACAGGGTTTCCATATGTAAAGTTATATTATTTGTAGAAGTGTTTCAATTTTGGATATTATTTTAAGTTTATCATTTCGAAATAAAATTTTTGAAAAATCTCTAATTTTTCGAGATTTTCTTTCTGTTGTAGAATGTCTTGATCTTTTGTAAGGCTGGGGTTGGGTATTACTAGGATGACATGCCGCGGAATTCTATCCAAAAACTGGAGGGTAATGCGTTATGCTTCACTTCAAACTTGACAGGAATACTCTAAACATGTTCTAATGATGTTCTTATATATCTGGAGAACCTGATGCGATTTAATAAACCTTTAGGAACTACTGTGGATTCCAAGTTTTCGTGCGGCAGAATTCACCAATGCAACAAAGTATTCATTCGATTTTAAATTGTTGTTAATTTAAAGACCAAGTAGTCGAATTGAGTCTTAACCCACGAGTACATGACCTTTTACTACAAAAGGGTATTTGATGTGACTTATTTTACGCGAAAATATGCAGATTTGTATTTTTCGTGTTTAAACTTGGCTTGATTTCTTGCTTCCCACTCAAATATTGCACTCAATTCGAAATTAAGCGAAGTGACAACTTCTACGTGATTTCACACCTCAAATGAAATAGATGAATGGAGAGGCTTAACAGAGAGAGCTATTGTTGCAGAACAAAAACAAATTCGGTGACAAAACTGATCCGTGAGGGACTCCAGCATTTGGGAAGCATATCGTTAATGATCTCCTCTTTGATAAAACTATTTATTCCCCTGATGGTCATCGAATCCAAGCTGTATGCCAGAAATTTACAAATGATATTCTCATGCCGAAACTTAGCTAAAGCCTTGGATATATCCAGATTCCATTTTTTTGTGACAAACGTGAAGAGATCGGTTGTGCAGCAGCTTTCACGAAAGCCATATTGTTTATCTAAAATTATTTTAATAATTTCAAGATGTTTCTCTATAGAAGTTGGTGAATGTATTTCTCAAAAATTTAGAGACGGGTATTATTCACTCTGATCTTTTATTGACAGGTAGCGTTGAGACTCTTCAAGTCAGTTATCACAACCACGTTTGAAAACTGGTTGTATCATCACACTCTTCCAGGTGTTATGGTATTTACCTTGCTTATAGAAAAGGAAAACATTTTATTTAATATGGAGCCAAGTCACTGGCAAACATCTGGCAAGTCACTACAATTCTGTCGGGTCCGGTGACCTTCATTAAAAAGCCAGTGCGAATGATGTGGCCAAACATTTGGTAACCGTATGGTAAAAACCAATAAAAATCGAGCTAACGAAGGAGTTAACAAATTATTATATTAGAATCCGTGGGGGCGACTCAATTGCGGATTGGAAAATGGGTCCCATTTGAAACGCGATATTTCAAAACACGATATGGTACAAAATGCGATATGGTACAAAACGGGAATTTAGGATCGGGTTATATCAGTCGGGTGAAGGGGAAATTTAATTTCAGTTTATAGGAATTTAAAAATCGATAGGAGAAGAGAGTATATAGGATCGGTATAAATCGCATTCTGTACCATATCGCGTTTTGTACCATATCTCATTTTGTCATATCTCGTTTCGAAATATCGCGATTTAAAATATCGCGTTTCGTGCGGATCCGTTGGAAAATGCATATAAAAAATGGAAAACAATTGCTACAATTGGAAAAAAATTTACTTTACTAATTGAAAGAAAATCTATAAGGATTTCTATGATACTATGATTTAAAATTTTGTTTTGTTTTTTTATATAAAGTTTTCAATCTGCCATCGATGTAAATAATTCGCTAAGGCATTGTGTTTATATGTACTTTGAATATAAGCTCAATTCAAAAACACAAATCAGTCACAACACAAGACACAAGAGTTGTCTTCAGCGGGTGGAAAATATTATTTACCAAACATTAAGATTGTACAGTTTTATAACTACCTCCTAATAATTTTTGGAACTTTCTACAAAAATAATCTAAACTATACGGGTTTAGTTGTTCCATGTTAGTCATTTTAGCCTGAAGAGATGACCAAATATTTTAATATTAAATATTCAACCCCCATTCGTTCAAAACCAGCTACTTTAAAATTGTTGGTAATCTTCGGATAAATGTTGGCACTGAGCAATTAAATTTATACTTGTAATTAGACGTTGTCAATATTTAAACAAATTTTTATTTTATTATTTTACAGCTGCTACTTTTCTACTTTTGGTAAATATTCCATTTTGCTTGAAGTTGCCCGACTTGCAGACAACTTGCACAAACAATATGGTCTAAACTTTTGCCGAAATAATTTCATTATTTTAATACTTACATAACAAATATCAATTGAGTGCGGGTAGTAACAAAACATCAGTCTTACCTAGAATGAAACAGAAATGTAAAGGTTAATATGGTAGGTCAAAAGGTTAAAGATAAAATTTAATTTTTACTCAAATATAATTAATTTGTTTAAGCAACTTCCACCAAAAAGTGACATGAAAACACAGCAACTGGATTAGAAAGAATGTTGTTAAGATATTCGCTTGTTCCTAAAGAAATTCGCCTTAGGTTACGCTTAAGTGCGAAGCGGTTTGCGAACCATAACTATATAAAATAAAGGAAACTAAGCAGTATAACACCGAGTGTATTAAAGTTAAATCGCCAGAAATAGCTTTTTCTGCTGACCACAATTTATTATTGTGATAGAATACGAACTTACACTATACCAAACTCGAACTACAAAATAATTATCACCCAAAGCCAAAAATTCTAATTTTATCTGCAGTCAACAGCAAATTGTCATGTAGATACATGAAATATACGAAGATTGATAAATAAATAAAACAAACAGAAAACTAGAAATTAATTAAATTTGTTTAGCCACTGGACGATCGAATTTAATGAAATTTAAATTGGTTCTTAGTTTTGTTGTAGAACAATAAATGAATTACAGATATAGAATTGGGAAAAATTAACGTTTGGTTCGGGTATCTTGGGTAGTATTAGATGTATTACATTCGCCGGGTTCCATTGGCATTATTAAAGTACTCGCAAGTATGCCTAGCAATATGAAATTTGCAAATCAAATTGTCGATGATTACTTAATGATAGAGAAATTATTTTACGCAACGTTATCCTTTTGCCCACTAGAGCAACTTTTTCGAAATTTTGACTTTCCTGCGGTCAATTTTGAATTGGTCAAAAATGTGAATTATCAGATTTCCTATTTTTCTTACAAAAAATGTATTCATAAATTTTCGACGTAAATATTTCTTAGTGGGAATGTACCACACTAAGAAATATTTACGTCGAAAATTTATTTAATATATTTTTCATAATTATTTGTTATTGCATAAAAAACACATGCTTTGTTTGTTTTTATTAAATGTTTGTACCAACCGATAAAATTAAATAAAAATGCTTGGCTAATCGAATACGAATAATATTTCTCCAAGTAAGGCAGTAAGAATTTAATTGATAGTGCACTGCCAGCATGGGTTAAATTAAAAAGCATGGGTTGTGTACTAAAACAAGGAGATTACTCGATGAACATGATCCCATTGAAGTCTAGTTATGGGCTAAGCCAAATCTTCTAAAGGATCGTATAATTCATTATTTACGCGTGGCACATGAAAAGGGAGCTCAACACTACAATCTGCGTAGCAATAAGCGCTCTTTTCGAATTGGACAACCCGTTTTCATTCGCCGAATAAATTTTCCGCTAAATTGGCTAGTAAATTCAAACCCGCAGTTATTACCAGCAAAGTAGGACAGTGCTGAATTATCGAGGTTCAGTATCAACTCTTCGTTTTTTTTGCTTCTTGTTCAACCTTTTATCTAAGCTTTACCGACTGCGCTATCCGTTCGCATTGCCTTATGTGATCCCAGGATTAAAACTTAAATGTGTTCTTCTTCCTTTCTTAGTTTGTTTCAGTGCTCTACCAACTGAGCGTGTCCGTTCTCATTAAACCTTGTGTGAAACCATATGTTTTCCCTATCTTTTATTTCAAACATTACAAAAGTTATGCCCGGCTTGTTGAGACATCTCAGGGTGTGGGACATATCAATTCTTTCCCTTCCCTCTGGGTGTTCTTTCTTTTTCGTTCAATGGTGGTGGAATATTATGTTTGACTACACTGCCACCTATCCTCGAGCATTTGGTACTTTTAGTACTAATATTTTTTGCTGGCACTTTTTTTTGAAAATTGTGTAAAAAGAGTCGAGTCGCATATACCCGACGCTTTAGTTATTTATTTAACGAAATAAATAAAGTTTGATAAATAATTTGTATTAAATATAATATTATACTTGAGGTGGTAAATTTTTGATGTTGCCCTAAGGTGGTAGCGTAATTACCCAGTTAAGTCGTAAAACGTGTAAATAATTTAAAAATAATAAAGTTCATCATTGTCGAAAAAAAGAGAACCAAAACAATTTGTTTTATATACGATATAAAAAGGCGCTGGATCCAGTTTGAATTAAATTGAAATTATTTTGAAAGGATGAGTATATAAATATCCTTTGTATTTAAAAATAAAAACTATTAAGGATAAAAGTTGCCATTTTGTATAAAAAGTGGTGTACCATTGTAACGGCGAGACAACGCCTATTATTTGGGGTGAAAGGCACCGCAACGAACGGCGAGTTATATTTTTGGTTACCGGTGAAAGGCATCACAACGGTCTGGGTGTGGCAATTCATCTGTGGCATGACGGCACCAATTCCGCAACAGGAAGGTACGATTTTTTTATTATTTTTTTTAATTTTGAATTTTTGTTCCAAAATTTTATTTTTCTATTTATTTTCAAATTTTTTAGTATTCAAAATTTTCATTTTTTTTATAAAATATTGAAATCGAGCGCCGAAGAGCTATTATTTGTCGCGCGCTCAGTGCTCATTGGTCTTGTCTCTCAAATTCAATTCTCGTTCGGCGGCCATTTTATTATTTTTTTGTTTTTTTATTTTTTCGGTCGCATATTTTTTAGTTTTTTTGATGCTCATTCTGTTCTCTTTTATATAAAATGAATTACTAAAAATCTGTTTCGGTTTGGTATGATGGAAGCGGAGATTCCGTTCCGGGTCGGTACCATATTTATAGTGTGGGCTTGTCACTCCCATTCATCCCCTTGGCAGGACATCCACAGGGTCGGAGTGGCGAGTCCAGCGGATGTGTCGTCCATTCGCGGGCGACCATAAAATCCCTGGATCTTCTCGTGGCACTTCGGCAGTGTCAAGCCTTTTGGAAAGACGTCCCTATCCTCTAATGCTGCTTCGTTGCAGCTGGGCATTGGCCTTTCGGGGTTGATGGGTCTTTCGGGGGGTCTCTTCAACAGTACTTGTCACTCGGGGATATCAGGTCGTCACCGGATAGACATACCCAGTTATTATTTTGTTTACAAATATTTCTCAAGTTTCGTTCGACAAATTTCGGCGGGACATCCAGTTTTCTTTTATTTTTATTTAGTTTGCGTTTTTTTTAAATTTCTGTAAATACCGTGTAGGTCAGGAGCATCGTAAGCCTCAAAACTCCACGACCCAAGAATTTCTCCTCGATATCTAGCCAGCAAAACAACCGTGTGAGGCCTCTGCTTGCTTAGTGATATCTGCGGGTCAGCTGACTGAGCCGTCTGTAACAAATTTAAAAATCACTGGACCGTTTTACATAGCACGAATATTTGAGTCTATGTTATATCAAAGTCTCTTTTAAGATAAAGGAGGTCTGAACAATTGCAAAAATTAAATTGTCGTTAAAGCTAATAAATGAATTTATTTAGTTTTTTATGTGTACCTCTTAGGCAAGGACCGCTGCGTCGATTTATACTGCGACCACTAATGACCAGTTGAATTTGAGAGTTGAATTTCAGATTTGTTCTTTATTTTTCGTTAACTCTTTTTTCTTAAAATCATCTCTATCCACCAACAATAACTATAGAAGAGTAATCAATACAGACAGATATCGGAATGCGGGATCTCGGATTGGGGTTGTTTAACCATAAGTTTAAGGATTAATTTTTAAATTGTTTTACAGGTTGTTTACAACTTTTCAACACGATTGCACGAAGTCAAAATGTGATATGATAACTGATAGTGTTGGGGTCATAATTATTAAAGAAACTGTAAATATGTTAGCTTTCGTGCAAATCGGTCTAATGAAAACATTGCGGCAGTTATTGAGAGTGTTAACCAGAATCCTTACACCTCGACCCGCCATCGTTCACAGCAATTGAGAGTTCCACGAAGCAGTTTACAGCGAATTTTGACTAAAGCTCTGCATTTGCTTTGCTACAAGAATCAGTGCACATAATATTTGAAGCCAGCAGACCATGGGCAGCGCCGAAAGCTCACAGAATTAATCTTGAAACAACTACAAGTGGATGGTGATCGAAAGATCTTTCGAAGATTCGCTGATCTTTTATTGCAGATGAAAATATATGTGCCATTTATTATGAAAGTGGCATAGGTTACTCTTTTTAGATATTTAAGGTTTTGCGGTTTAGCATGTTTAAAACTATTGACGCCAACTTTCGAAAAGATTTACTTGGATTTGATATCTCACGATACAGTAAAAACATATTTGGATTTAAAATTGTGTAGCTAAAGAAAGTAAACGACACTGATTCCTAGAAATACAATGACATTTGACATCGCAAGAAAAAACATTTAGCGTTGATTTTTATATTTACGCAAAATACATCGAGCCTTTATTGTTACACTTAGTTTAATGCATTTTACTTTTGTTTGACATTTCAAAGTATGAGACGTGTGTTTCGTGTGACGAGTTTTGTAAAATCGCCATTACGAATCCCGGTTGCACAGTATAAAAAAACAATAAATTCGACTTTGTTCTAAATATTGCCATAAAACATATTCGATCCGAGTATTTTTATGGCAACAATTTTTAAATTAACAAAAAATAATTATTTTACATTTATAATGCCTTGATTCCATGGAAAAAATTTAATGTTAGCATTTTTTACTGAAAAAACGAAAACAAAAAAATCTTAAAAATCTATAAGAATGACAAAGAAAAGAAATATTTTTTATTTCCTTTTTATAGTAAAATTTTATGGTTTCATTTTGACAATTACATTTTGGCTTAACCTAAATTTGTCATAAAAGTTGTAATTCGTACATTTCCATATACATATTTTGATTTTTTTTTTTTATATATTATAATATTTTATAAATTTTTATATACGTAACACAAAAAACCACCAACGTTAACAAATTTAAACTCGAAAAAAAAGAAATGGGAATCGCCATAAAAATGGCGAATGATTTATTTTGTATGAGTGTGGGAAAAATTTCTTAACTTTACATACATTTTTTGTATATGAATGAGCAATGCCTACATAAAAAATACTTATAATACAGTTCACATTTTTTTATAGCACATTATGGCAGCACACTAACACAACATTTTTTTTTTCGTACACAACTAGTAAAATCTATAGTTTTTTCTCGCTTTTATTTTTACTGAGAGCACATTTTTCCCATGGAATTAAACCTTAAATGTTAAGGATTGATAATAAAAACACACGCCTGAGATAAAAATCTAAATTAAAAATGACCCTATAAAAAAATTATGGCATTACTATAAATGTTTATTTCTTTCTCGCATATTGATTATTTTTATATAGCGGATGCTTTTTACCTGCAAAAATTTGTAGAAGGAAACAATTTTCTACATGTAAATGCCCCATTAGGCTATAAATTTAAACCACCATGTAAACTTCCTTCTTTCGATCATAAAGTGATCATTTTCCGAGTTTATTTTGCACACTGAATTCATTGATTGACTGAATGCATTTGCAAATATTGTTTGGAAACAAAGTGTGTAAATTTTATTGTAGTAAAATTTTAATTTAATTTTAGATCAATTATGAGCTGGTTATAATAAACAGATACGCCAGCAGTGGACTACCTTCGTTTCCAATTATCATTTATTATCTTGATATTTCGGGAGTTCTGATTGTCAATTTGGTGGTGAATATTGTGGTACATATGACCTGATACAGTTGAATTTTATATTTTTGCTTTTTATTTGCCGGTACGTGTGCCAGGAAGCATTTTCGAAGGGCCTGCTGTTTGCCCGATATATGTTTGCTTCCATCTTGGGCAGCCTATTTTGTATCTAAGGTATTTGGATTGAGCGGGTATTGCGCATCGTTATAGTTTCAAATGATTGAGCCCAAACTCGTATCCGATTAGTTCCCGCCAAATCCCGAATTTCAGTTTAGGAGCAACAAGTAAGCTTCAAAGAAAGTTGAACGTCATCTTTTTCGATAAGAGATGAACTTAACTGTCAGGTAATACGAGTTTACCACCCCAATAGTCGCTTTCAAATCCTTTTGATTCAGAACAGCAAATACGCTATGCAATTTTTAGAAATAGAATAATCTTGCTTCGCATTCAACTTCCAAAAATTTGTAAAATTTTTTCTAAATTCAAAGAAACACTGGTTCATGGTAAACTGGTAAACTTTAATGAATGAGCGACAACATAACTGAAGTTTACCGAAACGTGGCTGAAACAAATGTGAACCGGAGCTTCATTCAATTAAGACCTTAAAATTTAAAACCAATATTTAAGTAACGCAAAAAGAGTAAAAATTATAATCTCCTATGTTCCCGGTTGTACGACTGAGGTATTTAGATGTCGTATTTGCTGTCCAGAACAAACAGGATCTGACGTGACTATTGGGAGGAACTCATTACCCTACAATTAAAATCACCTCGGAAATCGCCTCAACATTTGTTTTCTGGCCTACTGAGGTAAAAAGCTAGTAAAGGAAACCATCCAAGAACACGATAAATTTGTTCCGTATCCGTATCCTTTAAAACCGTGTTGTTCGAAACTACAAAAAACAAAATAAAAGAGAATAACGAAAATCGTTTTGTTTGAAACCGTGTAATTTGAGGAAATCGGTATCTGTGTTCTTCGAACCCGAGTTCTTCGAAGACCGTGTTGTTAGAGAGTTACTACTCTAATTGGGAATATTTTCCCCTGAAAATTTAGATATGGAAAAATTATTACAAATTTATAATAATTTACATCAAACTTTTCTTCTCAGTAGGCTGAAAAAAAATATTTGAACAGAAATTGCATATTTCCCCAATTCCCTATTCCAGGGAAATTACCAAAATAGTACCACTGGACCGTAGAGATGCCAAACTTTGGTTAAATAAAGTTGTTATTTTACCAAAACTTATCATTTCCGGAAAAATTTAAAGCGTGATCTGAATAAATTTTGTTTTAATCTTATTTCAAAATACTTGCAAAAAACAAAAGAGCTTCTAAGGAATATATCTCCCAATTTATGGAAAAAAAAAGTTTTATCCCGATCAATCAATCCGTCTGGGCTGTACACAGACCTTATTCAAGATAAAAAAAAAAATTAAAATCGTCATTTCCGCCTAAATTTTAGAAAATTGGTTTGGAGCGATATTGTTGCAAATTTACTTTAAAATCTTTATTCAATAGTCGTTTTTCTCGAAAATGAAATACTTTTCAAAATATTTGCAAAAAATGAAAATTATTCGATAGCGGCTGCCACTTCCGATGAGCTGATTTCACCCAAAAATCATTGGAACCTCCCAACTTACGAGAAAAGCTTGTGTATCAAGTTTAATCCCGATCAGTCAATCCATCTTAGCTGCAGAAAACCAACCAAATACAAACGTAATACGCACACATACATAGAGATTTAAAAAAACTGTTTTTTTTTATCGGCGATATAGCGAATGGTAAATCGGCGATCTGGAAAAATTTTTAGGTGTACCTTCAAAGAACGTATACCCCATTGATTACGCGCTAAAGAGTTTCGAATTGATGATTTCCGCCAAAGTTTCGAGCGAATGTACAATTTAAGGCAACCATTTCCTCACAAAGTGCGTAGAATCAAAATACATAGCGGCCGATGGCAGCTGTACAAAAAAAAAATAAATTAAGAAATGTAGAAGGTGTATGCTTTTAAGGTGACGCTTTGCAAAGTTATTAATTATCACTACAAATTATATATACTTTACTTAATGAAAACACAAAATGGAAACCCCCGAGGGTTTTGTAATCTTCTGGACTCGTATTTTCCACTTTTCTATAACATTATTTTTGTGTCCGTTATCGTTTCCACTTTTTTTTGTTAAAAAACGCACGTTGACTAGAGGTTAAATAAAATTCTGTTGGGATTTAAACATATAATTTTTTCCCGTAAACCCAATAATCCTTCGTGTTATTCACGTGTCAACTTATCCGTGTGTCGTTTTATCGGGGAATAAATTATAACATGTCGCAGAATTAGAATTCAAAAGAATACAAACAAAATAACTCATAATTAAATCTAACATTTACATATATGAGGAGCAGCTATTGCTTACACATAACACGAATACGATCCCCCTATGCGAATATATGTAAACATGGCATGGAGCTTTAATCTTTACGCCACCTTCATGTATTATATTTCGAGATTCATTTTCTTCCGGGTAAATTTTGAATCAAGATTAAATTATTTTGTGAAAAAATCTGCTGAATTTATCCATTTTTTTTTTGGGGTGTGTAATTTCCGGTAGCTTTGTACAAACAAATAACTCACATGTAAATAATTTTATAATCTCGCTGCCAATTCAATAGATTAGAATATATAAGTTATTGTAAGTAGACATATACGTACTACAGTCATCATTTCATTCAGAGACGCGGAAGGTGTCATATACAAATTATCAATAATTCTTTTTAGAATTCAACGGTTTGGATTAAATGTATATACAATAATAATGATGTGTGGTATACTCATACAATATATTTATTTCCTACATGCCTGCAAGCAGATGTGTAATATATACTTTAGGGCCCTCAAATATTGCAACGTTATTTAAAAAAAAATTAAAATCTACACTCAGCAACAAAATGAATACCGTTTTCACTGCAAAAAGACTCATAACCTTCTGACATAAATTTAGGACCATTGTCCAAAACGATGGTGTTGCAGAGTCAACGATGTTCTAAGCGGTTGATCGTCTTTTCAGTTATTGTTTATTACATTTTAAAAACTTCTGGTCATTTGTTAAATGCGTCATTGATCGCCAGGTATCAAAACCAATTAGGGGTTGAACGCACCGTGCATAGTTGGTTGGGAGTTTCGCACAATTTCGACAGAGTATACGGGTGACCTTAGAGCAGCCCGAAAGAATGTGGTTACGGCAGGGCTTCGGAACGACGCCGGTGCGATCACCATAAAAACGTAACCTTGGATGATAATTATCTCTGGCTCCCCTATTTATTTAGATGATCGCGGCCAACGATTTTTGTTCAGACCTTTAACTAGGTTTCGCATATACTAGTTTCGTACAAACTCCCAAGGACAATTTCTTCATCTCATCGCACGTGAGCAAAAAGAGTACTCAAACGGTTAAATGTTACACCGAAATACCTTTCTTCGATCCACAAATCATCAACAGCGGTAGATATATCAATGAGACTTTTTTGTATCGCTTGTCCGCCGCCACTACAATTTTGCGTCTTCGGGTCATAGTGGGTTAACGCCAAATTTGACGTAAACATTGTTTAAGCCCTTCAAAAGCTTCTTCGCGCATCAGTTACCAACCAAATTTTACATCGTGCATAACAGTTCGCCCCCCCCCCCCCCCAACGGCCCGCGATGGTCTTTTATGTGTTTTACGAATTTGCTGTACCTTGTAACTGCTCTGAAGAATGCTGGAAATTAGTGGACGGCTCTCGTTGCGGGAATTAGCGTCAGCATCTTTCTTTTGCAGGAATTTGGGTGTAAGCAATGTTGTGAATTAACTACTCGTATATATATTAAACTTTCATAATTGTATATAATAAATTTTATTGTATTTAGTTACTTATACTTATACACAAAAAGGTATAAAAGGGCTAGGTGACAATGAAGTAGGAGGAAGAATATCGATAGCTATCTTGTGAAATGTAACAAAAAGTTTGTTAATAAATAAATAAATACTTATTGAATAAAAATGATAAATAAAATTATACCTTAAAATTAAAATTATAAAATCTAAATACTTGTGTTTAAAATTAGAAATCCCAAAACGATTCTACATAACAAAAGTGGTGGCAGCGGAGGGATTTGCTCGCGATATTGAGCAATCCTTGTTTTGGAAATTTCTGCAATTAAACACAATTATATTATCTTTAAAACTAAAATCAAAAAAATTATTTGCAAAAACGTGTAATTAAAAGTTATTAGATTATTTGCAAAACTGTGAAAGTTATAAAGTGCTCGTAGAATCGTCAAGTGTCTAAAAGTTACGTCATACTAATTATAATAGAAAGTGCATTGAAGGACATTGAAACATTCCGTAAATCACATCATACGATAATAGAAATGTGATGTGCCTTATAAAACCACTAAAATCAAAATGCTTGTGGTACAAAAACTGGGGGCCTATTATGAAATATTTCCGATTTCGTTAAATTCGATCCGCAGCAAAAATTCGTATTATGAAATTTTTTTGCTCGAAAATCCGCCCTAGTATGAACCAAAAAAATCGAAATCGTATTTTTGCGAAAACCAAATGAAAAGATTCGACTGCTGTATAGGTGAAGAATATCGTATTTAGGAAAACAATAGTGTATATATTTATTATTTTTTTATTAAAATAAAATACTTTATTTACTTTTTAAAACGTAAGTTAGTCAATTATTTTATAAAACTTGACTAGTTTAATTTATTACAATTTATTTGAAACTTTATTATTGTGGTTTTTGTAGATCAATTACCAGTGGTCGCCAATTTGATTTTAATTTTTTTTATGGAAAAAATGTTGGCATAGTCAAATATTTTTTAAATGCGCCTCAATATAAAGGGACTACCCAACATTTGTGGAGTGAAATTACAAACGAATTAAATTCCGACTGAATGCCGACTGCCCATCTGAAAAATTTGTTGATGGTTGAAATTTTAGCTAGAACCACAAAAATATCAAACTTCATGGTCTTAAATTTTACGATCAAAAAAGGTTTCATAATAGGAATATTCGCGGCGGATCGAATTTACGATTTCGTATTTTACGAAATTGAAAAAAATTTCATAATAGCCCCCCCCTGTCAAACCATTAAAATATATAGTGAAGTAAAGTTTCTTCCTCAAGTGGTAAACTGAAACCGCATAATCACGTCGATTATAGAACTCGCCGGATTTACTGCGGCGGGAGTCCAAACTCCATATAAAAAAAAATAAAATCATGAATTTCGATCAAGGTTGCATGTAAAACTGGTTTTATTTTTACGCAAATCAAACAAAAACATTCGTTCGAAATCCGCAGCTAAAACATTACGAATGGTTTGCGAATCGTAAAAACAGAATTATATGAAAATAAACCTGTTTTTCAACGCAACTTTGATTCAAATTAATAATTTTAATTTTTTTTATATGGAGTTTGGACTCCCGCCGCAGTAAATCCGGCGAGTTCTATAATCGACGTGTAAATGTATTTTAAAATTAAAGTTGAACTAAAATCGCATATTTTAACCCTAATGTGAGTGACGTGGGTACCCGGGTACCTTTGGCACTTTTAGACGTCATTTTTTGGATGTTTTACTCCCATTAAAAGCTTTAAATTTATTTAAATTCTAGTTCAACTGGTAGATTACTTGTTTGGTATATTTAGACGATCTAAAGGACCATAATTTAAAATTAACATCAGTTTTTGATTTTTCAGAACAAACAATTTAAAAGTCAATTTAGGAAAATGTGAATTTGTATCGAAAGAAATTGCTTATCTAGGTCACGTTGTGACAGAAGATGGAATTAAACCAGATCACTCTAAAATAAAAGTCATAAAAAACTACCTCCAACCAACAAATCAAAAACAAATCAAATCATTTTTGAGACTATCTGGATACTACAGACGTTTTATAAATAGATATTCTGAAATCGCAAAACCCTTGAGTACTTTATTAAAGAAAGGTCAACCTTTTATATGGGATGCATTTTGCGACTCACCATTTTCAAAATTAAGAAGTGCTTTAGTAAACCCGCTGATCCTTCAGTATCCTGATTTTTCTGCACCATTTAGAATAACAACGGATGCAAGTGACATTGCTATCGGGGCAGTTTTATCTCAATACAAAAACGATTTCGATTTACCAATAGCATTTGCTAGTCGTGTGTTAAACGAAGTTAATTATCCGACAATTGAGAAAGAGTTATTAGCGATGGTATGGGCTGTAGAACATTTCCGCCCATATATATATATATATATGGTCGTCACTTTACAATTGTCACGGATCACAAACCGTTAATCTGGCTGTGTAACTTAAAAAATCCATCGTCTCGCTTGATGAGGTGGCGAATAAGATTAGAAGATTTCGATAATAAGGTTGTTCATAAACCTGGAAGTTTAAATCTTAACGCGGATGCTTTAAGTAGAATTAAGTTAGAGACAGACACGCGTGTCGAAACAGAAGTGAACGTAATGACCCGATCTCAGACCAAACAACCAATAATACAAGATAATCTTGGTTAGATTCATATTTTTCGTATTTGTATTTTTTCGTATTTGTCGAAAAATTAATTTGTGTCTTCGGAGTACCACAACAAATATTGTCGGACCAAGGAACAAATTTCATGAGTGACCTTTTTACTAATGGTGTGTAAGCTGTTAAAAATAAGAAAGTTGAATTCAACAGCGTATCACCCTGAAACAAATGTAGCTCTGGAGCGTTCCCATCGAACTTGGTCAGAATATTTAACAATTTATACGCAATCTGATGAGCAAAATTGGGATAAGTGGCTTCCTTTTGCCATATTTACATTCAATACTACATCTCACAGCGCAACTAAATGTAGAATGATTTTTCTTGTAATTACTGTTAATGAACGTACGTGGATCGATATTCCTCCAAGAATTGGAAACTGTTAACGGTCAAGTATGTGCAATGTATATTGAAGCTTGCTAATAATTAAATCTTCTTGTAAACGATGCAAATTGGAACACTTCACTCGCTGATGCATCGAATATTTCTGAACCACCACAAATATACGCACGATATTTGCAGTCATGTTGACAGTGTGCTTTCCATACAGTCCAAAACATCTCTGGAAAACGTGTATAATGAGGCATTAGTCTCGAACTACAAACGACATGTTCGTTCGTAATTTGCAACGAAAAACAAATTATGATGTCAGTGGTGAATTGTACGTTCTGGATGCACCTGGAGGTACAGTCAAAACTTATTTTGGCAACTATTATTTTCGTCAAACTTTACCAGTTATACCATGTTCAACAGCCACTACTGAACTTAATGCATATTTCCAATCAACAGTTTTATGAAGATACGTACAAAAATTGTCTTTGAAGACGTTTCGCAAACCAATTGTTGGAAATTGGGAACGGGAAAATGGCAATCGATGAATAAACATTCTTCTGTAACATTACACAAACCACAGGCGAATTGATTCACAGACATTTTAAATATCGCTCAGAAATATAAAAATCATCAGTGACTCAGTGCACGAACTATAATTTAGCAGCCGAAACAACAATTATCCCACTGAATTCGTGAATTCAGTTAATTTGAAAGGCATATCGCCGCGCACGTTGTAACATTGAAAATAGACGTGCATATCATTCTTCTCCGAAACATCAATCCATCATGACTTTGCAACGGTAACAGTCTTCTAGTGACAAAGATGTTGAACAATATTGTTTAATTATAATATTTGCCAGTAACAAAAAATAAATTACTGTGTACAAAACAATGTAGCAAAGTAAAATATGTTCGCACTAAGTTGGCGTGTTTTTTATTGTTTAATTGTGGAGACACTTTTTTTGTTATTTTCTGTTTTGGTAATTGTTTTTCCACTTCAGTTTTTTCTTTATGTTCGAAAAGTATTCAGACACATCTTGTCTTGCTTGAATCTAAATTATATACTTAAAAAATATGAAATTATAAACTTTTCACATCGTTCATATTATTAACAAAAACAAATAGAATAAATTATTAACAAAATACAGCCCACAATCCTGATTTGTCTATCGGTGAATTATAATCTATGCTGTATCGATTACTACAAGTTTGACGACGTTCAGACAAATATTGAAAGTCTTAATGCCGAACCTAAGTTAATGAACGTAAAATATTTTGATGACAGTTATAGTGCTCTTGAATCACAAATATTAAATGAAATAGTGCAATTAGAATGTAGGCCTAATTTAGATTTTAAAGCAACTTCTATTTTTATGGGTGAGCAAAACGAAAATGGCTCAGTGAATACTAAGCAGGCTATTAAACTGCCGGAAATAACTTTACCAACGTTTCATGGTTCAGAATTAGGATGGTGGAAATTTCATGACGTTTAGATTATATTTGATATCGTGTCTTCGTGATGGTAAAGACCTTCCGGTGACAAACCAAAATTACAATGTGGCATTGCCATCTGTATTTGATCATTTTAATAATGAAGTCTCGATACAGAAATTGCATATGAAGAGTATTTACGATATTAAAAGACCAGTCGAAGGGTCCGCACAGCGGCTAAAATTGTTTATTGACCCGGTGCTTACACATGTATATGCATTAAAAAACATGAGTGTAGCTTATCGAACAGCTCCCAATCGAACTTCGCAACCGTGCGACTATGTCAAATGTTAAGAAGTCGAAAACATACAGTGTCCAACTGGCATAGACCAAAATAAAATATTTATTCGTCGTAAGGTAAATCTTACAATTAAGTCTCGTGTGACCGACTATCTATAAAATCTTGATTTTTTGGTGTTGCCGAAAATAACGGGTTATCTACCATCTGATCCAATCATGATTGAGTTAAATTCGATTCCTTCGTTTATAAAATTACCAGGTATTTTTTTAATCCAGTAAAAATCGATATTCTTCTTGGTGTAGAAATATATCATGAAATAATAAGAGCGGGAAAAATTTAAATATCAACTGAATTTGGTTATATGGTATCAGGTCGAGTGAAGAAAATTAAATAAAACAGAGGTTCACAAAATGAATGAAATTGTGTATTTATGTAAAAGTCAAAGAATTAAACTCCAGCATCGAGAAATTTTGGAAACCAGAAGAGTTTGATCATACGAACAATTTGTCGGTGGAAGAAAAATTGTGTGAGAGTCATTATATGGAATATGTAACTAGTGATATTTTCGGGGAGGTACAGTGTAGCGTTTCCCTTCTAAGCAAATATTAGCCAGCTAGGAGAGACGAAGTATCGAGCTAATAGGGCCAGCCATTCAACAAACGTTGTTTGAAATTGTTATCAGGTTCCTTGTAAGCATCCGGTTATATTCAATGGCGATATAACAAAAATGTGTTGTCAAATTTGCATGCATGACGATCAATAAGATTAACTTCGGATTTAGTGACGCAAACCGACAGAAACCGAAATATAACGTTTCCGACTACGTGCAGTTACTTACGGGAAGGCGAGTGCTCCATTTTGGACCATTCGCACTCTTAAACAGTCTGCCATCGATGAATCTGCTACTTTTCCTAAAGTATCGGCAACATTATTTCGAGATTTTTATGTAGATGATGTGTTATCAGGTGCCAGAACAGTCGAAGAAGCTTTACGATAATGAAATCGGAATTGATTAATTTACTCGAACGAGGAGGATTTGAATTAAGAAAATTCGCTTCAAATAACGATCAATTAAGATCTAATAATGAACAGAATGACTTACTCGAGCTAGGTTTGCAATGGGAAACAACTAGTGATATGTTCCACATGTCTTTCGTGAAATATAAAAACGATACTGAATGTGCCAAACGTTCGGTACTCTCAGAAATAGCGCAGTGGTACGACCGCCTTGGATTACATGCTCCAATGGTTTTCGTTGCAAAACGATTTATGCAGTCTTTATGGGCTGCAAATCTGTCATGATGATGATAAGCTTCCACCAAATATTTCCACCAAATATGGTAGAGATTTGGAATAATTTTAAAATCGAAACAATAAATGTTGCAAGGTGTGTAATATCATTCGTGTGATCAATAAATTGGCGGACCTTTTCAAACCTAAGGCTAAAGATTTCTTCTTCTTTTCAACGCAACCAATACTTTTCCCGTGTCACGAATATTCAAATAGCGGGAATTTCCACGATCGGCGGAACTTTTTTTATTGTTATAAATTGGCTAATAGGGTACAGAAACTATTAGCAATGACAAATTGGTGGACCTTTTAATAGAAGTAACAGTCCCAGACTAATTTTCATTGCTCTAATACGCGCACTCAAATTACACTGTTAAATTTAATTATAAACATTTTTGTTGATTTTAGGACAAACTTCACATCCGTGTAATATCACCATTAGCTAATAGAATAGAACTTCATGCGTTTGGGGACGCATCGGAAAAGATTTATGGATGTGCAATCTATATGCGTACAATCGATAGGTCAAATAATATAACCATCCGATTGCTGTGTGCAAAATCTAGGGTAGCCCCACTTAAAACGCAGACCATTCCACGGTTGGAATTGTGTCAATCATTATTAATTTTAGTGCTTAATTAACATATGGACCGTGTGGTCCGATTCGGAAATCACTCTCATTCGAATAAAATCACCACCGTCAAAGTTTACTACGTTTGTTGCTAACCGCGAGTATCGCAAATTCAAGAACACACTTCAACTAGTTCTTGGCTTTATGTATCATCAGCAATGAATCCAGGTGATCTAGTATCACGGAGTATTTAACAGACGAAGAAAGCTCTCTTTGGTGGACTGGTCCGGACTGTTCATATCATTCCGAAGAAAATTGGCCAATATCCCCTAATTCGTACGTTAATACCGATTTATTAGAACTTCGAAAGTCTAAAAGAACTTTATTGTGTGTCAAAACGGATTAGGATTTATTTGATAAATTTTCAAGTTTCACCAAGTTAATTCGCATAGTTACGACATGCATGCGGTTTATTACCAACTGCAAGTTGACGAAAGAAAATCGAAAGTATGAATCATTGCAATGCTGTAGATGATTTAGCTGTAGTCTTACTTATTAGACATGTGCAGGGTCAGGAATATTCCAACGAGTTACAAAATCTTCGTAGGGCTAAAGCCGCCCCGTTAAATAGTAAATTAAAACCACTAAGTTCATTTCTGCACGAGAACCAAATTATTTGGGTTGGTCATCGCTTAAAAAATGGTGACATATCGTATGATAGCAAACACAAACTTAACCGATAATATTTATATTGCATTATTGTTGAATCAAATATCAACAACGATTCCGATGGAAAGGTTATACGAATAAAAACGGCTCGTATTTGCAGTTGCCATAAACGCAAAAGGGAAATCGCTACAAGTATGTCAGCTTAATTTGGAAGCTGAGGATCCTTGCTTCTCACATGGAGAAGCTGTATGTAGGCTGCTCACGTATCGGAAAACATTCTGATTTATGTGTGTATCCGCATACGGAAAAGCAAAAAATATTGTGTATACAAAAGTACTTCAAAAACAGCATTAAAACACAAACAAATCCTATCTTTAAGCCTTTCCACACACTGCGTTTTGCAACAAAACTTAAGCTGCACTTCAATTTTCTAACAAAATTCATTTTCATAGCAATCGCGTAAAAACAAAAAAAATCTGACACTAAAATTTTGTTTTGTTTTTAGTGAGTATACGACACGAGCCGCACATGTAATCATTACTGCACACGTGCTGCAACATACCCCACTTTAAAATTTAGTTTATATATGCGAAGAGGTAAGAGACGAAGAAAAATGCATCGTGTTGCCGCACTGTGTGGAAAGGCTATTTGAGTGGCATTGGCACTTGATCATAATCAATAGAATTCATTACACAAAAGCTTACGGTTGCACGTGGCGAATCCTAAATAAACAATTACGTTCTCGTCAAAAAAGTGTTTGCCATCTACATTAAATGGACTCTTCATTATACGGAATTTGTTTCTGCCCTAACAGAAAACATCAAATTTTAATTACTTCTGCGAACGTCTTAAGGTAAACGAAAAATTAAACAGACATTCTGCTGCACTAAGTGTTTAGCAAGATCTTTTTGCCTATTTAATGTCTGCAATGCAATGTTTGATAAATAATCAAAAGTTTGCGCTCAACAAAGTCTGTATGTTTTGTGTTCTAAGAGAATTATAAATTTTAATACAACTTTTATTTTTATTTTATAATCTTAAAAACTCAAATAGAACTTGAAGGAGTTTATACTTTTAATGTTCAAATTTATATTTATTTTATGTTAATTGTAACAAAATTTATTAATTTTAAATGTTTACATGTAAATTACATTATAAATAATTTTTATCAAAACCTTGGTTCTAGAAAGTCGAATTTTAAATTGTGTACCCACCCACAACAAACCCTACAAATTTTCGAATACCATAATACGGCCCTGCCTTTAAGTAATCAATACTTTTTGCTACGTATATTGAAGCAAATAAAATATCAATTTTTCAAACAAACACTAACCTGACAAAGCAAAAAGAACACTATAACTCTTATCTAGGGATACTATAAATAACCTACAAACATCGAGTATCATAGTTTGGTTAGTATTTTTTCACACAACAGTTTCACCGCCCAACGGTAAGATATACTTTCATCCGTAAATATAAAAACAAAGAAAAATCACAATTTTAAATAACAATGTGGAACTAAGCTCGGAAAATTATTATTTATTTTGCATACAAATAAATTTGAAAATATTTTTTTTTTAAGTAGATAAATTGTGCTTTTTTACGTTTCCCTCCCAGACACCCACTCCAGACGATGAAAATATAAAACATTGAATCGTTAATATTTATATTTTTTTTGTATAAATATATTGTTTGCGTGCAGTAGTTATTCGAGTGTCGTATCCATACGTCAACATCTCGCCTTCACAATATCAACAAGCAAGGATTAGCGAAACCCCGCAACAAGTAAAATATTTGTATCTTGTCTATCCACTTAACACGAGAAGTGCTAACAGTGAACGTTTGTATTGTCACCCCTATTGTTTTTGGTTTATGTCAAGTTGATTGATTATTTCTTTATTATCTAATACTGTTTTATGGAATTTATTGAACATCAACATGCTTTTGATTAAGCGAGGTCAGGAAAAAACGAACATTTTTCACATTCTGGTTATTTTCAGTGAATTAAGTATTTTTGTTGTTGATTAATCGCGGTTTGAACAGACAGTTGAAGAATGTGTATGTAAATTATAGTTTTCTTTTGTGATTTAATAACAAAAAAAATGATTTTGAACTTAGTCTTGTTTATTATTTGTTTTACCAGTTGATTTATGGTGTTATTTAAACATCATGTAAATCTTGAAACTTGGGGAGTAAGAGTCTTAATTGAAATTAGACCTTTGTTACTCAATTAACGTTAACAGAATATGATTTTTTTTTAATTAATAAATTTACTTATTTATTTATTCAATATTACTGATTCAGAGATCATCTAGTAATTTATCTTTCTTAAATTAGTTTCGCGGATTATTTTCTGCCCTTGGGAGTCTCCTCGCTCCATTGTTGGTGTCCAACATACGACAGATATCTTCATTCTCATGTCTAGCTAATCTCTGTAGGTGTTTCGTTACGTGTTTCTTTTTTTCATCGGTGACGTTTGAAGTGTTCTATCTTTAAGTTCCCATGAAGAATATCGTTCACAATCCCTCGCAGCACTTTATTTTGGAAGCACTATCATTTGTACATTGATTTTCTTAGCACAACCCCAAAGTTGGACACCATAGGTCCATACTGGTTTTAGCAATTGTCTGTAAAAGCAGTTTGTTGTGTATTGATAGTTAATTCCTACCCATGAGCCAGTACAATTTCCTAAATTTGATGTTTAACTCTTCTTTTTTCTTCTTGATGTGTTCTTTCCATCTAAGCTTAACATCGAGGGTAATGCCAAAGTATATTTAGCAGTATTTGCATATAGAATTGGGATGAATTGAGAACTACGGGAATACAGTTAACATTTTGGTTTGTAAAGTTAACGTGTACTGATTTGGCTACATTTAATAAGATGCGCCATTTTTAGTCTAGTTGCTAACGGTGTAACTGCATTTTGAAGTTTGCTTGTTCCTTCCGAAATATCTTTTTCAACTACTAGGATAGCTGTATCGTCTGCAAATATTGCTACTGTAGTATCTTGTATATATGGTTAGTATCTCGTATAAAGAATAAACAGAATAGGTCCAAGTACGCTACCTTGTGGTATACCTGCTATAATTCTTTTTAGTTCAGATTATTCATTTTCAAATTTGAATCTTAAGCGTCGATCTGCTATGTAGGATTTAGGAATTTCAAAAAATTGCTTAGACAGGTCTCGATGCATTTTAAATTCTAACCCTTGGTGCCAAACTTTATCGAAAGCTTGAGCTACATCTCAGAAAAAACTGGAACATATCTACTAATTCTCAAGTGAATCCTCTAAGACATCGGTTATTCTGTGAATTTGTTCAACTGTAGTGTGCTTTCTATAAAACCAAATTTAGGTGGTGGAATTAAACATCTATCTTCTATAATAGGTTTGAGTCTCTTCAGTAACAGTTTTTCAAATATTTTTGATTGACCGGAAGTAGCGATATCAGGGTGGTTTAGGATGGTTTAGGAATTTTAATTACTTCAGCCACCTTTCATTGTCGTGGAACATATTTCAATCTGAAGGCTGCATTAATTACACTGTGCTAGTTGAAAAATGTGACAAGCTGGGCACCCGGGGGGGTAAACCTAATTCGACTATGCTGAATTCATTGGTGCTAGTCCCATTTCAAAGTTAGTCCCCATTTTTGAAATATCGCTTTCGACATATTTTGCCTCTGAGACAAATATTTGTCAAAATATACACTCATATTCACGTTGATAGCTCCTGAACCACTAAGATTTTCGTTATGCTTTTTTCAGCAAAGTTGTTGCGCAAGCCAAGACCAACAACTTTGCTGAACATATCAAGGCCGAAAAACGACATCTACAATCACATTTTTGTGTTATTTTATTTTTTGAATAAAATGCTGAAGAAAGCATAACGAAAATCTTAGTGGTTCAGGAGCTATCAACGTGAATATGAGTGTATATTTTGACAAATATTTGCCTCGACGAAAAACATGTTTTTTATCATTTTTTGTCCATTTATTGAATTTAAATTGATCGAATAAACACCTCATCGACAAATATAGATACAATAGAAACTATTTAACAGAAAATTAGATTGATTCAGTTGATTTTATTATGATTTTTCTCAATTTTTTCCTAAATAATTTACATTTTTCTTAACTTTTAATTTTAATTTTCTGATTTGTTCGTGTCGTCTTCGGGTTCTTCTTCCTCTTGCAAATTCCAACAAATGTCACCCAAGAGTGCATCTAGCTTTTTGCCGCTGTACCAATGTTCGAGCCTTGCCGTCACTTGGTGAAAACGCTCGCCGTGCTCATCGGATTCGGCTGGTGATTGTTCGGCGAACTTTTCCACATGACAATGCAAAAAATGTATTTTCAGTGACATACACACACATTCAGTCTAACGTTTATATTATGAAAAGCTGTCAGCATATTTTCAATATATCTGCGCCAATCATCGGCTCGGTTAATTCCGAGAACATTCTTAATAACTTCTTTTACACATTTACATGTCACAACCTCTCGTTCACTAAGAGCATTTTCAAATGCATCATCTTTCATCAGACGACGAATATCTGGTCCATTAAGTATTCCTGTAATAAAAAACAAGATGTGAGATGAAATTTCATTTGATCAAAACTTAGATTCGGATAGATTTAAACAACAACCTTCTTTTATTTTCATTCCACTTAACCGTGGAAAAATGCGACGCAATTCGACGAACGCATTTCCATCTGGATTCAGCGCTTTTATAAAATTTTTAACTACTCCAAGCTTGATATGAAGTGGTGGTAGCAATATATTTTTAATTGGCACAAGTGGAGCCTCAGCGATGCTGTCGTATCGCAATCTAATGTTCTCACGTAAAGCCCAGTTCCGTTCGTTGTATTGGTCGCCTTTAACACGAGTATCCCATAAGCACATAAAACACATGTTTTTAGTGTAACCCAATTGCATGCCACTTAAAAGAGCTATCACTTTTAAATCTGCACAAACTTTCCATTGATGGTCATTGTATTTAATCAAATCGATGATTTTTTTCATTCGATGCATAGGTTTCCTTTGTGTTTGTGCTGAGTGCAATTGGAATGGAATTCTTTGAGTTGGTAACGTGAAGGAGAACTGCCTTCAAGCTGCTTTTAGAGGAATCGATGAACAATCGCCAATCTTCAGGATTATATGCATTGTGCATTGTGGATACCAAACCTCGGATATCAGTGCAAAAAGCGAGTGAATTATTCTCAATTGATTTGAAAAAATTCGTAAAATGACGATGACGATTTATTGCTCCATATATCCGAACATTTGGAGCCAAAATGTTCACTTGTTTTAAATCCTTTGACAAAAGAATGGCTTGCCGCTGAGATAGTTTCAGGCGTCGTACCATAATATCCAAACGACTTTGCGAGATTTCAATGTGATTGCATGGCGCAGTGACATTTGATGGTTGATATATTGATGCAGATGTTTCTCCGGTTTCACCTGATTCAAATGTTGTTGGTAAATAATCCTCGGTTGGGTTTGATCTTTCCGGAACAGGCATTTCATCGAATGCGGCAGCGGTAGATGTGTATTTCTCGTTGCAGTGTATGTCAAATAACCACTTTTGTTTCTGTTTGTACCGAGAATATAATTCATGCACCCATAACATTGAACTGCATCATGTCCTTGTGGATCGACCCATATCATCGGGACACCAAATGGCATTGCTGCTCCAGTGTTTTGCCATCTATGCACTGAGAAAAATTTTGGTTTGTAAAATTGAAAAACGGAGTTTTTAATTTCTCAAAGTTATAAATTTTTTTGAATTTCAAAAGCATTTTTTTGAAATTAAATGAAATTTTTGCAAACTAATAAAAAGCTTTTTTATTTTAAAAACATATTTTGTAAAATAATTTATAAAATACTTTTTAAATTTAAAAAGTTTATTTATTTAAACTTAATAATTTATTTTAAAAGAAGTTTTTTACCATTTAAAAACAATTTTTTTGATAATAATGACAACTTATGAAAAATTTTATATTTATTGTTTTGCCAGGAATTCCGTTGTATTATTTTTCAATTCGTCTATATTTTATTTTTTATTTTAAAGTTTTTTCGGCTATTTATATAATTCGCCAACTCGATATGTACTTGTGTTATACTAAAGGTATGAAGGTTTGAATTTTTGCAGCTTGGTCATTCGAACCGAATGAGTAATGATTGGGTAAAACAACTTTTTGAAGATGTTCTCATTATATTTTTGTAAGGGTTGTGTGTATTTTTACACAATGGCCCTGAGGGTTAAAAATTGGGGAGGGGGAGTTAATTTTATACTTTTCGTGGTAGAAATGTTATGTTCTTATGAGTAGATGGCCCTTTGGTTTTGCTGACTTGAACAGTCGCAAACATTAATTAATTTGATTTAAAAATACGTGACATTTGTTAAAAAATAATTATTTAAAAATTAAAATAAATCTTTTAAAACTAACCAATAGTTTTTTTATTCTTAAAAACAATCTCTTAAAATTTAAGAAAACTATTTGACATAAGTAAGGAAAGTATTTTTGAAAATAAAAACAATTTTTTTATTTTTATAAACAAATTTGGCGAAAAAATTTATTTTAAAAATAAAAAGATTATTCTTTTGATTTTAAAAACGAGTTTTTTTGCCTAAAAAATATATGTATATTTTTTTGATTTTATATGTATATTTTTTTATTTTTACTGGTTTTTTTTTCACAGTGTGCAGATGGAAAATGCATGTTGTACAAACAAAAGACGGCGTCCAATTTACACCACTAATAACAGTTTGTGAAAAGTATAGTCGATATAAATCAGCGGTCTCATCACTTATTTTGCGGCGATTGCTCATAATTGTAAATTTTCCACACACATAACAAAAGCACTTGAGTTTATAACACCTATCCATATTATTTATTTCACCAGATTCACAAGACGATTTTCACTTTATTTTTTGTATTCTTTTGTCACTTTATATATTTAGATGAATAACTTTTTATTTTTAATTTTATATTACAGTTCTTACTTCTTGTGCCAATTTTTTAACTTTTTTAGAAATATCAATTTCGAGAATAATCTCTTCTTCGGTTTATTTTCTGCTACTGTTACATAATCTATTTTGAAGCTCTTTATATACTGTAGCTAGGCGCTGCTGGTTGGTACCTGCTTTGTTTTCAAGTTATGGAGGGCGTAAATTTTATTGGGGTTTTGTGTTGATTTTGTCGCGAAGTAAATTGTGGGTGTTTTTGTTTTTGTATATTTTCAGGGTGTGAATTTTGGTCGTAATTCGTATACGTGCAGAATACAAATGTCTCATGACTCATGAGCCAAATTGGGACACCTGTCTAATTTCAGTCCTTTTTTGATTCTGTGCAAAATGGTTACATTTTTATTGAATTTAGTGTATGATTTTCAGTTTTTATGTGTTGTGCGAAACTTGATTTTATGTACTTGTGATGTGTTCTTTGTGTCTTATCTGAGATGAGTGTCTTGTTTGGCCTAAGTATGCCGAATTCCAGTTGTATTTAGCCTTACCTGTGCACTTATGTTTCTCGAAACGGCAAGGTGGAGCCGGAGCCTTCTGTGAGAAGCTTTTGCCAAAACTGACAAGACCCTGCCTTTTTGGGGAACATGCGAGAAGGCTGGGTCTACAGACGAATGATTTTGTAGAAGTTGCATGGACGAAAAGGAAGAAGAGACTTTAGATAACTTCCTATGCTCGTGTCCGGCACTATCATACAGAAGGCATAAGTATTTGGGCGTGTCCAGTGTGACCAGCCTTTCAGATCTCGCTGAATGTGGAGTGCGAGATATTTTGCGGTACGTACGTAGCTCCGAATAGTTTTGAACAGGGGTTAATATGGAAATAGGTTCCTGTGGTATCACAACGGGGCACTCCTGGTCTAATTGTGCGGAAGTGCCACTCCAAGCTCACCTTGGCCTAAGTAAAACACACATATATGGAAAAATAACACAAAAATGTGATTGTAGATGTCGTTTTTCGGTCTTGATATGTTCAGCAAAGTTGTTGGTCTTGGCTTGCGCAGTTGTTGGTCTTTGCAACTTTGCTGAAGAAAGCATAACAAAAATCTTAATGGTTCAGGAGCTATCAACGTGAATATGAGTGTATATTTTGACAAATATTTGTCTCAGAGGCAAAATATGTCGAAAGCGATATTTCAAAAATGGGGACTAACTTTGAAATGGGACTAGCACCAATGAATTCAGCATAGTCGAATTAGGTTTACCCCCCGGGGGCCCAGCTTGTCACGCAAAAAAAGTTTCAAATTCAAGCACAGTGTTATTTGAACTAATTTACGCACACATTTTTCAGGAATGGTTTTCACAATTTACGTAGTAATTAGATAACCTGGAGCTTTTGTGATACTTAAGTTATTATTGATTTCAGTTTCAAATTCCAATAAGGTCACATGTCTTATATTAAGATCATCGGCAACGGTTGACTTAATGGTCTCTTCTAATTATTAGGAAATAGTGAGACTTTCTGTTTGTCACTTTCAGCCCAGGATCCGTTATCATTCTGGTTCAGAAAGACCTTGAAGTCGCTTATTCATGCTTTCGTTCTTTATTTTCTTTATTAGTTGTTTTAATTTGTTGCGCATAAAATAGAGAATATTTTTGTACTGCGGCTGGTGCCAGATTCTATGAGCTTTCCGTTTCTCTTTAGCTAGTTCTCTAACCTCAAGGGGATAGTTGTGCTTCCTGTGGTGTTGTTATATGAGAAACCGGTGAACTTTCCAAAGCTGCTTCCTGGATATAATTATTAAATGCTTCTAGTTCATCCTCTAGGTGGGCACATCTATTCTAATTGGTTCGCCGAGATTTGTTCGCTCTTCCACTAGTTTCTTGAATAAATCCCAATTGGTTTTATTGTTTGTTAGTTTAGATGAATTATCTTTTTTCATTATCATTGTACTCATTCATAGTCTCTGGTGAGTGGTCAGATGATAGTCCTTCACTATTTTCAATACACGTGTAGTCCTAAAACTCTTTTTGTTACAAAGAAAAGAAGTCAAGAAGATCTGAAATTTTATGTATGTCGGCAGGCCAATAAGTGGTTGGTTTATCGCCGGAAAGAAATTCACAGTTCTTTTCGCGAGCTGCATTAAAAAACTCGTTTTCTTTAGAGGTTGTAAGTGTAGGATTCCCAATTGATATTCTTTGCATTAAAACCACTGCGTATCACAAAATTTGGTCCTACTGATTTAAAAATTCGGCTGCAGTCATCTTTTTTTATTTGATGGCGTGGGGGATAATAAATAGAGGAGATACATAATTTCTTCTTCAATAGGAAGCACTTGATAATGTTTAATATTATTTTTAATAATTACGGTAGATATACCTTCAGCGTTTCCTCTGCTGCATGAATAGCAAGATAGCATTCATAGTCACGTATTTTAATAAATGAAGTTTCTGTTAAATAAGTTTCCGAGACAAGACATACATCTTTTTTTTCTAAGTTTAGAAACATGTCTAGTTCCGGAACACGCTGTGGTAATTCATTCGCGTTCCAAATAACAATTTTTAGTGTTCTGCTCATATGAATAGTATAGCATTGATGCAAGCTCATTCATAGCTTCTTGTCTATCCAGCCGCTTATATATAGCTTCTAGACCACGTTCTTGTTTTGCTAGGCGTTCATTTATCGCTTCTATACTTCGAAATATCCTTCCCAATTGATTTTCTTAAATAGTATTCTTCTGCGTTATCTGCGAGTATTATCTCCTCTCTGGCTCTTTGGGCTCTGGTTGAGTCGGCACTCTAGTTGTAGTTGGAATCCTATCTCTTAATACTGTTTTCAGTCGATTGGCGCATTTTATTTCTTAATCTTTGTAGTTGTACCGCTACTTCGTATCCTCTATGTTGACTGGGTGTTGTCCTTTACAGTTTATACACCTTGCAGGTTCGGTTCGACTAACAGAACAGCCTTTCGCGTTGTACCTGCCGACACATTTTACGCACCTAACATCTCTGCCGCAATATCTTTGGGTGTGGTTATAACCTTGACATTCCTTGCACTGAGGCAATAATTTCGTGCTCCTTTTCAGTAGTTCTATTTTTACCCTCATACTAAGTATTGCTTTGATATTAACCTTTTGCACTCGTATGTCACGCTGGAAATGACAATACTAACTTGCATTAAACTCGCATACCCGTTTATAGACGGTAATACTGAAAACTGTAACAAATTATAAGCAGTTTATCTTTGTTTTTTTGAACACTTAGACGGCTCGTATACACAATTGTGTATGTAAATTTCGTTTATATCATAAGTTTATCCTTGTGATTTTTTCATAATACAGAAAACTCTCCAAGAACACGAATAATTCCATGTTCTTTAAAACAGTGTTGTTCAAGACTACAAAAAAGAAAAGAAAAAAACGTTGTGTTTTATTTAATGGTTCTGTCTTCACCGGAACCACTGATTTTGAAGAAGACTCTATCTAGCTTAGTGAGTTTGCTTGTGCGGCTAAAATTGTCTATTCCTCATGTCCTTCCTCAAAACAAATGCGTTGCTAATCAGGTAAATAAACCGGAAGACGTGTAGAATTTGCTGTTGTTTTCCATCGATAGGTACTGCAACATTAGCGGAGTCGAAACCTGTAAACGTTAACTTATATATCTACTTGCTGACAAAATTGTGCATATTTCAATGTTGGTACATGCGCATTGTACTTTAGCAATAGGGTTAGATTTCTAGGATGCGTTAACCGTGGGTTAGAGCCAACACTTGCAATTTCGGCACAAACAAAATGATTAGTTCTCTCAGCAGTTGTAAATTTATTCCCTGCTCTAAGCACGACCAAAATGTGCACGTGAGGGAAACCACATTTGTGGAACTCAATCGTGTATACATATGCTATTCACTTCCCGAAGACCCTATGTTTCATGAAGGAGTGAAACTTAATTTTGAAAGTAAAATTTCACGGACAAATAGGTTTTCAATGAACTCGTGTCATTTTGATCGGCAGTTACAATTTCCAAGTGATCCATCAATTCCTTATATAATTCGCTGTGGATTATGGATCGCTGCACCCAGCGAATAAAGTTCAAGTTGCTAGCCTCGACTTACAGGTAAGAGTCGACAACCCATTGTTGAGATAGCTTTCAAGCGTGAATGATCATCGCGATTGGCAGTTTCTACAACTTTTGTACTGTAACATGGACACGTTTTTTCGAACTTTATTGGCTCGCACACTTAAATAAAACTCAAACTGCGTGGTTCACCATACGGATGTAGCAGAGCGTAGGGGTCGATATTAGGGCTGAGGCTCGCCAAACTCATTGACAAACACCATGGCGATTTCGTTGGCGCGGCCGAATCATTGTAATGGTTGTTGGATTGGCAATCGCGACTGAAGACTTGAGGCTGACTTGAGGCGCAGTAAGATTTGCTGCAGCTGATACAACATTCTCGAGTTCTTCTGTTATTTGGCCGAAACGACGCTGTCAACGACGTACAACTGCGCATATTTGCGGGTTTGATTAGCTGCAAGATGAAGGTGGCGGCTTGCTTTCACACATTTATGTAGCGAGCCATATTTGATCACGAAACTTGCTATAGTGAGGATTTAGACTACTCATAAGATCTTGCATAAAAAAAGACATGCAAGTTCAGTTCCGTTAATATCAATTTGCTTTGGAAGTTTAACCTTCCGTTTGCGACAGCACTATGTGAATATCTAACCATCAACTGAGTGGATTTAAGCTGGTTTTATGGAAATTAAGATCTTAACTTCGGATAGCCTTACTGAATCGTTCTTGTGTTTCGTGTCGTTGAGTTGGTACTCATCGTGTGACTGATTAGCCATTTGTTCTCGAATCGTTTAAGCACTGAATCAATTCGCAATTGGCACTGTTCTAGGGTTTGCCGTTGTCGATCTCGATGTTGTCTTACACGATTTAGACGCCGTTTAGGTACTTCGGGGTCTCGTCTGGTAATTTGAGACCATATGATCTTAAATAAGTTCGATAAATTTTTGAAATGGCATCGAGGAATAAATATATAAGAGAAATCAAGTAGTGCAAATTGTAAAGGGTGATTTTTTTGTGGTTAGGATTTTCATGCATTAGTATTTGACAGATCACGCGGGATTTCAGACAAGGTGTCAAAGAGAAAGATGCTCAGTATGCTTTGACATTTCATAATGAATAGACTTACTAACGAGCAACGCTTGCAAATAATTGAATTTTACAAAAATCAGTGTTCGGTTCGAAAAGTGTTTCGCGATTTACGTCCGATTTATGGTCTACATAATCGACCAAGTGAGCAAACAATTAATGCGATTGTGACCAAGTTTCGCACTCAGTTTACTTTATTGGACATTAAACCAACCACACGAATGCGTACAGTGCGTACAGAAGAGAATATTGCGTCTGTTTCTGAGAGTGTTGCTGAAGACCGTGAAATGTCGATTCGTCGCCGTTCGCAGCAATTGGGTTTGTGTAATTCGACGACATGGAAGATTTTACGCAAAGATCTTGGTGTAAAACCGTATAAAATACAGCTCCTGCAAGAACTGAAGCCGAACGATCTGCCACAACGTCGAATTTTCAGTGAATGGGCCCTAGAAAAGTTGGCAGAAAATCCGCTTTTTTATCGACAAATTTTGTTCAGCGATGAGGCTCATTTCTGGTTGAATGGCTACGTAAATAAGCAAAATTGCCGCATTTGGAGTGAAGAGCAACCAGAAGCCGTTCAAGAACTGCCCATGCATCCCGAAAAATGCACTGTTTGGTGTGGTTTGTACGCTGGTGGAATCATTGGACCGTATTTTTTCAAAGATGCTGTTGGACGCAACGTTACGGTGAATGGCGATCGCTATCGTTCGATGCTAACAAACTTTTTGTTGCCAAAAATGGAAGAACTGAACTTAGTTGACATGTGGTTTCAACAAGATGGCGCTACATGCCACACAGCTCGCGATTCTATGGCCATTTTGAGGGAAAACTTCGGAGAACAATTCATCTCAAGAAATGGCCCGGTAAGTTGGCCACCAAGATCATGCGATTTGACGCCTTTAGACTATTTTTTGTGGGGCTACGTCAAGTCTAAAGTCTACAGAAATAAGCCAGCAACTATTCCAGTTTTGGAAGACAACATTTCCGAAGAAATTCGGGCTATTCCGGCCGAAATGCTCGAAAAAGTTGCCCAAAATTGGACTTTCCGAATGGACCACCTAAGACGCAGCCGCGGTCAACATTTAAATGAAATTATCTTCAAAAAGTAAATGTCATGGACCAATCTAACGTTTCAAATAAAGAACCGATGAGATTTTGCAAATTTTATGCGTTTTTTTTTTAAAAAAATTTCTCAAGCTCTTAAAAAATCACCCGTTATAAGCCAATTTCTCCGAGGTTAATCTTATTTTATAGTTTCGATATATTTATATACACAAATTTAATTTTTTTCTATATTTAATCTATGTATATACGCAACTTATAAACATTTCGGCATAGTTATTTTTTAGTTCATTATTCTTGTTAGGATTATACAGATTGGCAATAGTAAAGTAGATTAACCTCGGAATGCCAACATTAATCCTCTTATGCATATTTTGCTTTATGGTAATGGCGACCCGAAAAAATCAACTTGTTAAATGATTTGGTAACTTGGATCACTTTTTAAAAAATTTCAATTTTTACAGAGAACGTTACAAACACATTAGGCGAGGGTTGTATTAAAAGTGTCCGACCTTAATATGAAGATGGCAGCACTCGTCAACAAAAGTTCAGAGTGTGCTTGCGCCTGCGTAGAAAGGTACTCACCGATACATCAGCCATTTTAGGATCGTAGTTGTTGTTTGACAATCGTTTGAGTGAGTCGATGTGAGTGTTTTTGTAAAAATCGAGTATCGAGCTGCCATTAAATATTTATTTTTGAATGGCAATACGCTTACGCAAATCAAATTCGAGTTGGACGCTGTGTACGGGGACTTTGCACAATGAACGTTCGAGATTTCCAAAAACTGTAGTCACTGACGGTAACATCGCTCAAGTTCATGAAATGTTGCTAGACAAAGTTATAGAGATATAAGAGACTATGAATATGTCCAAAAAACGTGCTTGTCTCGATGTCGCGGTTGCTCACTTTGGACCAGAAACGTGTTCGAATTAATATTTAAAACGCTGTTTTGGCGTATTTTAGGCGCAATCAATCAGAGTTTTGGTGCCGGCTAATTACTGTTAATGAAATTTGGATACACCATTACACTCCAGAATCAAAAATACAGTCAAAACAGTGGAAAAGGGAATCGGTTCCAAAAATGGTAAACGAAGTTCCTTCGGTTGGGAAAGTGATGGCGATGGTTTTTTGGGACTGTCTTGGAGTTATCTTAATCGATTATCTTCAAAAAAGGAAAACCATTACAGGAGCATACTAAGCAACATTACTTGACCAGCTAAAGGCGGAAATTACGGGAAAACGGCCTCACCGAGACAATGTGTCATCTCACACCTCAGGGTTGGCATGGCGAAAATTCATGAATAACGAATTCATGAATAAGACTTTTTTTTGTTCTCCAAGTTAAAAGTTGCGTTCGGAGGACAGAGATTTTCGTCGACCGAGGAGGCCATCATCTTCGTAAACAAACAACTGTTTTGCAGCCGCCGAGTTCTATTTGGACGAGCTCAAGAGATTGGAGCATCGCTGGGAGAAGTATATACACTTCAAGGAGAGTATATAGAGAAATAAAAATAGTTTTGAAGAAAAAATGTCTGGTTAGGTTTCAATAGTCTGAGAATTCTCAAGGTTCTAAATTCTGTACAAAATGATTTGGATTCGAACAGGAAAGTTCGTTGGCAGTCTTAGATTTTGGGATTTTTTTCTCATTAAAAAAATTTTTGATGGGCTCAAAAAAAGTCATAACAAAAATAATAAAAAAAAAGACAGAACCCCGCATCGGAAATTAGTTGAAATTGTCTACATTTTAAAAGTTAAAAGAAATGTTTAAGCCGACATTTCACCAAGATACAAGCATTTGAAAATATGGTATTTTTCTAAAAATTTTACTGTTTCGTTTTTTCTTTTGCGTAGTGTACATATCTTCCATTAATCATGGGATAGAAATAATTGCGTTGCAGTACTTTGAAAAAATTGTTTTTGGAAAAAATTATAACTGTCATTGATAGATGTCACCTGTATCAAGAAAATATTTTGTGTAAAGTAAATTGTGATTTGGTAATGTTTGTACCATATGTAAATTTAGTCAAATTAGCAATTAATCAAAAAACTAGAACTATACTCTCTAAATACTCAGATAAAACCATTAATATTGCCTTTAAATGTTTTAAAGGTTTAATAATCTAACCAATAATATGCCAAGCAAAACTGAGATTTGACTAGACACTAGACTAGTTTGATTAATTAAATATGCAAAAAAAAGAAAAATATTTTCTTAGATTAAAAGAAACCAGACGAATATACATTTCTGCTAATTGTATTATAAAATTTTATCGTCTTGGAAACTCAAACCAGTACTCGTATAATTGGATCATTCTATAAAAAACGAATTGATATATATCATTAAGCCGTGAAGCTAATGAAAAAATTTCAGTTCTTTTTTATTAAATTAACATCTCCTATTATCAAACTATACATAGCATACGAAAAATGACTCAACGATTGACGACATAGCAACTGACTCACGTGTTCTTCCCTGATGAGTTTACTTGAATACTGGCATTTTTAAATATGAAATGCATTACATGTATAAATTTAATCATTATTGTTAATTTGTTGCTAAATTAATGCCGTATGATCCGACTTCGTTAGCACTTTGAATCGAAATAAGAAAACCTCCCTATTTTTTTTTAATTAAGGGAGGTAATAAAAATATAATAATTAAACAAATTCCCTTCGCGATAATAATTTGTTCTCTTTTGTGCTTCAACATGATGAAAACTGCAGCGACAACATCAAGATTAATTGATGTACGAACATTAAATCATAAAACATTTTTGTGTTTTATCAAATAATTCGAAATTCAGACCGATTTACTTTAGAACCTTAATTCGAGAGTTTAAATTTAATTATCCCGAATGGCAACGAACACAATAATTTTTAATTCCTCCAGTTTCATAATTCTGTATAGGATTTATGAATGGACATTTGTAAAGTTGGGGCGCGTATCCATTCGTTCTGCATTATTATTCTAGATTTATAGGTATCGTTAGCATATTCGTATACCCTACGATGAAATTGAATCTTTAAATTAATTAAGTTCTTTGAAAAGTTCACTACCACGCACACACATACACACACGCACACAACACATTCGTAACATTCTTCCGGGCAATTGATTACTTCATTTTTGTTATGAAACAACCCCAACAATTTTGTTTCGGTTCAAATACCAATTTAAAGTAAAAATATACTTAAGATAATAAAATGTTTGTAATAAAATAAGATTTTGTTTTTATTTTAAGTTGTCTATATAAATTGAAATAAGAAAAAGGGTTAAATTTTCTTTTTATTATATTTTTTGTAATATTAAACTTTATTTTATGTGCTTCGTATTTTATGCTATATTTAAGATACATAATGAATACCATCATATGCTTTCGAAATACATATTTAAACAATTTTATAAGAGGATTCTTTTTTATAAGGGCACAAAGGTCTCTCCACTGGTGTAATTCACTAATCAATTTTAACTATTGTATATTCATTACGAACGCATACAACTTTAAATCGAATGTCCATGAGCCACGACCATTTCTCAGTATGTATATTTAATGCAAGGTAAATTGTTTGCCCTTGATTATTTAATTCTAATAAAAAATGGGAATCCCGTTACTCTCGAACAATTTACGAGAAACGTCAATCGATTCAATGAAAATCTTGCTTTTATCGGTATTGACGAATGCCAAAGTTGACGATTGAGATATAGACCGGGGATTATTTTATTGTGTAGATAAACGCTACAAATTTATTCTGATTTTTTTTTTTTTTTTTTTGTTTTATTTATTTTCCAAGAAAAAAATACATTTTTATATAAGTAAATACAAGTAAATATAAGTAAATGCAGCAACAAACACTGTGAGTATACTATTGTTAAACTTCAAGGGGAATCAGAGGAATTCGTTAATGATAATACTAAATTGATTTAAGTTTGATGCCGTAAGTTGTACTGATCGATAAATTTTTTTAAAAGTTTGGCCTTTATATAACATTTGAACTCTGATATTCTTATGTCGTTTTCCTGATTATCCAACTGATTAAATAAATCAAGCCTTTTATAGAATATACTGTTTTGAGTGGTAAAAAATGTGTAATTTGGCAAATAGTAATTTAGGTGGTTGCGGGTAACTCTGTTAGTAATTGAAAAGTTAGTATGAGTTTGTAGGCTACATTTAACTAACTTGAATCTAATTATATAAATGGTTAACAAATATTCAAAATCTATTAAGCTTGTCACTGGAAGAAGCTTCTCATTGTATAGTGAACTGGTGGATGTGAATCTTGGCAGGCATTTAATGGCTTTTATAGCTTTTTTTTGTAGTATTTGCAGGTCATCTATGTGATCTGCACTTGAAGATCCCCAAATTTGTATCAAGTATGTTAAATGCGAATGGATATAACTGTAATAAATACTAAACCGAAGGTTTTTAGGAATAAGATATCCTACCCACCTTAAGACGCCTATCATTGGAGCAATTTTTTGCTTAATTTTGGAAATTTGTTCTGTCCAAGTTAGGTTAGAATTAATATACAGCCCTAAGTATTTAGTAGCACCTACTCTTCGGATTAGATTACTGTTTACGTTTAATTCATCAAATATCCCATCAGGTCGATGTTTTAAATAAAATATTATAAAATTCGTTTTTGCAAAGTTAAGCTTCAGACAGTTATTAAAAAGCCAGTTATGTATTGATATTATGTCGTTTTCCTTGTCCACTTTTAGTTGAGTATACGTTGGCGAACTATAAATGAGAGCTGCGTCACCTGCAAATCGCTGAATGTGACCTTTTAAGTTTAGCTTGAATATGTCATTGATATAGATTAGGAATAAAGTTGGACCAAGGTTGGAACCTTGTGGAACTCCGCAATGCATAACCATAGGTGGAGATTCAAATTGCCCCAAACTTACTATCTGTTCTCTGTCGAAGAGGTAATTCTCAAACAATTTTATTGCGCTACCTGATACACCATACATCGCTAGTTTCTTTAAAAGGAGAGAATTTGATGGGAGTTCCAGGTAATTCTGATTCAGGAGGATGTGGTAGCTGGTTCTGAAAAAGTTTTTTTCCCAAACGGCGGGTCAGCCAAAATTCCTGCAAAAAAATGTTTGAATGCTTTGATGTTTAGGTAAATTAATTTAAAAAAATAGATTTAACCTCCATCGCTTTGGCTCCCAAAAGCTCCAACATCAACCATGGTGAAATTATACTCCCCATTGCAAGTGGCCAAAAGTACAATGCTGGAAAAGTTCTTGTAATTATAGAACTGCGAGCCACTTTTCGCAGGACATGTTATGGAAATATGCTTCCCGTCCAATGCTCCGACGCAGTTAGGTTCGGAAAAAACTTTTGCAATTTTCTTATAGTCGTCTGGTTCAGGTTTTTTTACATAATAGGGCCCCAAAATTTCCCAATTAGCCTGACAGGTATGGAAAACTATCTCCGTTGCAGTGGATCTTCCAAGTTTAAAGGTGTCTCCCAGAAATTGGAAGCTTAAACCTTGAGACAGATGTCTTGAATAAAAATAAAGTGAAACATGTATCAAACAAGTTATGCATAGCAAGAATAACGTATAGATTATGTCTAGGTTAGCGCCAATCGTGCCTCTGGAGTTATCATGTAACACATGCGTCTCCGGGTAAGCTGTTCCTTAATAAGGGATAACAATTTATGGAATACATCACCACTCATCCTCGTGTGTTTGGTAAACTGCTCTTCATTGGATTTTATCGCCATAAACCCTGCTTTATAAAAACCATTTATGGAACGGTCTAAAAGTTCAGCTCTTGCATAAAACCGCCTGGTTCTTTTTTTTTCTTTGCAACCACATTTAAGCCGAACTGCAGGCTAACAAGATTAATTTAATTTTTTTTAACTTAATTACACTTATGTGTCTCATTGTAATAATCTTTCACAACACAAGTGACACTCCAATCCGTTTTTGCGTAAATATATTGAAAATAATTCAATTTTAGTACTTTGTGCTAATGCGTAGGTCTGCCGACTTTGTCAATTAGTATATGTTTTCATGTAGTTTAACTTTTGCGCTATTGCGTAGCTGCGTTATAGCGTCGAGATTGTCTGGGGGTAAGAAACATAATTTTTTCCCCCTACTAAGGGAAAAATTCAAAAACTGGGTAAACCGATTCGAAATTATTCGCTTAGTAGGGAGATAAATATTAATAAACTTAAACTTGAAAACAAATTTGAAAAAATTATTAAAGTAGCCGACGAAAAATTCGAATAATATAGAGAATTGTAAAGCAAATTAGTATTCAGATTGGGGAAATTTCCATCGTGATTTCAAGAATACGGCCCCTGATAAATAATTTGTCGAAAGGAGAATAGACAACATGAACAGATTTTGTACTGATTTAAAATTCGAGAACTATTTGGGGGCTATTCGCCGGCAAGCCACATCGCCGACAAAACAACAACACCGACACCCAAGTTTTTAAATTCATGGTTGGTAATATCATATGTGGTTTTCGGCAATGTAGGTGTCAGCGATGTGGCTTGTCGGCGATCTAGTTGTGTCGGCTAAGTGTGCTTGTCGTCCAAAACTCCTGTCAGCAATGTAGTTGTCGGTCATCTGGCCGGTCGGCAATATTGTTGTCGGCGATGTGACCGATACGCTTCCTAAACTAGCCACGTAAGCTAATTTATAAAAAAAAAATTAATTCTCAACGATTTTGGGATACATTGAAAGTAGAGATTGAAGATTAAAGTTGTAATCCTAGCCAGAGTCGAATGCAAAATAAATATGAAATATTCTTCGGTATGTGAAATAGGTGTACACCCCCAAATACAAATTTTTATATGACAGTTATGCGATAGATTTGCCCAGTTTTTTAGTAACTAAAAACCCTCCCCAACAGCGCTAAAAACGAGTGAATTTTATACCGGCATCCCCAAAAGCGAAATATTAGATTAGTTTAAACATTTCGTCAGTTTTTTTTGCCTATCTCTCTCAGAAAATAAAATTTAGAGAAGTGGGTTATGGTATTAAAAATGTATATGAAAGATGTCCAAAGTAACCTAAAATATCAATTTAAATAAACATGTTTGAAAATTAACCATATTATATCGCTGATTGTATCCTAGTTTCCATGTACGGGTAGTCCATGTACGGGTAAGAATAAATTTTTTTTTCTACCTTATCGATTGAGATACCGATCAAACGGCACAGTGGTTAAAGCTTAGGCGTTTCGATCGGGAGGTACTGTGCAGATTAATGAGCAGAGTAATACCCAAAGAACTGCAACATCTGATATTTGTCTACTTTAAAGATTTACTGGTTACAACCGAAATCTTTAACTAACATATTCAACTTGATTTAGTCGCTGGTTTTCTTAAAAATTCTCATCTTACAATATATTGACAAGAGTAAGTTTCTTCTTAAAGAAATCAAATATTTAGATTATATCGTAGCTGACGGTGTTTTAAAAGTATACAATATCCCTAAAACCATTAAGCAAGTGCGGCATTTTTTTCATGTCACTGGTTGGTACCGTATATTTATAGCACAGTATGCCGAACTAGCCGAACCACAAAAACTCGTTTGATTTAAAAGCATCAAAAATTTAAAGAGATGGATGAATCACAACTTGCTTTTTATAACCTTGCAATCCTGAAGTTAACAAGCGTCTGGCGTAAAAGTAAGGACGAGTAAAGTGAACTTTAGCCCCAGAACAGATTGCAAATACAATTTAAAAAGAACTTTTGAGAAGTTATAAGAAAGTTCATAATGACAAGCATGAATTTTAAATAAATAAATTATATTTTAGAATTGTCCACGCTTTAACACGTTCTCCCCTCAAACGTTTTTTAATTTACGGAAAAAAACTCTCGTATTAACAATTTCATGACACTTATATGTGTCATGAGTTAGTGGAAAGCTGGCACGTCACATATGTATATGTGACATGAGTTTTGGGTTGCTTCTTTGTCACATATATGACACATGAGTCTTTCATTTTCGCAATAAATAAGACAGATATGTGTGACATGCGGTTTAGGTGGAACGTAAATTTTTGATTTACAAAGAAAATTCGTGGTTCTAGTATTTTAGGTTTATATTTCAAGAGACTTAAATATTATTATTGCATATAAGTTATACATAAGCGTAATTCAGTTTCAATTATAAAAAAAAAATCAATATTTTTATTGGGTATGCCAAAGTCGAAAACATGGATATGGGCATAGACCGATCAACTCGCCTGCAGCATCTTTGCATGTGTCACACACATATTTACTCGCAGCTTACCACTTTTGTAACACATGCGGCATCTTCTGCGACTGTTTGTCATACTTGGGAAATGTGCTTTATTTAAAGATGAAGTTCCTGCACGTCTTGGGCTTCTTTCGCAGGCTGAAATTTGCCCTAAATACGAGGTTATAATTTTTTCTCTAAACTCTAGATGTGACATTGGTTGCTGTTGGTTTCATTTGCTTTATATCCAACACGAATTCCATATTGATATGTCCAGTATGTGAAAAAAAAAAACTTTCATGTACCATTGTACTGAACGTGTCGATCAAGCATAGCGTAAGCATTAAATTGACAAACACGGCTTTGTGGTTGATCGAAATCATCAAAACATCTCGCTTATTTTCCATTTTAATACGATGACGTTCTTGGAGTTTCGCCGCCATGAAATTTGTACTGGCTTTAACTTGCTTTTTATAACTTGATGGGGATTGCGTTTCTTGTTGGAACGTAGTGTTCCACACATATTTGTATGATTATTTACCAAGTGCTCTGCCAGGGCAACACTACAGTACTAATTATCCATAAACAATGTATTTCCTTTACCCAAATATTCCTTCATTAATTTAACAACGACGCCAAATACATGCCCCTTCTCGATAGACTCCGTGCCTCTTCCAGTGTATATAATTAAGTTTATTAAAAAAACTTAGAGATTGCATAATTCGTAGAATTTAATGCCGTATTTGTGCCTCTTATTCGGTATATACTGGCTTTATCTAATGAAAGATTTTGAGGTGGGTTATACATTTTTTTTATGTTAGCCAGAACGTGGTTTGTGACATTTTGTATTTTGTATAATCTATCTGTTTTGGCATCGCGTTGTACGTCGTATGTTTTCAAATCTTATTCGAGTTATTGTCGGGCCGAACACCTTTTGAACATAATTACTCCAATAGTGTTCTAGGCTTGATTTTCGATTTAGAGGCATTAGTAGACATAAGACAAGCATTTGTTTCAATTCGCCAATTGTCATATTTTTCCATCGATGAAGGTTTCAATTTGCTGATAATAGCTTATGCTCAATTATGAATTTAGCACGTGCGTTAGGTCCAAGACTCCAAATTACTATTTTCTAGAGCAACGCATCGTCAAATATTTCCCTAAAATATTCCACTGGTTCGGCGGTTGGTGGTAGATCTATCGATATATTAATTCTACGCCGTTAAAAACAATGTTATTTGAGTCCGGCTCAACGTCAGTCCATTCATCATTATTATTTTCAACAACATTTCCTCGATCTGGAACGTCTTGCAGATCTATTTCAACTGAGGATTCAGATGACATACTCTCAGTATCATAGATGCGACAGCTGCAAAGAATCTTCAAAGTCTATCTCACTGTTACTTGAGTTCAATTGAGAATCGTAATAATTAGGCACAACCGATAAGCGCTTACCTCGATTTTCCATTGTGCAAAAATTTCTACTAAGAACCTATTATATAAAAATACAACAAACAAACATTTGCAATTCGCCTCAAATTCACCAAAATCACAAAATCCGAGAATATTATTTCATTCAAAATTACTATCTTACCACTTTTATACTACATAAAACACTTTGATAAAATTTTGTCACTTCTCAACCGAATCAAAAACCGCTATAATACAAAAATTAGAAGTAAAAATAATACACGAGCGAAACCCTTCTTTACTATATGAAAATCGTCAACAAACTAACATTAAAACGCATCGTTACTCCTTTTGTCGTTTACTCTAAACCACATGATATGTAACATGAGTTTTCTGGGAAACTTGAGTGAAACACATATATGTATGTGTCTTTGAGGGGCGAACGCGTTAATGAATTTCTCGCACCTAATAATTAGTTTTGTTCATCTCCATAAACCTACATACGGAATAATTATATTTGTACTTTAAGGTTTGAGTTAAACTATTGGCATTATTTAGTGTCAATTTAAATAAATGGCTTATGTTTTAGAATCGTCCGTCTGCGGATCAATTATGCGCACATAATAACTAAATTGCCTCCTTTAATAATAATAATGAAAATAATATAATATTTATTAACCATAACTTAAGTATAAACTTTTATGTTACAGACATATTTACAAGATACACAAAAAATAAAAATAAATAAAATTTAACAATTAAGCACAACACAAAACCATAGCAAAAGTATTTACATATATAGGTACATTATTTACATAATATTTATATACATAATAATTAACCGTTACCATGCTGTTTTATAATACTATTAATATTTATATGGTTAATATATTTTTATAATTTGATGACGTTTTTTATATATTTGGATTATTTAATAAACGAAAGAATAATTTAAATTTTAAGGGAACGAATTATATGATTGAATTGAGATGAATGCTCAATGTGTATTTCCTAATTGGAGAATAAATGTTTTATAATATTTTATTATTATGCTTTGATTAGTATTTTATGTTCGTATGTTTTGTGATTTGAAGATGTTGTATGAGTGTTTTGTAATATGATGATGTTTTTCAGTTGTATATGAAAATGTTTTCTAATAAATGTGAAATTTTTTCTGAATACGGATTTGATATTACGTATTTTTGTGTGTTAGTAAGGATGTTTCAATTATTATATTATCCTTATATAATTGATCGATTTGATTCGGTCAATTATAAATTGCGTTAATCTTTCCCTGAAGCAATAACCACCATGTATCGGGTCATGTATCAGCTGTGCACATCTATTGCAGCTGGGATAGATTAACGGGATAATTTATTGGTTTCTGTGTATTTTGTTATTATTATTATTATTATATGTCGTTGTTCGTTTTCTGTTGTGCTTACGGTGATTTAATACCTTGGTTAGTAAGTATAGGGTTTTCTCGAACTTGTTATGTCTGCTTCAACTCACTACCCTTGGCTTGGGTAGACGGACTTAAAGGTCTAGTCCGGTGAGTACAGACGTGTATGTGATAATATTATACTTACACTTAATATTGAAATCTCTTCTTCACTTTACTTCAAGAAGTTAACTTTATTTCTGTACTAGCTGACCCGGCGAACTTCGTACCGCCTCAAAATCAATAAATGTTGTATAAAGTTATTATAGCTTAATTAAATTGAGTTTTTTTATTAAGATAAAATGAATTTCTCTCTCTCTCTCTCTCTGGCACTATATCCCATCAAGATCATTAATAATCATATTTTCATTTCGGATAATGACTAATGAGTGACTAATTCATTGATCCTAAACCAGCCGTGCAATTTTTTCCTTGTCACTACCGGGAATTGAACCCGAGACCTCCAGGGCGGATAAAATGAATACTCCAAATTAATTAAATTCAATCAAAATGAAATATATTTTAATTAAATTGAAATGAATGTAATTCACGTGGCAGCAAGGCTTTCGTTTTATTGAATTGATTCGAAATGATTCGCGTAGCATTGTTGCACTACTTCCTTTTAAACTGTTTCTTGAGTAGGTTGCAATAGGGTCGATTCCCTTCAGTAAAACATCTTGTGATATACGACATTTTTTGTTTTATTGTCAGGTGCGAGAACGAACAAAGCGGATGGTATGTCGACACGTGAACATGCTACGTACAATTGGCCGTGAGAGAAACATTCATTTTCTAGATTCAGGCCACAGACACTCAAGGATGGGCCTTGTGATTTGTTCATCGTCATGGCGAATGCAAGACGAATCGGAAATTGCGTTCCGTTACATATAGTTATGGTTCATTCAGGTTTCGTAGCATGATGATTACCGGCAAACACACCAACTTTCAGTTGTAAATTGTGCGGTGGCAAGCCAGCCAGATCCAATGAGGTTAAAAATTCAGTTGCACAGTTGGTTGATTCGTCTTTGTTTGTCACACAGTCGATAGATTTGAAGGAATGAAGTGGACCGACGATTAGATTTTGAATTGTGAAATTTAAGTGATCCCCATTTTTGTTCTTTGCCGCAAGAATTACTCGTTCATTCACCCAATTGTGATTTTTGTGGTTAGTAATATTGTTCGGGAACACTTTGTTGATGAGCTCGTCCTTCGTTTAGACAAAATTGCAAAAGTTCTGAGGAAACGAAATCAATCTGTTCGATTCGTCGACCGGAACACGGCCATTACCGATAGTCAGCAATTGCTTGGAGAAATCTTCGGCAGATGGATCGTTTAACCACAGACAATCAAATTAAATTTTTCGTTCGAGCTAAAAAATGAAAACAAAATATATTTCTGACAATTCCAATGTCATCGTTGTATCTGTCATTTTTCGTTAAACTGCGTATACGTAATGAACTCGCAGTTTAAATTTTTACGTTTACATAGAATGAAATATCTCTGTTAAGTTGTCTCTGGTTTAACAATGCAACTCGCATGTTTGTCGCCAGCTGACGTTTCATCACATAGCGCCACGCAGAGTTGATGATTTGAGGCAAGCATTTATTTCATCGACAGCGGTCAATCTTGGAATCACTGGTATTTTTTGACGGAAATCGCCGGACAGTTAAATCATTGCGCCTCCAAAACATCTTAAGTCATTGCGTAGATCTTTCATAGTTCGATTGAATGCTTCAAATGCGCATTTGTGCGCCATTGTACATTCATAATCGATAATGATTTTACTTGCTACCAAAACTTTCGCCATTGCTGAATGTTTCGCAATGTTGCAAGTCGGGTTTTCAGCCGATTGAAGGTCTAACGACAATTTCAACGCTGAGCAACTGCTACAGAAATATTGGATCTCGCACGAACAGTGGCCAAAATCAATGATATGAGGAATGCCTTCCCAGTTCCACCGGGCGCATCGAAGAAAAATAATTCTACATTTCCATCAAGAATTATATAGCTAAGTAGATAAAATAAAAAAAAATGGATAAAAATAAAATAGAAATGTGCTTGCAGCCTCCAGTCGGTTTCGTATCCAGTACCTTGCGGTCCAAGCGCCGAAGCTTTAACCACTGCACCACTCGTCACATACAAACTACACCTACAAAATTCATATAAAAAAAGATTTTTTTTATTAGATTTTTGGGGCTTCTCTTTTGAGTTTTTCCGACTTTTTTTTCCTAAATCACCACTGTATTGAGACGAACAAAATAAAGAAAAACAAAATGTATTTAATATATGAGAAAATGAATTTTCTTGATAACTTTTTTTTTGGTGAATTTTTCCAATGTTTTAATAGTTATTATGCTATTCGGAACGGAGTCAAACTCAACAAAAGAAAGATCATAAAAATCGGTCCAGCCGTTCTTCAGTTATAAATGGTGTAACTAACCCGACTTTGTTTTATATATATAGATTTAAAAATTTATTTAATCGAATAACGAGTTTACAGTTCTGGATAATAATTTTAATAATTTTAATGACTTTGACAATAATAATTTTTGACAACAACAACTGATTTAGCAACTTGATAACAACTCTCTGACGACAACTTACTTAATGTAATAATTTCGCGGTTTATATAGTATTTGGTTTTCGTTAATAATTAGTTTTAATTTTATAAAAGGCGGGACTGAAAGATCCTTATTTTCTGTAATTCTAAACTTATTTCTGATTGGCCCGATTTTGTGATCTCTATATTTTAATCGGGGCCTTCATTTATTACGAGACTATTTATTTTTTATGTGACAATGATATCTTGCATATAGGTTTCTAGTGGTCTCGTGGATCTTTGTTTACATTCAAATTTTTTGTAATTAAAATTTGACATAATACTCATGTGGTTTAAATCAATTCATGTGTTTATTTTAAGTCAAAATATGTATCTTACTTTTTTATTGTTACAGTATTTATGTTTTGGGATCTTTGAAATGGTTTTTATTGCTATCTTTCATTCTGTATAATTTAAAAGTTGTAATACATTTTGTCTGTGTTTTTTATGCATAATATTTGTTGTTTTGTCGAAAATATATTTCGGGATCTGACTTGACTATTTATTTTTGCTATCTTATGTGCTATATACTTAATTATATAATTTATATGTAATCAATTTCTTATCTTTAATGATTTATGCTATTATTGTATTTTGTGTGACCTGGACGGTGCTTTAACGTGTTTTGTATACGGGACACTGTCCTGGAAACACAACAATGCTTCTGCATAATTACATCAAATAACAATTTTTTACATCTTTCTAAAGAATTTACATGTTTTAAATCCACTGATAAACCATTCCAAGTACCAATTGCGTTTAATAAACCAGAATTATTGTAAAGGGTTATCCAATTCAAGCTTGATAAAGTAAACTTAAAAAAAACACACAAAATATTCGGAATGTATTGTAATTTTTATTTCATTTTACAGATTGATCCTTGCCATTTTTAGTTAAACAAGATATCATTCAAATGTCCTCCACGGGACTTCTTACAGGCCTTGATTCTTTTGAGGTAATTTTCAATGACTTTTCGGCACATTTCGGGCGGTATCTCGGCCATTACCTTACGAATATTAGTTTTCAATTCGTCAAGAGTTTGAGGATTGTTTGCGTAAACACGATCTTTCGCGTAGCCCCACAAAAAGAAATCCAAAGGCGTTAAATCACAGGATCTTGGAGGCCAATTGACATCAGCCAATCGCGAAATCAAACGTCCAGGAAATTTCTCTTGCAAAAGATCACGATTTGCTCGTATTACGTGACTGGTTGCTCCATCCTGCTGGAACCACATATCGTCAAGATCATAATCTTCGATTTTCGTAAAAAAATAATCGGTTAACATGCGGCCATAGCGCTCAGAATTGACGGTAACGGTTCGTCCATGGTTGTTCTCAAAAAAATACGGCCCAATCACACCACCAGACCACAATGCGCACCAAACAGTGACTTTTTCCGGGTGTAATGGCTTCTCTACAATCAATTGTGGATTTTTTGAGCCCCAAATTCTACAGTTTTGCTTATTAACGTATCCACCAAGCGAAAAATGAGCTTCATCACTGAAGAAAATTTTGTTCGAAAAATCAGCATCAGCAGATTTAATAATTTTAACGCGTTGGTCGATTGTTAAATGCTCCATATTCTTAAATGGCAGAATGTCAACTAAATAAATGACAGCGTACTTGACGTTTATCTTTGACAGATGTCGGTATACAGATTTCTACTTTATCAACCTCGAATTGGATAACCCTGTATATATTGGTTCTGTTAATTGGCAGATTGATATTTCTCGTGCGCAGAGATTTTGAAAAATTAAGTTTTTCGTACAAATACGTTGGCAAACCCGAATGAATTAATCGGAAAATAAAAACAGCAGTTCTGAAATAATAATACTCAAACAAGTCACATCCAAGAATAGAATATTTATACTCTGAGACGTGATCAAATTTCCTCAGATCGAAAACATAACGAATGCAATTATTAAAAGTAACTTCAAGCAAACGTTTCGATGAACCATCACATACACCAAAAACTACATCACAGTGTAAGTGAAAATTGGTACAAATAGGGATTTAATTAATTGTACACGTAAATCAATTGGGAAAAACTTCTTTATCAATCTAAGCTTATACAAACTATAATTAACACGTTGACATACAGAATTTACATGGTCATCCCAGGTAAGTTTCAAATTTAACATTAATCCTAAATTATTAACCAAGGGAACAAATAAAATAACGTCATTACCCAAAAGAAGTGTAGGAGTCAAATTAATTGAAACATTTCTAGAAAGAAATAATGCCTTACTTTTAAGAGGATTAAGAGAAAGTGAATTATTTTTAGCCCAAAAAGAAATCTGTTTTAGATCATTGTTAAGACATGAGATGGTCTCATCTATCTTGAGAACATCCTCACCAATGTAAAGCTGTAAATCATCAGCATAAAAGTGGAATCTACAATGATTTATACACCATAACAGATCATTGATATATATGGAGAAAAGCAATGGACCCAAAATAGAACCCTGCGGTACACCAGTAACCATATCACAAATGCTTGAACAATCGGCACCGCATTTTACAAACTGCTTACGATTACTCAGATACGAATGTATTAATTTTACGGCAGATTTAGAAAATTTATAATACAAGTAAAGTTTCTGTAACAAATGAACATGATTCACACTATCAAATGCTTTTGAAAAGTCCAACAAAACCAAAATTGCAAAAGAATTTTTCTTAGCAAGCATAGCAGAAAGATCATCAATAATATGCACTAAAGCTGTAGTAGTGCTATGACCAGTTTTATACCCTGATTGGTACTTACATAAAAAATCAAATTGTTTAAGATGCTCTTGAATTTGCAATTGCATAACCTCTCCAAAACCTTTGAAAGAGCAGGCAAAATATTAATTGGACGAATGTCCCCAATATTAGATACAATATCTTTTTTAGGCAGAGGAATGATAGAGGCAACTTTCCATAAATCCGGAAAAAAAGATTTTGTCAAACACTGGTTGATAATGAATGTAATATGTGGAAGAAAAAAATCTATAAACATTTTTATTATCTTAAAATCAATTAAATCATAAGCTTTCAGATCAGATTTCACAGCACCAATAGCATTCAACACCATAAATTCATCTACACAGTCAAACAAAAAACAGTTACTGTCAACAAATTCACAAAAATCCAAATCAGGTAAAGGTAGAACACCTACCGAATCCCCAAATTTGCTTAACCCAATTAAAATATCATCAGCAGAAAATATAATATTTGTGTTGTCTGTGGAAGATAAAACACCAAGCTTTTTCAAGTTCTTCCAGGTTATCCTTGAGTTATACACATTACCAAAATAGAAACTTTGTTTGGCTTGATTAATTAATTTATTAGTTTTGTTCCTTAGAAACTTAAAATAGTTAAAATCCAATTCTAAACCATGTTTTCTAAACTTTTTATAAGCCAAATCTCTACGTTCCATTAAATTAAAAATATTCACGTTTAACCAAGGTGCTGTTGGACATTTATTAATACTTAGCTTTCGGGGTACACACATATTTTCCAAAGATAAGAAATTCGAATTAAATTCTTCTTTTATCATTAAATTCTTCTTTTATCTCATTCACATCAGCATAAAAAAAAAGATTCAACCAGTCTAACGAAAAGAAACAATTAGTATAATATTCATAGTCAATTCCATTATAATCAGGAACGACGGTATAAGATATTTTATCCCTAGTATGACACAACTTATAGCATGCAAAAATCAAATCATGGTCAGAAATAGCAGGAACTGCACATTGTCCATAAGATCAAATATTTTGCGCATCAGGCTCAAACAGCGCTGCCGAAAAGGGCACTATAGTGCCTTTCGGGCACTTCTATAAACAGTAGGGCACTTTCTACCGTAAGGGCACTAAGAAGCACCGAAAAAAATATTAAAAACATTTTTTGATTTTCTATGAATACAAAAATATTTTCTATGAATAAAAAAATAATAAATCGCTTTATTCCGTTTAATACCGTGCTGAGTGCGGACTTGCTGAGCTGAATCTTTCAATCGGTTTGTTTCATGTGAATTTATATTTTAGGGTTTCTAGGGGTTTTCATGGTGTCGTTTTTGAGATGTCAAATAACACCATAAAACAAATTTTAAAAATATGGGATTTCGACGTGGTTTTACTATCCGGTAATTAAAATTTATTTTTGTAGAATTTTGTCATAGAAAATTAACACAAATAAAATGGCCAAACAAATGCTTTTGAAGTAAGTACATTTTATAAATAAAGCAAAAGCAATGATTTGATTTTTTTTTTTTTACTAAGTCAATTAATGTTACATTACAGTTTTCCAAAAATTAGTAAGATCGATGTTTGTTGTTTATCTAGATCCTCAACAGACTCGATTCCTTATGCAACTGAAAATACTTTGGTTCTAAATATTCCAGATAATATTTTAAAATCGCATGAGCCTATTCAAAAAAATGAAACTGCTTCTTCACATGCAAGTAAAGTATTCGATGTCGATGAGTGCATGGAAATAGATGACGTATCAGATCCACCTATAAAAAAGAAAGACGGAGGGTAAGTTTCAAAGCAGCTCATTTTTGCAAGAAGTCGATGTTTTTCATACTTATAAACTTTTCTAGGTCTAATAAGCGCAACTGTAATTCTACAGCTGACCGAAAGTTTTATGCAAACTGGCTTACAACATTTCCATGGCTAACTGAAAAGAGAGCCCGGGCATATTGTAAATTTTGTGGTCAATCATTACCTAACAACTATTCTTTACTGAAACGGCACAACGATTGCAAATCCCATTTAAGTGTAATGATGTCTTTGAGAAATCAAACGCTTATTAATGAACCAGATGACGAACGAAATGCTAGAACAAAGAAAAAAATTGCAGATTTTAAAATCTTGATGTTCTTAATACAAAATAACCTGCCGTTTACGCTAATTGATCCACTGGTGGATTTAATCAAATCTATTGATCCCGAATCTAAAATTTGTCAGAAATTGAAGTTTGGCCGGACTAAAGGAACAGATACAATCACGAGGTTATTTGCAGAAGAAGGTATTCAAAATTTAACATATATTTTACGAAATCAACCTTTTTCGCTTATAATTGATGAAACAACGGACGTGAGCTCCAAAAAATGTTTGGCGTTAATCGCGCGATATTTTGATAAAGAAACGAACTTAACGAAAGATAAATTTCTTGCGATGCTCGAACTTCAGAATTCTGATGCCCAATCTGTATTCGATAGTATTACTAAATTTTTTGAAAGTCATCAAATTTCTTTCAATAATTTGATTGGTTTTGGTGCAGATAATGCAAGTGTCATGATGGGAAAACATGCTGGTGTTCAGGCATTGCTCAAAGCAAAAAATCCCTATTTATATTCGATTGGTTGTACTTGCCACTCGTTGCATTTGTGTTCGTCAAAGGCAGCCAAACAACTTCCAGATACGATCTAACAATTAGCTCGAAATGTTTATTACTATTTCTCACATAGCTCCAAACGGCAAAATGATTTCAAATCATTTCAAGAATGTTTTAATGTACCAATCCACAAAATAATTAAAACTTCCATAACTCGATGGCTGGCCTTAGAAGGAGTAATTTCGCGTCTTATAGAGCAGTGGCAACCTTTAAAACATTACTTTTTACTTGAAAAATTCGAAAATAAAAGCTTATATAAGGACTTAGCTTGTGACATTTCGAATCAATTAACTAATGATAATTTAATTTATTTTTATTTTTTATCATATATATTAAAATTAACCAATAATTTAAATAAGGAATTTCAGAGTGAAAGACCTAAAATATACAAACTGCTTCCGTCTGTAAAAAGTTTTCTATTGCTAGTTCTACATAATTTTGTTTTAAAAGAATATATTGACGAAAATAGTTTAAATTTTATTAATTTTCAAAATAACGCTTCTATTTTTATTAATTTGAGTTCGATTTATTTAGGACCTAAAGCTGAATTGTATATCAAAAAATGTGACTTACCTATAGACAGTATCCTTACAATAAAAGAAAATTGTAAACTTTACTACGAAAAACTCTGCCAACAAATTATTAGTCGATTTGACTTTAATGACGAAACCCTCACTCAAATTCAAATAATAGATCCTGAACATCTAGGAGAAACCCTCACGCCTTTAATAAATTTATTTCCGCAATTGGGTGAAGAAAACTTTGAGGTAATTGAAGAAGAATTTAGATCAGTAATACATCAAAAGTATGTGCCAGTTTCTTCAAACTTAGAGGAGTTTTGGACCAAAATTTTTGAGTTGAAAAACGGTTTAGGTGAACTGAGATTTCCGAATTTAAAACAATTTGTTGACGGTCTTTTAAGTTTACCTCATAGCAGTGCTGCTGCAGAAAGATGTTTCTCTGACTTAAACAATATTAAAACCAAAAATCGAAATTGTTTAAATCCAGATACTATAAATGCTTTAATGATAAGCAAGCAGCTTCTAGGTAATAGTTCCTTATTTGATTGGATTCCTTCCGAAAATTTAGTTAATAAATATAAACTCGTTTATTGAGTTATGTTCTTTACAATATTTTTTTGTTAAATTCAAAATTATAAAAATAATTAATAATTCAAATATTAAAATTATACAAAATCTATTGTAATTTTGTATAATTTTAATATTTGAATTATTGATTATAGATTAGGTATTTCTGTTAAGTATTTTGTTTTTATTTTATTTTATTTTATATAAATAAATATTTTATATTTATGACTTACTAATAAATAAACCTGTGATTGAATTTATGGACCTATATGTAAATCTAAGTACCTGAAGTATTATGTAATTAGCTGAATTACCAAAATAAATAAAAAAATCGTAAAAATTTGAGTTTTATTAAAACCGGGCTTGATTTGCATAGAAAGAAACGACCAGGCCTTTTTATCCGTTTTCCGAAACATATCAATTCAATCATTTTCGATCAACATGTGACAAGGAGACAACACTTCCTTGTTTGTTTAGAGCTCGGGTACAAACGTAGGGTATTATTTCATCCTCTCAAACTAAGAATAAAAATTTTTTAATTGGGGCACCGAAAGGCGCTCAACAAGAACTTCAGTGGCACCAAAAATTATTGCAGCGCGGCAGCGCTGGGCTCAAACACTACAATCAAATCTAAGAGATTATCATTTCTAGTAGGGCCAAATGGTAAACTATATAAATTATGAATTTGAAAACAAGTATTTAATTTATTACCAATTAACATATTATACTTAAAATCACCCAAACACACAACCTTTTTATACTCCAACAAATACTGGGTAAAAATGATATTCAAATTATCAGAATCAACACTTACCACAGGCGACGGATTATAAATAACCAGCAACAGGATTTTACCAAAACTACTGATAAGTTCTGAGGCTAGAAACTCAACCTTACCAAAACAACCAGATCCTAACTGTTTAATATTTAAAGAGGCACGAAAATATAAAGCAACACCTCCCCAACGATCATTAATTCGATCACCTCTCAATATCTTATAACTATTTATATGGAGTGACTTGTTTGTAATTTCACTGTGAAGCCAAGTCTCAGACAAAGCGAGAAAATCAAATTCATGCACGTGCAACAGAATAGTAATATCATTTAAATGTTTAATTAAGCTGCGTACATTTAAATGGCCAAATTTTAATGAATCATTTTTATTTACCTTCAAATTGTTACTTGGATAAGGTTTATCGTACAAAATCGTGTCCTTTAAGATGGTGTATTGTTGACTACTGTAGTTTTTGACTGTGGACTCTGAAATTTGACTCGTACAGGCCCAAGTGTCCGAAAATTTGATGAATTAAAGCTTCGAACAAAAACTCCAACCGGCCAAGTATCAGGATTCATCGCCTTCTCACGTAATACTTCACTGATACCCAATTTAAAGCACACGTACTCTATACTATTCTCATTGAACTTTTTTGGAATCAGCTTAGAAACACTACAGGAGTCCGTTCTCAAGCACGCATTAGCCATTACTAATATATCACACTCAGCAGTATCCGGGGCAAATCTTGAGAGGTGCAACCAACACTTTGAAGGAACAGTTTTGATATTAATATCAATAGGTAAGTTTCCAGTCCCACAAATTCTTCTATCCTGATTATGTGCTGAACTGTTAGCAACATGAGCAATGAATGATGTATTAACAATTTGCCGACGACTAACCATCGGAATTGATGCATGGCCTCGAGGTACCAGAGGAAATCAATGGAATCTCAGAACAAGGTGATGTAGATGCAGCAGCTTCAGCATAAGATATGGTACCAAATGATGCAGATGATGTAGACTCAACAGAAACTGTTGAAGCCATATTCAATACGGAGGTATTACCTAAATTAGGTGTAAATTTGCAAACATCAACGGTAGGTGTCGATGAAGCTTCCACTACAGCATAATCACTTGATGTCGTTAATCCAACGGTAGGGCACTCAGCAACTTTTCCAGCACACCTAACCTAATGCCTGAACTATTGAGTTTCTCTATAATCTCACCAATTAGTATCCTATTGGTAGAAATCTCCTCCTTCAAAACTTCAAAATATGAGTTCTGAGCAGTACTTGTAGAGGAATCCGCAATAATATTACAAAATGTTCGGTTGGTCATAAGGTCACGATACTCATCGCAAAACCAAAAAATGTTGGAGTATTTCGAACAACACTTAATAGCCGAACGATCAACATTCACGCAACCGTAATGGAAAAATTTACGGCAAAATCCAGAACATGTAATTTTTTCCTTATCCACACTTAGCACAATTCATAATGTATTTCTATACACAATGAAAACTTACACCAAAGTATATGTATAATTATCAAATGTCGCACTCACAATACAGCTGTTAACAGCACATATAACGGGTGATTTTTTAAGAGCTTGAGAACTTTTTTTAAAAAAAAAACGCATAAAATTTGCAAAATCTCATCGGTTCTTTATTTGAAACGTTAGATTGGTCCATGACATTTACTTTTTGAAGATAATTTCATTTAAATGTTGACCGCGGCTGCGTCTTAGGTGGTCCATTCGGAAAGTCCAATTTTGGGCAACTTTTTCGAGCATTTCGGCCGGAATAGCCCGAATTTCTTCGGAAATGTTGTCTTCCAAAACTGGAATAGTTGCTGGCTTATTTCTGTAGACTTTAGACTTGACGTAGCCCCACAAAAAATAGTCTAAAGGCGTCAAATCGCATGATCTTGGTGGCCAACTTACCGGGCCATTTCTTGAGATGAATTGTTCTCCGAAGTTTTCCCTCAAAATGGCCATAGAATCGCGAGCTGTGTGGCATGTAGCGCCATCTTGTTGAAACCACATGTCCACTAAGTTCAGTTCTTCCATTTTTGGCAACAAAAAGTTTGTTAGCATCGAACGATAGCGATCGCCATTCACCGTAACGTTGCGTCCAACAGCATCTTTGAAAAAATACGGTCCAATGATTCCACCAGCGTACAAACCACACCAAACAGTGCATTTTTCGGGATGCATGGGCAGTTCTTGAACGGCTTCTGGTTGCTCTTCACTCCAAATGCGGCAATTTTGCTTATTTACGTAGCCATTCAACCAGAAATGAGCCTCATCGCTGAACAAAATTTGTCGATAAAAAAGCGGATTTTCTGCCAACTTTTCTAGGGCCCATTCACTGAAAATTCGACGTTGTGGCAGATCGTTCGGCTTCAGTTCTTGCAGGAGCTGTATTTTATACGGTTTTACACCAAGATCTTTGCGTAAAATCTTCCATGTCGTCGAATAACACAAACCCAATTGCTGCGAACGGCGACGAATCGACATTTCACGGTCTTCAGCAACACTCTCAGAAACAGACGCAATATTCTCTTCTGTACGCACTGTACGCATTCGTGTGGTTGGTTTAATGTCCAATAAAGTAAACTGAGTGCGAAACTTGGTCACAATCGCATTAATTGTTTGTTCACTTGGTCGATTATGTAGACCATAAATCGGACGTAAATCGCGAAACACTTTTCGAACCGAACACTGATTTTTGTAATATAATTCAATTATTTGCAAGCGTTGCTCGTTAGTAAGTCTATTCATTATGAAATGTCAAAGCATACTGAGCATCTTTCTCTTTGACACCTTGTCTGAAATCCCGCGTGATCTGTCAAATACTAATGCATGAAAATCCTAACCACAAAAAAACCACCCTTTATATACACTATTTACACACTATTTACATTATATTACTTACAATATAAAAAAACATAAAATATTAAATTAACACACTAAACGACTATATTTTATTTATATAAATACACAATATTAAATTAAAATGAATTAAAATATTTCAAATAGTAAATATTTTCACAGGAAAAAAAACAAATCGACGACCAATCGCAGTGACTACTTCCTTCTACGAAATACTAAAATTTGACCGTGCATTTGCGAGTTAAACTATAAGAAATATTCATCAAGCACTTTATTTTGTCAATTTAAATAATGAATTATATTTTGAAATGGTCCACGTGTTGATGAATTTTCATTAGATTTATGAAATTCAAAACTAATTATCGGATAATCATTCACAGGTGGACAGTTCTAAAACGTATTTCATTTATTCAAATTATCAATATGTAGTGGCTTACGAACATTCTTATAGTTTAACTCAAACTTTAAGTGGAAATTGGAATATCTCGTACAAATGTTTATGTGGTGGACAAAACTAATTAATGAGTGGGCAAAATTTGTCTTATAGTGGACAATTTTAAAGTAGTAATTTATATAAATTAATATTTCAGAGAGTTTTGTATAACATTTATAAATTTAACACCATAAGTCAATTCTCTAATTCTTCGAGTACTGACTCAAATTGTTTGTCATAGCGGTTTTAGTCACTCTTAAACATTTTAGTAGAAAACTTTTTAATGGGTAAGTAATATGTAAGCAATATTATGATATAATTAGCTTCTTTAAATTCTTTTACACACTAAAATACTTGCGAAGGAATTGTTTCCAAAATTAGGGAGTAATGAGAAGTCGCTGAAACAAATAAGCTCTTCAGCTCAATATTTCTGAAATTATGTGTAGTTTTGATGTAATTTTTTATTTAAAAGTGCTTCCATATCGATAAAAATAAATGATCACCTTAAATAAATATGTAGGCAAATACTCCCGACGACTCCTATTTTGAAATTTGGTTTTTAGCGCTATGTTTGATTCTAGACAGCGGTTACGTATATACGTTCGCAGAGGTTGTATTTTTGAGTTATTAAGGAAATGAAAAAAGTTAAATTTTATTTTGAGATTTCATGTTATCTGGCTCATTTGTGTCAGTATTTTTATCTTGGATAAACAAACTATTTTGCGAATACGATATAAAAAGTACTAAGATAAATTATTGTGTATAATTTTCTTCTGTATAAACTTGAGCATACCAAAATCCCAACAGACTTGAATCATTTGTTTGTTAACGGATGCTAATTAGAATAATTTATAGAAATAATTTACAGAAAATACGTGATGAGTGGTAAAAAGGGAAGGTATAGTTATGGGATTTTAAAATCTAAATATCAATCTATATATAAATCATCAACAGCAGCAAGACACATTTTCGTTTACGCTTTAAAAAATTATCTTATTGCTTAGAGAATTAGGGCTTAGATAAGTATTTGCTTTAGTTATATTCTGTAGTTTAACAGTAAATATAGAAATTATAACGTTTAGTGAATGAAATATTTTGCCACTAGAGCACACCGTAAAACTCGTCAATTCTCTTCTACGCTGCTATTTTGAGTATGTAAACTCGATGCAGAATAAATCAGCAAGTATCAATTCCTAAAAAAATATATATGGTATTCAAAAAATACACCCAAAAAATTATTTAAAAACAGGACAGTTTTACGGCAACACAGAAAAACTTGTGTAAATCGGAACTTGAGTGTGCCGAAAACTTTTTTATCTGAAATTTTTTGTCCCAAAATTAAATTTACTATAAACAAAAGTTAGTTAGATATGCCGGAAACCCAAATATCATTTTAAACTTTTAAATACCATAAATTAATATAATAAAAATCCGAAAGTCCGGAACACAAATAAGGTGAATGTTTAAAATTTCCAAAATTAGTTTTTGATATATAAACATGTAAAATTTTTCTAAGAAAACTCTAATTATCATTTTAGAGTAACCATAGAAAAAAACATGAATTGATTAATTCTGCCAAGCTGTCTCAGTCCTTCTACACTAATTTCATCCCATAGCAACGTTTTTAAAATCATCCCATCCCAGGATTTTTAAATTTTCCCTTTAATTAAGACTGCTTTCAAAATACAACTAGAAACATTAGGCAGATGTCTAACATTAATGATTGTAGACTATTTACAAATAAGGCTGCGATAAATGAAATTTAAAGAAATACGCAAAAAAAGTATTTCTATGGAACCTATAGAATGCCTAAATATTTGAGTTTTGATTTTGATTCGTCGTGATGTCCAACAGTTCTGATAACAATTTGGGTATCAGTAATATATTATCAGGATGAAATTTTATACCAAGGCTTTTTCCATAAATTGGGAGACCCTCGTGAATTTTGGCCGGATATGAGCACTTTTCCTTAAGAGCTTTATCGTTGTTTACAAATATATTGAAAAGCATGACATTTACGAGAAAACAACTACGAATGAAATACATAATTTAAAATTAAATTTGCAATAATACGCAGATCAGTTTTCGAAAATTTAAGTGGAAAGGCAGATGGATTTATTGATCGGAATATAAATTTTGGCCGAAATCGATCCACTGGGAGTGACAGCTTCCATAGGATCTTTTTCGTTTTCCTCCTGATAGTGATACGAGCTTTTTAATTTGTCTCATGTGACGAAATAACAGATTCTAAATTACTTTTGTAATAATACCTGTCCATATCACTTTTCCACAATTTAACCGGAAATTACGATTTTTGTCAAAAAACTGTTTTTCGGTAAAAATTTCATCCCTGTACAGCCCAAATGGATTAAATGTTCAGAATGACACTTCATATTTAAGCTTTTACAATAAATTCGAAGATCCCAGTAATTTTTGGCCATGATTGGTCTACCGGAAGAGGCAGCTTCTTTTTTGCAAATATTTTTAAATATTAGGTATACCGGAAAGTTCTGTCCGTTTTTAGAATGAAACAAAAGAATAAATTTGTTCATACTTATAAACTTTATTGAATAATATAATTTCCATCATTATTTATGACTTCTTGCCACCGTGATGGCAATTTGTATATCCCATTTTTAAAAAATGTCTTATCTCTATAGGCTAAAAATTGAACCAGTGCTTGTCTGATATCTTCTTCGTTCTTGAATTGTTTGCCCTGCAAGAAATTTTGTAAGGACAGAAACAAGTGATAATCAGATGGTGCTAGGTCCGGGGAGTATGGTGGATGCGACAGAATTTCCCAGCCTAGTTCTGCGACTTTCTGACGAGTCCTCAAAGCAGCATGTGACCTGGCATTGTCATGAAGCAGTATGATGTCCTTCCTATTGAACATCGCTGGCCTCTTTTCTTGGAGTGCTGTTTTTAATTTATCCAATTGCAGTACCTCTCCGAATTTAGCATTTCGTTTGGTTTCAACAGCTCAAAATGTATTGGTCCTCGAATGTCCCACCATATACACAACATTCTCTTGTGCAGGCTCAACTTCGGTTTAGAGGTGGAGGGGGCAGGTTTTCCGGGTTCACAATATGCTCTTTTCCTTATGATGTTTTCATAGGTAATCCACTTTTCATCCCCAGTTATGATCCGGTCCAAGAAGGGCTCGATTTTGTGGCGTGCAAGCAGAGATGTGCATATGATGATTCGATCATTCAAATTCTTCTCACTTAACTTATGTGGTACCCATCTCGAATACTTCCACACAAACCCTAGTTTTCGAATATGGTCGGAAATGGTTTGTTGAGCTGAATCAAGCCTTTCCGCAATCTCCGATGTTGTCAGAAAAGGATCTTGCTCTAACATGATCTTGACAGTATCGTCGTCGATCAAAGATGGTCGCCCAGAGCGTGGCTCATCAGAAAGGTCGAAATCACCTAATTTAAATTTTTCGAACCATCTTCTGCATGTTCTATCAGAAACTGTACCTTCACCAAACACTTTCAATAAATTTCTATTCGCTTCTGTAGCATTTCTTCCTTGTTGGAATTCGTACAAAATACAGTGGCGTAAATGAACTTTATCGGTAGCCATGTGTACACGATCGCGTCTCACTTAATACTAACAAGAATGATCTTTGTTTTAGTTCATCCGCGACGTAAATGTGTATACATTGTTAACGATCAAAAGAGAAAGCCAAATATGTGTCACATGAATATGCGCATACTTGTTCAAACTGATTGTAATTGGAACGGACAGAATTTCCGGTACACCTAATATTTTATAAATAGACAGCATTTACGAAAAAACGATTTAAATAAAAAGATTGTAAATTAAATTTTAAACAAAAATATTTCAGATCATATTTTAAATTTTATCAGAAATGACGAGCTTTGATAAAAAAAGCCTTTTTTTCACCAAAATTCGGAATCTCTAGGGACCAAACCGAAGAGTCAATCCAAAATTTTTATCGAAAATCCGTTATTCGAGATCTATGCCCATTCCATGATTTATACGGTATTTTTTACACGATTTCGGTTAACCACGGTTTGAAAAATAAAACAAAATTTTAATTTAGGTTTTCGATAGTAATGGTGTTTGTGATTGTTCCGTATATTGGTCTATTTTCAGTACTCTAAGAGATGGTCGGATGTTGGGCACATCAATTACAAGTTTCCATTTGTTTCAATTTTATATGGTCCTGGGTCATACGCCAATGAGCCTATCGCGCAACTCCTAAGTATATGACTGATATCCAAATTTTAGACGAAATATTAATTTTTATATTTAGTAGTTTCTTTAAATTTTATATTTGGTAGGCAATATTTGAAATTGAGTTGGCTGATGAACATTTTGATTTTTCTTAGAATGGAAAACTGGGATGGATTCACTCACTTGATTGATTACGAATGTGTATATCCAGTATATACGAGAATTAATCATCCACATAAGTCTAGCATCTGATTGGCTCTGATAGACAAATATTCAATCAGATGTAAATTTATTCAAGGATTGTAAAAACGTTTTAAGCTTCCAAAAGCCAGAAATTCCTCCTAGGCCGAAATATTATTTAGACCCTTACGATTTAGGCTTCTAATTATATTGAGATCGCTGCACCGCTAAAGCCTCTTGCTCAATTGTATATATAAAGTAATTTCATTCGTATGTTGAGTCATAAAGAACGAAAAACAAATAAGCTTTCGAAACTTTTTCGAAGCACACCCCACTGGAACAAACTCAAGCAACCTGAATCACTTGAAACAGAAATGCCAAATACCCTGCGAAAAACGGGAGAAGCTAAAACGGTAGATTTTGCTCCCACCTCTTTAAACCTTATTTTTATTTCGTCCTATGTTAAACCGGTTATCGCTCTTAAGAGTAATTAGAGCACTCGTTCTGTTTCCTGCGGTTTGAGTTTGAGGATCCATGACCTTTACGAGAAAACAAGATGTGTTTGATAAAAATGGGATTCTAAAATGATTTTTTGAAACAGTCCTAGAATAGGGCCGCGAAGGACGCCACTTAGTCAGTTCATAACCAACTATAATGGAATTTGGTATGTTGGATGGAAATTGGATACAAATATGATTTTAGGAAGATTTTCTGAAATATGGCCAATTGGGAAGGTACTCAGCTGCTTGCAAAAAATCTCGGTAGTTTGTTCTCAACTTTGTCAAAGTGGTTTCACTTAACTCTGTTGTTGTCAATTTTAAAGCATTTGCGAGAGCCTTTCAACAAACTATAAACTTTCTTGATTAATCTATGCATAAGTTTGTAGGACGTCCAACCTGGTGTACCTCAGAAGATGTTTCTTAGTAATGTTAAGGATTGACTAGGTCATCGATCGGAACACATTCAACAAAAATGTGGTGATGATCTATACTATATTAAATGAGAATTGATATTTTAACCGTAAATGGTCAATCGTCAAATCATGAAAGAATAAAATCAAAGAATAAATTTAACGATATAATTAACGAGTCGTTGAAATCGTTTTTATTATGAAATGAGGTTTGAAATATCTCAAAATCTACCACTAGTAATCAACACTTTTGGTTGTTTTTCTAATAGTCTAAGTCTACAGTAGAGACTACATGGAAAATATGGGGAAAATTTTTGGGTTAGAATTTTCACAATAATTTTTTGATTTTCTGCGGCCATATAAGTTATTTTCAGTTTTTTGGCCAATATCTTAAAAACTTCTACTAGTAACCAATACTTTCGATTGTTTTTCTAATAGCCTAGGTCATACTGAGACGACAGGGGAAATTTGGGGAAAATTTGTGGACTCACAATTTTACAGTGCACTACAAGTTGAAATCGTTTTTATTATGAAATGAGGTTTAAAAACTGGAAAGTTGATGTTTAGTCGAGATGATTATTTAAAACACTTATTCTATATAATTAAAAAATATCAAATATTATGGATATTGCCGTAATTACCTTTTAAAGATATGCCTTCCTAGATTTAAGGATCCTCTCATCTAATCTAAACAGTTGATTTGTTGTGTTACTTCCTACTTTAGATACGAAAACAATAAATAGTGAATTTGTTTCTTCGGTGACATTTTTGAACAGAAAGTAAATAAAATTAAGCAAATAATAGAAATGAAGATGCGTAACTAAAATATCTTAGCGCTTGGCCGATGAATATTTTATTGCTGACGCAGATGCTATTCCTGAACTTCTTCATCCAACATAGCGAAATTACAATATTGATTTTGCAATCACACACACGTTCCAGGTGGCCAAATCCCTGAACTTTTCCAAAAATTGTATAATTCCATTTTCAACCAACATATACCGAAACCTCTTCATGAATTGGTTAAGAAATGACCGAGTTCATCCCAAGTGGCTATAGTCCAGCACTTCTTTCATAAATCATCTTATAATCCCATTTCCATCCGAAATATCCAATCAAATCATAATTGGTTAAGAAATGGCCGAGTTCCGTCCCAAATTGCAAGCACAATGGCTTAATTACCCTATTTGACATCATCTTCTCAAAAAAAAATGTGTATTATAAGATACTTCAAAGCCAAGAAACTAACTGTGTTAAACGATAAACTGTCCACACGGTAGTTGATCACGATAAACAACATCACACGATAAAAACAATCTTCCACAAATCTTTTGAATTTTAGGAAATACTTTACGTAAATAAAAATTTTTGTAAAAATCTAAAATCAGTGTACACCTTTCAACAATGCAGTACCAAAAAAACCCGGTCCTAAGTTATATAAATAATGAAGCGGGTGAGGACAGAATTTGATCGTTTCCATGCTGAATTTCTGATTTATAAAAAAAGCTCTTAAGAATCTTAAAAAAATAAAATACCTAGTTTGCGAGAACAATCTAGAAATTTGCGAGCGCGTTTGGCATCGCAAAACCAAACCAACAAAAAACATTGGGCATTGAGCAAATGTTACTCATAAACATGATTGTCCGTCCCTAGGTGTTATTTTAACTTAAGCAGAAAACAATATTTAACAATAAGTTTTAAAGCTGTGCAAAGCTCTTAACAGTAAATTAAGTATGCTGGCTGCATCATTTTAGTCAACAGTTGATTTAAATGTCATTATCTTGTTAGGCCGCCTGAAAATATTTTAAATCAGTACAAGCTTCTGTTTGGTTAAATCGTGTCACCCGCCCCAAAACATTTCAAATTTGTTTGTCACTTGTTTAGAAGATAATTCTTTTTAAATCTCAATGGAAATCAAAAAATTCGTGCTTGGTTCAAAACCACATTTTCAAATAATTCTTTAACCTTCTTACTCGTAGCTATAGGAATTGTGATATGTAGACAAACTGAAATCGATAAAATATAATAGATTTGGCTTGAAAAAGGCTTAGTTTTAATGATAACATTTCTTTTAGATAAGTATACGCATACGGCATAATATATCAAAGAATGTTGGTAGATTATGCAGATTTGGATTGTGTGTTAATTTCAGCATAACTGAAGGGAATTTAGTACAGCTTTGTTTACGTAAAAAATTTCAACTTTTTGGTTATGGATGGAGAAATCCCAAGCCCTCTTCCATTTGTATACGTGTATTATGAAATAAATGTTTCTAAAGATCTTTGCCACAGATAAATGCATGAACACGACATTGTGCCTTTTGTTGTTTCGAAATTTTCATTTTATACGTATTATATTCGAACACAAACGGATGTACATAGATGTAATTCACATTATGCAAACAATGAACGAAAAAATAGTTGTCATGGCAATTTCCTTTTTTCCTCAAATAGCAACAAAATTCAATGAGAATTTAAGCTAAATTTGATTTAATTTATGCCTTCGTACCCAGGTATTTGAAGTCATTATTTGTACAGCACAAAAGAGTCTGTTTTTGACTATTTGTCGAAAATTTTATAATTTTCATAATTTTACTTTGTTGTTTTTTTTTCAGAAAATATTTTATTTTACAGTTAAAATATATTTATAAAAAAAGCTTACAGCTAGTTATGTAGTTTATGACAAATATTTTGACCATTAATCAATGTTGTTGGTACGCAATATTTTCAATAGAACTTTTTAATTTGATGTTGCGTCACATTGAATTTTTTATTTAACAATTTTATTTATTTATTGAATCTTTTATACATGAAAATATCAATAAGTTGTCAAATCTTAACCAATAAGGTAAAAACGGGAGCAGAATACACTTCTTATCGAACTGTTAGACCGAAAATGTCGAAAATACAGACTCAAAACTAGGGTTTTCATACTCGACTTTGCATCGCGGAGTACTCGACAATTTCATCAATCCATCGAGTTTTCGAATAATACGGTGTATTTAATCGAGTACTCTAAGTTTAGAAAAACTATTGTTTCTCTAAAATAAAACTTAAATTTGTTGCATAATTTTAGGCCTTGATTTTTATGCTATAGTTAAAATTCTCTGTACAGGAGAACATTTAATGAAATTTATTTGACGTTTTTTAATTGTTATGTGTGTGAACCTACAATGTTAGCAGTTCAAGAACTAAGTACGAAAGAAGCTAATTCAACAGCAGAAGGAGCAATCTTATACGCTATGAAAAAACTTCTAAACTATCACTAAATTTATTGAAAATATTGAAAAATGAAATTGATAAATGTAAAATTAGAAATATGAGCGTCGATACTTATATTTTTATATAAGGAAACTTACCTTAAACCAAACGAAAATGAGTTTTTAAACTAATTCATCTAAATATACCCTTAAAAATTATGCCAGACAATTATTTCATCGAAAATAAGAATTATGAAATGGAAAATCGCGAAGTTTCAGAATTAGATTGTGAAACTGAACTGGAAGATGAATTAATGGAATACCACAATTTACAAAATTGTATCCAAACTTTAATCAGACTTAATCAAGCTGTGACACACAGTACAGTGACAAAATTCCATAGTCGACTAGGCATAATAAAAATACAGGAGTCGGCTCATGAAGACCAATTCAAATGCTGTAAATTTGTCAATTTTTATTATTTTTATTTAAAAACTTCGTAAACACATTTCAAATTTAACAAAAAATATGTTACTGTTCGATATAGCCACCTTTAGCGCGTATAATAGCATCAAGTCTGTCCGAAAAAGATTCACATGCTGCACAAATGTGATGTGATGGTGTTTTGTCCCATTCTCGGCGAAAAGCAATATTTTAAGCGTCGACCGTCTCATATGTTTTAGTTGAATCTGGGAATTTTTTGTTATAAAAATGTTGGGTTTCACGGTCTTTATGGATTCCACGTCCAATGGATTCTATACCGAATTGTTTACATGCATTACAAGGTAACAAAGCATCGTTTAAAATCTTTTCACGGTAGATTTGTTGATTTAGCTTTGCTCCCTGTTCAATGAAAACGAGCGTGGTGTGGCAGTTACCGCGGACCAAAGCATCACTGATGCAGGCGCTTGCTTTCGCAGAACAATTCGCTGGTCTATATTGTATTTGGTTTGCACTCTAACCAAACACGATCGTTTTGTTTGTTTATATTGCTGAACCGTAAAAAAAATTTCATCACAAAAAGATGAAATTCTCAAGCCACCAATGTGCAAATGTTTGAACACATTTGCTTGCTCTTTCCTAGGTGAACTGCCTTTGGTGCAGGTGTTAAATCTTGTACATTTTGTATTTTTTAGAGCTTCAATCGTAATTAATTTTTTAATATGCACACCATGCTACGAGATGACACATTGAGATTATTTCACCAATTGAACTGCGCTTAGTCATGAATTACGTTGAGTTCTGGCCTTCACATTTCGAACCATTACTGGCGATGTTGCTGTTTTTGAATGTCCATTTCCATGGCTGTAAATTGTAAATGTCGTAGCGCATTATCTATTTGCAAACATTTTTTAACTGCAACATAAAACGTTATGCTTCTGTAGGCTTGTAAACAACATAACAGACTGACGCTTGTCAAAAAATGAGTGCGCTTTCGTTGGCTGATTGGTTGCTACAGCAGCGTGAAGTTGGTAACACTTCGAACGCTGACCCCTATACATTGAATGCGTGGGTATTTTTGAAGTATTATGTCCACCAAAATAACTAATTATTTTTTTTTAAATGGACAAAAAATTAATATTATTTTAGTTTGTTTGCTAAAAAAAATAAACTCTTTTCGTTATTAAATAAATAAAATAAAAAGTACTATTTAGCTGTTTTTTGGTAAAAAAAATATTTTTTTCGAGTACTCGAGTAACCGGTTAATTAGGAAACAGAAACTCGAGTAATCAAATTTCGAGGAAAATGGAAGCCCTACTCAAAACCAACATGGAATGCCTGCCTGTAAAAGTCGGTAAGGCAGATTCGTATAAATAGCCAACCGAAAAATGTCGATAAAACAGATAAATGTTTTTGTGTTAAACAGTAATGTCTTTTTAAATCAAAAATGTTTATTTTGCTCCATTAACGTATATTACTCAAAATTAAGATTTTTTTTATTAATTATTTCAATTAATAAAAAACCATTTTATATTTTATTTATTAAAACTATACTTAATACAAAACTATTTTATTACTGAAATTAAAATTTTATTACTAAAATTACGCAGTGCGTTGAAAGGTCATGGCTGGAAAAAGATTTAAATCATAGGTGTTAGTAATGTCACATTTGGGAAAAATTTCACGTCAATTTCCGTGTGGGGAGTTCAGGTAAGTTAACTCGATTGAACATATCACTCGGACAAAATTTGAAAATTTCTAAAAATTGACCGTTTAAAGAATCATGGCTGGAAATAGATTCAAATAAAAGGTATTAATGGTACTCATACCTTGGAAAAAATCCAAGTAAATTTTCGTATTGAAAGTCCAAGAAAAACCTCGACTAAATATATCGCATACACAAAATTTGAAAATTTCTGAAAATTGACCGAAATTAAAGTGTCATGGCTGGAACTAGAGTCAAATGAAAGGTCATAATGATCCACACGTGGAAAAAATTACCTACTTTTTTCCACTATTTGCCGTAAGCACTTGGTGAAAGACACTTACACTTAACAAACACATATTATTAAACACTTGTTGTTCATTTCGCAAGAAAATTGAATTTTTGAATACTGTAATTAAAAAAATGTCTTCTAAAAATTTTAAAAAATCACTCGATCGATTTCGACTTATTAGGTCATCATCAGTAGATACTCCTGCTGATAATGACCTTACAAGTAGAAATCTGACGAGAGATTTTTTATACTTTTTGGAAAAAAAATTTTTTTAATTAAAATATTCAAAAATTTAAATTTTTTGCGAAATATGTAAAAACAAGTTTTTAATAAAATGTGTTTGTTAAAAAATTTCAGGTTAATTTTCATGATGGGAGTCCGGGAAAACTCGATTGATCACACAAACACAAAATTTGAAAATTTCTAGCTTAAGCAACTAAAATGCACTTTCGGCCAAATAGACCCGAAATTCAATAGGATTTTTAACGAATAATCACGGATGTGAAGTTTTTAACAAAATGAAAAATTAACAAAAACTAAAATTTGTTAAATTAACAAAAATAAACAGTCGGCAAAAGCAATGTTAACAATGGAAACCTGACAACAGACAAATTTCTTTTAATTAAAAACTATTATCAAAACTTAATTTTGATTGAAATAAAAAAACTAAAATTACAATTTAAAAATATGTATTTACATAAAAAAGACAAAACATTTAATGTTATTAAATAATGTTAATAAATTGGAGTATCCACTACTAAATAATCAGTAACATATATGTACTGCGTTGGAAAATCGAATCGCATTGAATAGTTTGGTGATTTTTGGGTTTCAGTGTATTAATTATTGGCCAGATCACAGAGATACTACCGAGAAGTGACTAATACAAATGATGGCATAAGAGGTGCTCTTTCAAATAAAATTGCTCTCATCAAAAAACTACGAGATTTTCCCATTTTTTAATGCGTTGGAAAATTGAGTCGCATTGAATATTTTGGTGATTTTAGGGTTTCAGTGTATTAATTATTGGCCAGATCACAGAGATACTACCGAGAAGTGACTAATATCAAATGATGGCATAAGAGGTACCCTTTCAAATACAATTGGTCTCATCAAAAAACTACGAGATTTTCCCATTTGATTATGCGTTGGCATGCACATTTGACAATTGCAGTACGATAGCATGGAGCATTGTCGTGCTGCAATATCACTCGTTCGTGTCTCGTTTCCCATTGTTGTCGTTTTTCGAGCAATACATGGTGCGGAAGCAGGTTTTCGAGTACCAGCAACCGATGGTGATGGATCCTTATATCGAAAAAAATCGTGTAAGCGATTTTCTGGTGAGGCCCGGGTTTATTTTTAATTTTTTTGTTCAGCTCAAACGATTTAAATGAAAATTGCTGGAAGGATGTTTTCGAGTACCAGGACCCGATGCCGATGGATCCTGATATCGAAATAAATCGTGTAAGAGGTTTTCTGGTGAGCTCCGAGCTTATATTTTATTTTCTTGTTCAGCTCAAACGATTTAAATGAAAAATACTGGTAGGAGGTTTACGAGTACCAGCAACCGATGGTGATGGATCCTGATTTTGGGAAAAAACGTTTAAGGGGTTTTCTGGAGAGCCCCGGGTTTATTCTCCGCTCTAACGATTTTAATGACAATTGCTAAAAGGAGGTTTTCTAGTACCATGAACCGATTACGATGGATCTTGATATCGGAAAAAAATCGTGTAAGAGGTTTTCTGGTGAGCCCCGGGTGTACTTTTAATTTTTTTGTTCAGCTCAAACGATTTTAATGGAAATTGCTGGAAGGTGGTTTTCGAGTAGCAGGAACCGATGGCGAAGGATCACGTCTTATGCCATCATTTGATATTAGTCACTTCTCGGTAGTATCTCTGTGATCTGGCCAATAATTAATACACTGAAACCCAAAAATCACCAAACTATTCAATGCGATTCGATTTTCCAACGCAGTACATATATTGTTCAAGCACATAACATTAGCGACACAAATATGTCATCAGCATAAATAAGTATACGAAGAGGTGAATGCACTTAAATCGCATATACGCCATATATATTACAAATCATTCTTGACGGTGTGTCAATAATTCTTATGTGTCGAATCAGCAACTATCAAGTTCAACATACGAACTATAAATTTATATTAAAATTAAGTAAACTATAATGTAAGCAATTATATTTTGTTGCTGTTATCAATATTATAAAATTTGTATATAAACCAAAGTAAAATTAATAAAAGTTAAGTAGTTAAATACACTTCAGACTGTTAGTATCCCTCACCAGTGGTAAGATAATAACAATTCACTACGAAGCTAAGTTAGGAATTACAACCCGACTTAACATATATGTTAATGATTATTTAGTAGTGGATACTCCAATTTATTAACATTATTTAATAACATTAAATGTTTTGTCTTTTTTATGTAAATACATATTTTTAAATTGTAATTTTAGTTTTTTTATTTCAATCAAAATTAAGTTTTGATAATAGTTTTTAATTAAAAGAAATTTGTCTGTTGTCAGGTTTCCATTGTTAACATTGCTTTTGTCGACTGTTTATTTTTGTTAATTTAACAAGTTTTAGTTTTTGTTAATTTTTCATTTTGTTAAAAACTTCACATCCGTGTATAATCTATATATTAATACGTGAAGAGAAAACTGTGTACCCCTTTTTAAGGATATTGCGCCAACCGATTTTCATAATTACACCATTCGATAGGTATTCTTTTGTAGGTGTCTTGTTCTTTGTTTCTTTGTTGCATGGTAATCGGTTGGATAGTTCATGCAGAATTGAATCAGACAGTTTCTGCGAGTTTGGTTGTTTTTGTTATTTTGAGTATTGTATACTGACACATACAAATTTAACTATAGAATACTACAATTATGAAGCATGCCGATTGAGCAGATGGAGATGACACCAATAGGAAAAATAAAAAATTTTAAAAAATAAAAGGTGACAATTGTCGGTATCCAGTTTTCCAATCAAAATACTTTAAAAACCTACAATTATTTATATTTTGGAGATATAAAATAATAAATTTATTAAACATCAAAAAGTGAGTCCATTTTATTAAAACTTAATGATACTGTTATAGCCGAAAGTTTCCAGCCGAAAGATAATGCAGATAGTGTCTTTGCTATCCCAGCCGAAAGATGGTCATGCAGATAGTGCATTTGCTATCCCAGCCGAAAAAATTAAATATAGCCGAAAGATACATTACTTGATATACCTAGTCCTCTATTATTTATACTATGTTTATTGGTTAAGTCATAATCCAAATCCCCGAAATTTGGGGCAAGTAAGGAGATAGAGGGCTTCCCTGTTCCCTTCAGACTTGCCCCAAATTTCGAGGATTAGGATTATGATCTAACCAATAAACATAGTATTAATAATATAGAACTAGGTATATCAAGCAATGGAACTTTCGGCTACAATTTATTTTTTCTGCTGGGATAGCAAAGACTATCTGCATTACCATCTTTCGGCTGGAAACTTTCGGCTAACTTTAACAAGGTATCTTAATGCGTGCCGAATTATGCCTCGACGGAGAACATTGACAGAGTGAGAGACAAAGAAGAAGAAACATATATTTGCGTATAAGTCAAACTGCAAATTTAAATAGTGTAAATATTATACAAAATGATGGAGTTATTTTGAGGGATACATTTAAATGTGCACTGAATGTTATTCAAAAAAATTTGTATTCTTTTAATTGTGGATTAATGTATTTACTATGCAGGTTTTGCAATGCAAAACATTTCGAATATGAAGTCACTTTAGATGAAAGGAATGCATTTACTTCATGTTGTCATAACGGTAAAGCAATATTACCGGCCTTAAGTCAAAATGAATACTTTAAATGATTGTATGGTGGGCTTCAGAAGCTAAAATTTCGGATACAGTTACGCGTGGAGCGAATCATTTTAAAATACATAATGTTTTTATCACAGATCAGATCCAATGACTGCTGGATATTATCGCTTACCGTGTTATGCGCAATTATATTTTTATGATGTTGTCACTGCTGTCAATTATAAATTACGTGAACATTCTAATCAAACATGCAATAACAATATAGTGCGTGAAATCTCTCTTGAATTGGAACGCACTAATCCTTTTGTTCGGTTATTCATTGTAATGACAGATCATTGTCAGAGAGCTGAAAATCAAAATAAAGAAATTTGTATGCTCATTAAAGTAAATCGCGATTTAGAACTACGCCGTTCAAACTGATGTAGCAGTAATATTTAGTACAGTTGATGGTGTTTTTAGTATCCTTTGAACGAAATATGGTTTCGTTTCCGAAAGTTAATGGTACCATTAAAAATAATTCTGTTTTGGATCATTGGACTCTAGCGTATCCATTACTTTTTCCAAATGGCGATACTGGTTGGCATATCAATATTCCTCATAATATATACAAACTACATCTAACTTAAGAGTATCCAGAAATAAATTAGCCATGCTTCAGTATGCAGCCTATCGACTTGCAATTAGAGAAGATTTTAGCCTGTTGCACCATTCAAAAAAATTATTTCTGCAGTAGATAGTTGATATGTATGTAAGAATAGAAGGCACAAGGTTACATTTCATTCGACAAAATCAAACAATTCTTAGGTCTGAAGTTTACAACAATTTAACAGATTATTTCGAATTGAACTCCAATGCTAATAACGTTGGCCGTCAATTGTACAACATTTCGGAAAGCCTTCTTTATTTATAACAATGACTTGCAATCCAAGGTGGCCTGAAATAGTTAGCAAAATTGGTGCTAATTTTCGACCTGATATTGTTGTGCGTGTATTCAAGTCCATTGAAGGCATTAATTGAAGGCCTTAAACTAAAAAATATCTTCGGTAAAGTTGAAGCACTCATTTATACAATTGAGTTTCAAAATAGAGGATTGCCTCATGCTCACATTTTACTGTCTTTAAATGAGCAAGATAAAATTGTTAACGCTACGGATATCGATAAAGTTGTATCTGCGGAGATTCCTAACATTCAAACATATCCTACATTACATGAATTTGTTGTAAAACCCATGATGCATGGTCCATGCGGTGTACTCAATCCAAATTCTGTATGTAGGAGAGATGGAAAATGTACAAAAGATTATCCAAAACGATTTAATGAATTTACATATGAATTATTAAATGGATATCCATTATACAGAAGGCGTGATAATAGTATTATTGCTGAAGTTCGCGGTAGATGCCTCGACAATCGTTATGTTGTACCATACAATCCGTATTTACTAGCCAAATTTAATTGCCATGTAAATGTTGAAGTGTGTACTACAGTTAAAAGTGTTAAATACATTTATAAATACGTGTATAAAGGTTATGACAGTGCATCTATTGAATTAGGTTCAGAGAGAAGTTAACAAGGTCAAGAAATACAAATTGATGAAGTCAAGAATTTTTTAAATGGTCGTTATGTCGGATCAACTGAAGCTGTATGGCACATCTATGAATTACCAATGCATTTTCAGTCACATGTCATCGTTAGACTTGACATTCATTTACCGTGTAGACAGAATGTTTAACGAGAAGGGCAAGAATGTCAAGCAATTGAAAATGTAAGACAAACAAAATTATTAGCATTTTTTTAATTGAATCGATCAGATCCATCAGCGCATGAATATTATGTGTGGGAAAATTCCCGAAAAAAAGACGGAAGAGAAGGCGTGGAGGTGATAAAATACACGCATATATGTAGTATCACCATAAGACATCGAACTTTCCCATTTACGATTGCTATTATTACATGTCTGTGGCCCAAAATCTTTTGAGGATGTTAGAACATACAATGGAATTTTACACATTCTTTTTGTTGAAGCGTGTCATGCTCGCGGCATTGCTTCAAATGATAATGAATGGCGCGAATGTTTAAATGAAGCAAAAGAAATGCGAAATTTATTTGGTTACATTTGTGGATTAAATGTACCAGCAAATGCATTGGCGTTATGGAATGAATTTAAAGTATATCTTAGTGAAGATTTTTTGAGAGATTACAACGAAGAAGTATCCTTTAATAGAGCTCTATTAGAAATTGAAAATATTTTGAATGTTTATAATTTGTCATGTCAAGAACTTGGTTTACCACTTCCCACATATTCGCAGGGAACAGACGAAGCAAATGTTATTGATCCAGTAGAAAAAGAGTTTCTGTTTTGTGAGCTTTATGAAATTGCAACTATTCAACAGTGTAATCTAATTGATCGTGTGGTTCGTGAAGTTTTGCATCATGATACTGGATTTAATGTTTTCTGTTTAACTGCTCATGCAGGTTGTGGAAAAACATTCCCAGCAATCATTCACAAATTAAATTCGCTTAATCTTCGTTGCATTGAAACAGCGTTCAGTGGCATAGCTTTAACTCTATATTACTTGGAGGTAGAACTTTACACAATGTGTTTAAATTGCCTATTCCCATTTTGGAAAATTCTGTAGCGAATACTACCTCAAATAGTATCTATATGAACGTTACATCAATTCATCATCATCGACCAACAACTTTGCTGAACATATCAAGGCCGAAAAACGACATCTACAATCACATTTTTGTGTTATTTTATTTTTTGAAACGCAAAAAAATAAAATAACACAAAAATGTGATTGTAGATGTCGTTTTTCGGTCTTGATATGTTCAGCAAAGTTGTTGGTCTTGGCTTGAGCAACAACTTTGCTGAAAAAAGCATAACAAAAATCTTAATGGTTCAGGAGCTATCAACGTGAATATGAGTGTATATTTTGACAAATATTTGTCTCGACGAAAACATGTTTTTTATCATTTTTTGTCCATTTATTGAATTTAAATTGATCGAATAAACACCTCATCGACAAATATAGATACAATAGAAACTATTTAACGAAAATTAGATTGATTCAGTTGATTTTATTGTGATTTTTCTCATTTTTTCCTAAATAATTTACATTTTTCTTAACTTTTAATTTTAATTTTCTGATTTGTTCGTGTCGTCTTCGGGTTCTTCTTCCTCTTGCAAATTCCAACAAATGTCACCCAAGAGTGCATCTAGCTTTTTGCCACTGTACCAATGTTCGAGCCTTGCCGTCACTTGGTGAAAACGCTCGCCGTGCTCATCGGATTCGGCTGGTGATTGTTCGGCGAACTTTTCCACATGACAATGCAAAAAATGTATTTTCAGTGACATTCTAAAGTTTATATTATGAACAGCTGTCAGCATATTTTCAATATATCTGCGCCAATCATCGGCTCGGTTAATTCCGAGAACATTCTTAATAACTTCTTTTACACATTTCCATGCCACAACCTCTCGTTCACTAAGAGCATTTTCAAATGCATCATCTTTCATCAGACGACGAATATCTGGTCCATTAAGTATTCCTGTAATAAAAAACAAGATGTGAGATGAAATTTCATTTGATCAAAACTTAGATTCGGGTATATTTAAACACCAACCTTCTTTTATTTTCATTCCATTTAACCGTGGAAAAATGCTACGCAATTCGACGAACGCATTTCCATCTGGATTCAGCGCTTTTATAAAATTTTTAACTACTCCAAGCTTGATATGAAGTGGTGGTAGCAATATTTTTTTAATTGGCACAAGTGGAGCCTCAACGATGCTGTCGTATCGCAATCTAATGTTCTCACGTAAAGCCCAGTTCCGTTCGTTGTATTGGTCGCCTTTAAAACGAGTATCCCATAAGCACATAAAACACATGTTTTTAGTGTAACCCAATTGCATGCCACTTAAAAGAGCTATCACTTTTAAATCTGCACAAACTTTCCATTGATGGTCATTGTATTTAATCAAATCGATGAATTTTTTCATTGATGCATAGGTTTCCTTTGTGTTTGTGCTGAGTGCAATTAGAATGGAATTCTTTGATTTGGTAACGTGAAGGAGAACTGCCTTCAAGCTGCTTTTAGAGGAATCGATGAGCAATCGCCAATCTTCAGGATTATATGCATTGTGCATTGTGGATACCAAACCTCGGATATCAGTGCAAAAAGCGAGTGAATTATTCTCAATTGATTTGAAAAAATTCGTAAAATGACGATGACGATTTATTGCTCCATATATCCGAACATTTGGAGCCAAAATGTTCACTTGTTTTAAATCCCTTGACAAAAGAATGGCTTGCCGCTGAGATAGTTTCAGACGTCGTACCATAATATCCAAACGACTTTGCGAGATTTCAATGTGATTGCATGGCGCAGTGACATTTGATGGTTGATATATTGATGCAGATGTTTCTCCGGTTTCACCTGATTCAAATGTTGGTAAATAATCCTCGGTTGGGTTTGATCTTTCCGGAACAGGCATTTCATCTGAATGCGGCAGCGGTAGATGTGTATTTCTCGTTGCAGTGTATGTCAAAGAAACACTTTTGTTTCTGTTTGTACCGAGAATATAATTCATGCACCCATAACATTGAACTGCATCATGTCCTTGTGGATCGACCCATATCATCGGGACACCAAATGGCATTGCGGCTCCAGTGTTTTGCCATCTATGCAGATGGAAAATGCATGTTGTACAAACAAAAGACGGCGTCCAATTTACACCACTAATAACAGGTGAAAAGTATAGTCGATATAAATCAGCGGTTTCATCACTTATTTTGCGGCGATTGCTCATAATTGTAAATTTTCCACACACATAACAAAAGCACTTGAGTTTATAACACCTATCCATATTATTTATTTCACCAGATTCACAAGACGATCTTCACTTTATTTTTTGTATTCTTTTGTCACTTTATATATTTAGATGAATAACTTTTTATTTTTAATTTTATATTACAGTTCTTACTTCTTGTGCCAATTTTTTAACTTTTTTAGAAATATCAATTTCGAGAATAATCTCTTCTTCGGTTTATTTTCTGCTACTGTTACATAATCTATTTTGAAGCTCTTTATGTACTGTAGCTAGGCGCTGCTGTTTGGTACCTGCTTTGTTTTTAAGTTATGGAGGTCGTAAATTTTATTGGGGCTTTGTGTTGATTTTGTCGCGAAGTAAATTGTGGGTGTTTTTGTTTTTGTATATTTTCAAGGTGTGAATTTTGGCCGTAATTCGTATACGTGCAGAATACAAATGTCTCATGACTCATGAGTCAAATTGGGACACCTGTCTAATTTCAGTCCTTTTTTGATTCTGTGCAAAATGGTTACATTTTTATTGAATTTAGTGTATGGTTTTCAGTTTTTATGTGTTGTACGAAACTTGATTTTATGTACTTGTGATGTGTTCTGTGTATCTTATCTGAGATGAGTGTCTTGTTTGGCCTAAGTATGCCGAATTCCAGTTGTATTTAGCCTTACCTGTGCACTTATGTTTCTCGAAACGGCAAGGTGGAGCCGGAGTCTTCTGTGAGAAGCTTTTGCCAAAACTGACAAGACCCTGCCTTTTTGGGGAACATGCGAGAAGGCTGGGTCTACAGACGAATGATTTTGTAGAAGTTGCATGGACAAAAAGGAAGAAGAGACTTTAGATAACTTCCTATGCTCGTGTCCGGCACTATCATACAGAAGGCATAAGTATTTGGGGGTGTCCAGTGTAGAGTGCGAGATATTTTGCGGTACGTACGCAGCTCCGAATGGTTTTGAACAGGGGTAAAGGGGAAAAAGGTTCCTGTGGTATCACAACGGAGCACTCCTGGTCTAATTGTGCGGAAGTGCCACTCCAAGCTCACCTTGGTCTAAGTAAAACACACATATATGGAAAAATAACACAAAAATGTGAATGTAGATGTCGTTTTTCGGTCTTGATATGTTCAGCAAAGTTATTTATTTATTATTTATTTATTTATTTATTTATTCAAAAAAATATAACGAATTTTGTGCCGAAAAAACGGCAGAAGCAAATTCGCGTAATACATAAAAATACAACATAATCCTAATATTTACAAAATTAAATGATTAAAATGAGAATAAAATGTGATAAAAGCTTACAATAAAATGACTAAGATACTAATACTATTACTACCATTACCAATACTACTACTTTTACTACTAAATTTCAACTTCATAATATGTAACTAAATACATCAAGTTTTATGTAATAACCCTGAATAAATAGGAGATATCAACAGTTTCAAATAGCCATTGTTTAACTCTAGGTAAAAAGGACTTCAAATGAATGTCCTTCCTAATGTAAATTGGTAGCGCATTAAAAAAGGTTGGTGCAGCGACCAGAATAGAGCGTCGGAAGTGGTCATTGAAGAATCTTGGGATGTTACAAAGAAATTGATGGTTACCGCGAAAATTGTAACGAAAATCGCTTCTCATTATTTGTTGACCACTTCGATTAAAAAAAACTCTCAATACCTTATAAACATACAAATGTTTCAACGGCAAAATATTCGTCGTAAAGAATAAATTCCATGATGGTTCAGTTCTTGGTTTCTTTAGATATATTCTCAAAATCATTTTCTGTAGAACATATAAAGGATACGAAGTTGCAGCATAACAACCACCCCAGCACGACAATCCATATTCCAATTTAGCCATAACTAGCGCACGGTAAGCTATTTTTAGAACCGACGGAGGACAATAATCACGAAGAAGGTAGAAAATTCTAGCAGTTGATGACAGATACTGGTGGACTGAATTAACATGCGTTTTCCAATTAAGGCAAGTATCCAAGTGAACACCAAGATATTTAAACGAGTCAACTTGTTCGATATCAAAGCACTCAGAGTGGCAACCACTAGACGCACAATCATACCTGCTGTGATTAGTCACCCGCGGCAAAATAGACGTATTAAAGCTACCAGACAATTTAAACAACATGAATTTAGTTTTCCGACTTAAGATCAGGCGATGTTTGTCGAACCATGAGAGTAAAACTTTTAAATCAGAATTGATCATCGAAATAACGTTGCTGGGAGAATTCCCACAGTAAGCCAGAGCAATGTCATCAGCAAACCCGGTTGAATAACCATGAAGATTCAATTTAAATACGGAGTTTGTATAAATGAGAAACAGCAGAGGGCCTAATACTGAACCCTGGGGAACACCAACGTCAATAAATTTCGGATCGCTTAAATTATCATTTATCTTAACTCTCACCGATCTACCATCTAAATACGATGCTAACCACTTATTTGCCACTCCTCTAAACCCTATATCATACATAATAGATAGCAGAAGCTTGTGATCAACCATATCAAAGGCTTTAGCTGTATCAATAAATAAAGCACCGCAGCTATTACCTTTATTTAAACCAGTGTTGATTGTATTTAGAAAATCTAACAAGGCCGATTCGGTACTCATACCATGACGAAAACCATGTTGATGGATACTCAGCACACCCGTTTTATCTAAAAAATTGGAAACCCTATTTTTAACTACCTTTTCAAGAACTTTTAGGATTACTGGCTGCAAGGCAATAGGTCTATAATTACCTTTATCAAGGCGATTACCATTCTTGAAAAGGGGAATTATAGTTGCTGTTTTCAGTCGATCGGGTACAACTCCCAACTCAAAGGAAAGGTTAAAAATGTGTGCAAGAACGGGACTAATATGCCCAGCAATGACTTTTAGTATATAATTACTCAGGCCAACATTATCAATTGAGTATTTAGGTTCTAAAGCACAAATGATTGAAAAAACTTCATAACTAGATACTGGGGTCATAAAAAACGTTGTCGGACCGAAATCAAAAGGCAAATTGAAACTAGATGACGTGTTGACAGAGTCAAATTTAGCACCTAAATCTTTAGCAACACTAGAAAAATAACAATTAAACTCATTAGCAATTTCTAGATCACTCGTAAGAAGTTCTCCGTTCTGTGCTAAAATAGATTTGACTAGTGAAGTTTTAGGTTTACGAGTCAGAATCTCGTTCACTAAAATCCAGTTTTTTTTTATATCACCGCGGTTAGCAGAAAAACGCTTAGAATAATAGGTTTCCTTTTCATTTTTGATATCTACATTAATTATGGTGCACATTCTGTTATAGCTATCACGAAGTACTGCATTATCAGGACGCTTATTTAACTTGGACCGCAGTTTATTCCTTTTATTAATACGTTGCGCAAGGTCAAAGGAGATCCAAGGCTGCAGGCGTTTAATTTTAGACGAGCAATAAGTGTAGCAGCGTTCCAAGATAATAAAAATATTATCCAAAAATACCTCAAGAGCTAGAGATGGATTGTCGATGTTAAAAATGAACCCCCAGTCCATATGATTCAACCTTTCATATAACAACAACAGATTGAGTTTCTTTCTACTTCTCGTGGAATTTTGGTTCAAATTAGACCTTGGTAACAGTATCTGAGAAGCCTTAAACCGTATCTCAATCAAGTGGTGGTCAGAAATTTTTAAGTCCACAGCCGATGTTCTTATACCTGAAAGATCATTAGACCTAAGTCTAGCAAAAAAGTGGTCAATACACGTTGAAGAAGAAGCAGTAACCCGCGTGGGAGTACAAATCAATGACTCAAGCCCAAAACATGACATAAGGTTTAGATAATCAATGCTGTTGCTTGGAAACCCAAGAATATCAATGTTAATGTCTCCAAAAACAAACAGATTTTTTGACCTAATACTGCCCAAAACCTCGGCCACTTCCCGAACATAGACACTCACAGCTGTAGATTGAAGTCGATAGATGCATAAAAAGACATATAAATCAGAAGAAAATCTCCACTCAACCTTTATGATATCGGCTGATGGTAAGTTATGGGCACTAACTGAGCAATCTAAATTTGAGTCAAAAAAGACGGCAACACCACCTGCTCTATACGAATCATTGCACGCACCGAACAACGTATAACCATTTAAATTATATGAAGACAATTCATTAGTGTGAATCCAAATTTCACTTAAAAATATAAACGAGGGCCTTGTGTTATATGCATTAATATTGGCAACCAGTACGTCAAAATTCCTTCGAAGACTTCGAACATTTTGATGTACAATTAAAAAATCCGCAAAATCACAATTATCCATAAAAACTGAAAAGGTTATTGAATCGCGAGAAATGTACTGAAAAATAAATTACAAATACAATCAATACGTCTAAATAAGCAGATAATTGTAACAAATAAAGATCAGACAGCCAATTAATTTGCAAAGTTAACGTTATATTCATCTGTTGATATATCGAATTCAAAGCTATTACATCACACGAAGGTAATGCAGATATTCCAAAATGAATACACGGAAGTATCATACAAAAAGAACAGTCTGAATTAACTAATAGAATATTAGATGCGCCTAAAAGTCCTAAAAGTGTTAACAAAAAAAGACTTAAAATTACTGAGTTATGAAGTAGAAATGTAATATTTATGAAAATAAGAAATAGTTTATGAAACAATAATAATAATAATAGCATTAATAATAATGGTAGTAAGAACAATAAAAAATATTTAAAATTAGGTCGATATAAAATAAAATAGCAAGGATTCAAACTAATATTGTAGAACTTAAGGTGAATAAAATAACATTTGTAGGGTTTTAAAGTAATTTTACAATGAAAATGTATATGAAATGTAAGATTAACATAAAATTCGAAATGAAATCTGATATAATAAAATTTGACAGTGACCAAAAATAAAAATGAAAACATTAATAAAAACAGATGTGTCACTAATTTAAGATTAAAAACTATATAAGTGTTAATAATAAATTGTGATAAATTGTGGAAAGTACAATGAAATGAAACTGTGGTGATTAAAAACAAAAGAGTGGTGAATAAAAAGAAGAAAATGTAGTTTGTTGTGAAAAATTGTGGGCTTAAACTAGTATTATAATTATGCGAGACTAGAGAATGGAAGTTAACAGGTCTTAATAAATAATATAGAGTTATACTTATTTGTGCTTCATAATTAATTTCAGGAATCCAGGGCCTGCTCACTGTTCTGGTGTAATGTTTCAAGTTTACGGATATCGGCTTTTGACTGGATCCTGTTGATGGTAGCTCCTTCAGATTTACGGATGAGTATATTGCCCTCAGAAATCCACAGGTATTTATATTTTGATAACTTTTTGAGTTTAAGTGCTTCGCGAAATAATGAGTGACGTAAAGATGTGAGATGGTCGCGAAAATATAACTGAATATTTTGTTCCGATTTAAATCCAATTTCGTTGGCATATAGTGTAGGTTTTAAACGCTTTTTTTGTTGCATCGCCTTAGTTTTGGAAACTTGATCTTTAAATTTCATGATTAATTTGACATCACCAAATTTACTTTTATGTGAATTTTGTCTATTAAATTTGTTGGACGACATGTATTCGCAACTCGATATATTGAATACTAATTCCTGGCATTGTAAGTGGTTCAATAACTCCTCAGCTACAGCCTTTGGATCTCTCGAATTGTCCGGAAGACCAGCAACAATCACATTGGAATTCAATTCGCGTTGCTGAAAACCATCACATTTAAACTCCAGTTCGCAGATACGGATGTCTTGTTTTTTATACTCGTTTTCAAGGCGATGATATTTGTTTGTTAAAATTTCATTCTCCTTGGTTAGCTTCTCAATTGAAATTTTTACGTCATCCAGTGCTTTGCAGCAGAAACTTACTGAGGCTTCAAGCGCGTCTAACTGGTTTTTCATTGCTTGCAGGATAATAACCACATCGCTTAAAGCTGGGGTATCGTTGTTGAGTAAATTTGGATTGTGACTGGCATCGCCAATATCATCCAAGATGGAACTGTTGGATTTGCTGCGACAATCAGGGCACAGCCACGAAGTAGAACCACAATTAAGTTCTCTGAACACCTCGTCAGATATGCCGGCACATTTAATATGAAATAGACTCGCACAAACTCCACATTTAACACCAGGAAACCGCGCTTTGGAAATTCCCTTGAGACACTTCTCACAATTAGAGCTCATGTTGAATTCGCGCCAAAAAATACGTCAACAAAAATAAACTTAAATTTCTATTAATTATTAAATTTATTATTAATTATTATTATTATTGTAGTTTAAACTTTTTCTTTTAGAATAAATGATATTAATTAAACTAATCACTCAAATTTTATGTTTTCTTTATATGGATTTAATTTTAATTTATTTAATTTAGAATATTATGACACAGAACGATGTTGCTAGTGAATCGATAGTAATGAATCGAAAGAGAGAGAGAGAGAAAGTTGTTGGTCTTGGCTTGCGCAACAACTTTGCTGAACATATCAAGGCCGAAAAACGACATCTACAATCACATTTTTGTGTTATTTTATTTTTTTGCGTTTCAAAAAATAAAATAACACAAAAATGTGATTGTAGATGTCATTTTTCGGTCTTGATATGTTCAGCAAAGTTGTTGGTCTTGGCTTGCGCAACAACTTTGCTGAACATATCAAGGCCGAAAAACGACATCTACAATCACATTTGTGTGTTATTTTATTTTTTTGCGTTTCAAAAAATAAAATAACACGAAAATGTGATTGTAGATGTCATTTTTCGGCCTTCATATGTTCAGTAAAGTTGTTGCGCAAGCCAAGACCAACAACTTTGCTGAACATATCAAGACCGAAAAACAACATCTACAATCACATTTTTGTGTTATTTTATTTTTTTGCGTTTCAAAAAATAAAATAACACAAAAATGTGATTGTAGATGTCGTTTTTCGGCCTTGATATATTCAGCAAAGTTGTTGGTCTTGGCTTGCGCAACAGCTTTGTTGAAGAAAGCATAACGAAAATCTTAATGGTTCAGGAGCTATCAACGTGAATATGAGTGTATATTTTGACAAATATTTGTCTCAGAGGCAAAATATGTCGAAAGCGATATTTCAAAAATGGGGACTAACTTTGAAATGGGACTAGCACCAATGAATTCAGCATAGTCGAATTAGGTTTACCTCCCGGGTGCTCATTTTGTCACGCAAAAAAAGTTTGAAATTCAAGCACAGTGTAATTATTGATGAAATTTCTATGTGCCCACTGCAAGTATTGAAAATCATAAATAGATTATTGTAGGATCTATGCGATGAAAATGATAAACATAAACCATTTGGGGGGAGGGAGGGCGGGGAACGATACTTCTGTGCGATGATTTTCGGCAAATCTTACCAGTTGTTCCACATGGATCACGTGCAACTTTAATTGAAAATTGTGTAACGAGTTGGCATAAATTTGTTTATTTTCATTAATTAACATTTAATCAAAATATGACAGCCTTACCAAGTGAAATAGAATTCACCGAATTCTTGAAAAATTGATAATAATGAAGCCCCACAATTCCCTCAGTTTGGTGATAATATTATTGAAACACCTCAGCATTTAATAGGAAATGAAAGTAATATTATTGATGAAGTGTATGGAAATATTTCCGAAAACATACTCTCAGATAACATGTTGAAGTCAGTTATTTTAACACCTAAAAATGATGATTGTAATTTTATTAATTTTGATATCATAGAAAAATAAGTTTACCGTAGATTTCTCATTTGTATAAAACGAGAGATCAAAATAAAACTCCAATGTCATGATTGTATTTGTGATTTTACATTGTGCATTGTTAAGTCACAAATATAATCAAGACATTGGAATTTAATTCGCTTTATACAAATGAGAAATCTATGTTAAACTTATTTTTCTATGCTGATATACTTAATCGAATACCACGTGAACAGAAAACATATCATAGCTACGATAAAATAATTTGTGATGATGACAATGAAATCAATAACTATTTAGTCGAGTTTTTGAATTCTTTGACGATTAGTGGTTTACCACCACATGAGTTAATATTGAAAGTTAATTGCATAGTTTTACTAATCAGAAACTTAAATACAAAGGAAGTATTAGTGAATGGAATAAGAATGCGCATCAAGTGTATGCATCGTAATGCTATTGATTGCGAAGTTTTAACTGGAACCGCAGGCAATAAGAGAGAATTTTGATTGCACGTTTAAATTTAACATATTCCGGTACTGTTTTACCATTTAAGTTTCAAAGAACTCAACTTCCAATTATACCTGCATTTGCGATGACAATAAATAAGTCTCAAGGACAAACATTCGAAAATATTGGAATTTTATTGCGGCAGCCAGTTTTTACACATGGTCAATTGTACGTCGCAGCAACTAGAGTTCGATCATTCAATGATTTGAGATTTTATATTTCCGAATCTAAAGGCCAAGGACATTTAGCAAATGTTAATAGAATTTTTACAAAAAACATCGTTTACCTAGAAGTACATTAGAAGAATAAAAAGTACAATTCACGTGAAAAAATGAAGATTGAAACAGAAATTGAATTATATCAAAAAATAAATACGAAATATAAATTGTGTTTTTTTAACTGCAATGCAATTGCAATTTTAACTGCTGTTTTTTCAACTCGCCGCTGACGTAATAGAACAAAATTATATGCAATAATCATTAGAGGTATACTCTTAGACAAAAGATCTTAAATAACGTTCAAACATAAAAATTTAATGAGTTATTTCGACCACTGGGCGACCACTAGTTAATACTAATTGCTTCGTCAACATTGCAGACACAGATCAGAGAGTTTTTATCGCTCTTATCGCTTCTTGTAATAGTGCCACAAATGTTAAAAAAATCAACATTTGTAAATATGAAAATTTTTTTATTGCAATTTTAATTCGTTGCACACCTTATAGGATGGGGCTGCCCCAAACCCCCGCTTTTCCAGAATTTATACAATTCTTAAAGTGTCAAATTTCAATTATAATTTTAATACTAAGTAAAAAAACTTTCATATTATTCACTTTAACCAAAGGGGTTTGGTAATTATATATAATCACCGGATTATACACTTTGACCGTATCATATACACATATGACAAGTATACTGCACAATTAAATTGCGCAAGAAAATGTGAGAAAATTATTGCGCAATTTTTATGTACACACGATAAATTTTATTGCGCAATATTATTTTTTCGTTGTTCGTTTGTTATTTAAAATTTAAAAGTGCGGTAAAATACAATAAATTAAATTAGTTAAACATGAGTCGAAAAAAGGCATTAGCTTTTATCATGACTGGAATGGTCATGTTACACAAAAAGAAGAAAAAGGTAAGAAGATTGTGTGTGTGTTCAAAAGTTGGTATTTAAAAAGAAGCAATTACTTAGATATGCCACTTTTAAGAGAACTAAATGCCGATGTCTATAGCGAGACAGATTATAAAAATTACATGAGAATGGATAAAAAAACATTTGCATTACTTTTAGATAAAGTGTCTCCAAAAATTAAAAAACCAAATTTCGGTAACGAGACAGGCTATTTCACCAGCGCAAAGATTAGCCACAGCGCTTAGCTTTTTGGCCACTGGAAGAAATTTCTGAGATTTGATATTTTCAATGAGAATATCCCATCAATGGCATTGAAAACTGGTCATTGAAACATGCGAGGCAATAATTTCTAGTTTAAAAGAATATATTCAGGTAAATCTTTATTTATTAGATCAGTTTTTTTGTGCCAAAATAACAAGATAATTAAATATTTATGAATATCTATACTCATCTGGAGAAATAACTTAAATGATCAAACGCTCATGTGATTGTACTGTGTACGATGATTGGGGTGGTGATGGTCGCAAATATATTTATGACGAAGGTGGCCGAGGTAATTCGCCGTGAACAGACACAGTATAGTAGCTCCAGAAAGCCGATTCAATTGGTAAAACGTTGTTGTCTTCTTTATTTAATTCTCTAAGTGACATTTTAAACATTTCTTCCGATGTGTTGGTTTTTGTAAACAAAGGCTTAGGAGTCCGATCAATTTCCTCAATTATTTCTGACGTATCCAATTCAGTAGTCTAAAATAAATTTTCTCAAATATTGTCTTTTTTAACTGATTAAAAATGAAACGAAATGGAAACGGATTGCGCAGAGCCTTGGAAATTTTTACAATTACCCACACTGTCTAGGCTCAGTGGTTGGGAAACATATTGTCATAAGGAAACCACCAGAGACATGTTCGCGATACTATAATTATAAAGGTACTCATAGCATTGTTTTACTAGGTATAGTAAATGCAGGCAGATTATGAGTTCATTCGAAATGGAAGAGTTTCCGATGGAAGTGTTATAAATACTACCGAATTCTACCACCGGTTTAGACAGAATAAACTACATATTCCTCACTCAGTAAATCTTCAAAATAGCTCTGTTACTCCGCCCTTTGTACTTGTTGGTGACTAAGGCGTTTCAATTAAATGAAAATTTTATGAAACCGTATTCGCATCATAATTTAGACGAGGAGAAACGGATTTTACACTACCGTCTATCACGCAGTAGGCGCATTGTTGAAAATGTGTTCTGCATTTTGTCGATACAATACTCGTTTTAGCTTGTGTTCATTTACACAATTTTTTAATGAAAACCCAAAGAACGCACTTAATCGAAACAACACAAAATGCAACTAACACAATTTTATCGGGTACTTCATTCGTGGGATTACACAGCAATATAAGTCATAGGTATTGCTTTCTTCATTTTCCAACAATTGTTCATCCACTATTGTTGATCTGACCTAAGGTAGGTATATAAACATTTTCCGTAGCCACACCGGAAAGTTTCGAATCGTTGACTTTTTTTAACTCCTTACATAAATTAGTTCGCAAGGAATTCATTTTTTTTTACAACACTTTCCCGAGTCACTGTTGCGAAGGGTCGGCGATTGAACGTCGTAGAGGAAAGACGTGTTTTTTTGTCTCTCCTCTAAATAATTAAAAATAAATAGTTTAAATGTGTTGTAATTAACTAATTAATTAAATAATATATATCTACATAAGTGTTCATAGACTTAAATAATATATTGTATGGTTTAAAGAATTTTGAAGCCGTAATAAGATACATATTGAATAGTTATATTATATTTATTTGTGTGTGATGCGCTTGCAATGGCGTAGAATATGTATATTACAATTTCGTTTATACGTATTTTGATACCGTTGTTTGAATGCATCATACGCATTTTATGTATGTAATTTTTCAATATGTATAGGACTTTTATGATTCCAGAGGATGAATAAGATAAGTGTTTTCTCATTTTTTCCATTGTTTTAACACGTTTTAATACATATTAATTATTAACATATATTTTTCCAAATAAATTTTAAGTATATAATAAAATGATTACTGTATTCTATAACTCATAAAGGTGTAGAGTACTAGTATTTTCATGGTGGTAGTATTGTTTGTGCCAGAAAGTGTTTTCAATTCTGTTATTCTGTTTTGTTACACTCGATAACAATTTTTGTTGTTCTTTTTGCGATGATTGTTTTTCGTTGGTACTTTGTAGTATTGGAGGTGTATAGCGGGATATAATGTTCATTTCAATACCACTGAAAATGTGGTTTTGCAATGTATATACAAAACTTGTTATATGATTTCGGCTGTGCTTTGTACGGATGTGTATGTATTGATTACGAACGAAAAATATACAAGATCAGGGGACTTTTGTTTTCATTTTGTTTTATGTATGTCATTACATAATTATTTTTTTTTACTTTTTGTGCTTGGTAGTGTAAATGTTTTTCTATATGAAAAAAACGATTCAATCATTGATTTTTTGCTTTTTTATTTCATTTTGTGTGATCAATTTACACAGGGGCGGCGAGGATACGGTGGATGTGTATTGCGATAAATTTTCTTTTATATTGATGTTAACGGGCGATCGCTGAGTTTTCATCTATTGGGATTGGGAAATAACTTTATGGGTTGCAGTGTGTTGGTTTTTTATTCTAGAGAAGCGGGTAGCGAGCACTCCTGGATCTACATTACATATTTTTCTTGGTACATTTTACTAAGATTATTTATGAAAATGATTCTTTCCACATTTTGATTTCAGAAATTAACTAATTTTACTAATTCCTACCTCCAATTATTCGCCGTTTGAGTATTAAATTGTTATATTTATTATGTTTTATATGATGAGCAATTTAGAGTTATCAAGGTTTATGAGGGGCTGCATGAATTAAAGGGGTCTGAATTGAAGGGTTTTTTTCTGAATTAAAATAAGTGTTTTTGATTCGCTTTGTGGATGAATTAAAATCGGAGTTGAAGAAGAAATGAAAGAGTTCGATAAGGCGAATTTGGGCGGGGCATTTCTTGATTCATTTTTAAAATGAATTAATATAAATGTTTATAGAATGAAATAATATAAGCCTTTTTTATTTATATTTATATTTTATAACTAATCAATGTAAATCCATGCAACTTATATTTTCATTAATGAAAATTTTTTGGAATTTAAATTTAAATTTTAAATAGAATGTGCCTTTTTTAATTCATTTTGAAGGTAAGTTAGGGTACGTGTTTTAAAAATTAAATAGTATAAGCCTTTGTTAATTCATTTCTGAGTTTTCTCCTTTCTCTAAATCACTTTTTTTAATTCATAATTTTAAGTGAAAAATATGAATTAAAATAAGTCGCTGGTGTTCATACAAAAATCAAATTTTTTGCTTCATTTTTGGAGAACTTTCTTGGTTCGGACTTTTTTAGTTCGGTACCCCTTTATCAGGTGTTTATTATTAATACTATATTATTTATTGCAGTTCCTGATTAAGCACTAATAATTAATCACTAATTTTCATTAGAACTAAATAAATTAAGTTCTAATGAAAATTAGTGATTACAGAAGAATTTTGAAGCCGTAATGACTACATTTTTATTATTTGCAGCTTTATTATTTTGTAAGCATCGAGGAATAAATACTCTTGGGATAAAGAAGTTCTATCCCAAGTTGTTATTATTGACATTTTTCCATTTAGCTAAAGGGAATTATTGTTGTGTAGCGTTGCTTTTAGAGTAAGATAATTACGGTAAATTGAAGAAAAATTTCCAAGAGTCATCTATTATTTAGCTCATTAACTATAATTTAATATAATAAAAGAATCTGGAGGTTCAGATATACATGGAAGTGGAAGCTGAGTCTTTTAAGCCTCATAACAAATAAGGCTATTTACCTTGGTTTAGAATAATATTTAACCATTGTTAATACTAATGAAATTTTATTTCTTATTTTAATTTAATTTAATTGTATATTTAAGATTTAATTTGTCTCACGACAATTGGTTTTATTTTAATAGATTAAATGACTATGGCTATATGTAATATTGAAGTGTCGGTGGAGGGAAACTTTATGGGTTGACTTAGTTTTTGGCTTGGAGGCTATACAATAAAATTTATAATCAAACAAATATTGATACATAGATGTTTTTTGTATTTTAGGGATCAATGGCACTTCTTTAATTAGATTATTTTCTAATAGCTACTTATAACTAATTCTGTCATCTTACAGGTTCCTGATTAGCTTAATAGTTTTATTTAATTCTGAAAGGGAATAAATTGTAATGGGTTAATTATACATATTCATTATTGATATATTACCTTATAGATTCCAGATTAGCTATTTTTGAAACCAGATGTCTTTGTTTCATTTTTATTTTTATTAATAAACATATTGGTTTATTAGGGATTGTAGGGTTATCCGTTGAAGAGGGGATCCATCCGTTTGATACTACAATATTTGGATTTGATTTATTTTATTTTATTTGTTTTACGACAATCGAGTTATAATTAATTTAGTTATAATAATCATTACATTGTATTACATTTATTCTATTCAAGAATAATTTAGGTGTATCGTACAAAATAATGATTCTCTAACGCATAATAATGACATTTTATTTCAGGAAACTTACTCGTACCATTAAGATGCCAACATTATTGATTATTAATTTTTTTAAAACGCTATAGTAAAGGTGTGTGGAGGGCCTGGCGTCGCGTTTTTTGATTGGTATAATTGATATAAGGAAATGGTATTAAATAAGATTTCATCACTCATAATAATGAAATTTTATTTCAGGACATTTACTAATTAATCAATTACTTTTTAGGATGTTGATTGCTGATTATTTATATTCCGAAGAACAAAAATAATTGTGCCGTTTTGTGCTTTACTAACTATTGACTACTTAGGTGTCTGTAACCGGGTCAAGTCTATCATACCTAACAACCTTTCCTATCCCTCCATCTTGTTATATGTAAAAGGGGTGTACGGTTGGCCCGGCGTATCCGGGATCCTTGCTTAGTCTTGGCCGTACATTCTAATCAATCAATCAATCAATCAACACTTTCCCGAGTCACTGTTGCATCATATTTGTTGAACAATTTCTCGTGCTAAAGATTTTGCGTTCCTATTGCTGTGTTTTAGATAGTTCGTATTCCATAACTCGGGTAAATTCCGACATTTCACAATAAAATTGACATTTTGTACAAATTTATAAAAACAACTGTTTAACTTGCGCAATTATATTGAAATAACATACACATGTTCAAGTTATTGTGCAATACATTCAATTTTTAATCAAAATTTTTGACATTTTTCATCAATTTTTTACTACGCAAACAGGAGAAATATCATAATATATTGAGCAAAAATGACGTCACACAAGTATGTATATTGCGCAATTTACTTGTTTACGTGAACACAGGCCTTAAAGGTGGATTTACATATGCGACGTGTGACGGGTGTCTATAGCCAATCATAAACGACTATTTTGACATTCGTCACACGGCACACGCTACACGCCGAGACATGAACAAATTTTATCTTTTTCGTGACGGTCACACACACACACATAAAAATTTAGAAAGATGAAAACAAATTTTTGATTGTTTTGCCACAGTGTTTTTTACTGACAGAACACAATAAATATACACCACAAAAAATATTTAATTAGTGTGCGTGGCGGCATCCGTCGCAAATGTAAATTGTTGTTAAGAAAGCGTCACGTTTGTTTCAACTTGTCACTCGTCACATATGTAAATCCACCTTTATGATTGGCTATAGATACCCGTCATACGTCACACCTCGCATATGTAAATCCACATTAAAGGCCTTAAACAATAAACAATTACTCGATCGCACTACAAAAATCTCCAAGGCAAAGATTAAACACTAATTGCGTGATGCCAGTCGTAATATTTCATGGAGGTTCGGTAATGGTTTGAGCCAGCATTTCGTAGAATTACATGACAGATATGGTATTACACCACATCCAGCTTTAACATCAATACGATATGTGGAGGAAATTTTAAGTTTTCATATGCTTACCCTGAAAAGGCAAATTAGGCGTGGACTTTTTATGCATGATAACGCTCGGCCGCATACAGCTCTAGACACCTTGCCGATTGCTGCATCAACACTGCATTAATGTAATAAACCATCCTCCGCGAAGTCCAGATTTATACCTAATATAGCACGTTTGAGATATGATACAACGGCGTGTAAGAAAACGGACAAAGCAACCAACAAATGTGCAGGAACTCCGAGATGTTTTACAATAAGAATGGCAACAAATCACCATGCTACAAATACACAATGTTTTAAATATGATACGGCGTATTTATGAAGTAATACAGGCTAGAGGAGGTAACACGCGATAATGAAAATTCCATTTTGTTCGTAGATTTTAGTTTTATTACGTTTGAATTGAAAAGGATTTTTGTTGCAATATACCTTTTGAAATAAATTGGATTTGGGAATGAGATATCGAGCAAGTTCGTTTACAGTCTCAAACAGAAGCACATTATTTTTTTTTTAGACAATTTTTATTTTACTCAAAAGAGTCATAAAAAGACAAAATAAAATAAAACGGATTCCAGTATCAAAAAAAAAAAAAATTTCCTTCAATTAGAAGCAAAATTATTTTTTTGAAAAGCGTTAATTCACCAAGATACAACACACAAAAAAATAATTATTTATTATTAAAATTGTTCAAATTTTGATTCAAAATATCATACAAATTTTTGTTTCCAACCATTTTTCCTTTATTTTAAACAATAAATTCTTTAAAACAAACATCCATTATGCCTAATTTGAAAACTTGTAAATTTTGATATGTATAACAGTTTGAGGGGTTTGTTCTAAACAATATTTGTTTGAATCTAGATTCTCTGTTTTATACCAAAATAAATTATCTTAATGCAAAGTAAATTTTTTTGGTTTATAATAAACATTACTTTTTTTTATTACAAAATTATTTCGATGATTAATATAAAAACTTTTTAACGTTTTAAATAAATTTATTAAAATTGATTTCCTTACAAGAACTATTCGTTCGATTCTAACAATTTTTATTTTGAAATTCATAAACATTCACAAACACAACATTCACTTTTTCAAGCTGTCAAACATTTAATTTATCCATATAAATGCTATTGCTTTGTAATTTTCAACAATTAGTTTAATTTAATTAAAACCATGTTTAATTGCTTTAAGTGCTCAGAATCGTATCAAACTGTTGAACTTCTCTGCAAACACATAAAATATTTACACGGCTGGTTTCCTGGTGAAATTTTGATTTGTGGTCAAAATCAATGTTTACTGAAATTTATGCAATTAAATAGGTATAAAAAACATCTATTAAATTCGCATGGATGCAAGGATGAATCAGTCCAAGATGTTTCAAAATTTTTTATTCAACCAAATATTCGCAATATTTCTGATAATGGTAATCTTATAAATGGTAATTACGTATTTTCGAACTTATGTTAATTGTGTTTTAATGTTATATGTTTTTCATATAGAAGGAAATGAAATTCCTAATAATCTGTACATCGCATCTCATAACAATACTGTTTTAAAAACAAATTCGAAACTTACTGAGGAGGAATTGAGAAATTTAGAAAAATTCGTAGATACAACCGTATTAAAATTTGTAACAAAACTGTATACTCGTAGCTTGCAAGGACTAGCAACTTCGATCTGCCTAACTATTATGAACGAGATACAGGAACTTCTTAGTGTATTAGTTACCGGCATCAGGACCTGCAAGAAAAGTTGTGTGTGCGATGAAACATCTGCTATGGACTCATTCTTGGATTTGTGTGAAAATCCGTTTAGTAAAATCCGTTCAGAACATTTGCTCCTTAAGAAACTATCAGAAAAAGACGTTTAAAAAATTCATAGTTAATAACCAAGTTGGCGAAAAAATAGAAAAGGGCAAATTGGTTATCAAAGAGGTTAAAAGTGGAGGAATATTAATGCCTATTTCTTACCAAATTAAAAAGTTTTTGAAAATAGTCAATTATTGAAAGACTAAATGGGAAAAAATTAAATGAAAATAGAACCGTTCTGAGTAATTTTGTTCAGGGTGAGCTGTGGCAACAAAAACTGCAGCAAATTAATAAGGAAAATGTAATTCCAATATTTTTGTTCTACGACGATTTCGAGAAAAACAATCCCATTGGAAGTCGCTCGGGAAATCAAGCCATAGCAGCGTTTTATTACAGTTTTCCAACAATTCCAGTGAGGTATTCGAAATTATGTAACATTTTTGTGGCAATGCTTGTTAAATCCAGAATAATTAAAACTTTTAAATATAATAAAGCACTTGCTCCTTTAGTAAATGAATTAAAAATCCGGGAAACTAAAGGTATTGATATTCAAACGGAAGAAGGCAACACAAAAGTTTACTTCGCGCTGGGTCTAGTGATTGGCGATAATCTTGAATTGAAATAGATTCTTGGATTTTTCCAATCGTTTGCACATAACTATTTCTGTAGATTGTATCTTATGAAAAAAGAGGAAAGTTACGTCAGTGTCGAGGAAAATATAAGCATTATACGTAAAAAAGAAGCTTACAATGACCAAATTTCAAACTTTAATTCGGAAACATTTACGCAAACTGGCATTAAAGGAAATTCCATTTTGAATCATCTAAAAACTTTCCACGTGACCGAGAATTTTTCAGTTGACATCATGCATGACATGATGGAGGGCGTGATAAAATTCGGAATTTCAAATTGTTTGTATTCATTTATAATAGAGAAAAAATTGTTTACAATAGAAACATTAAATCAACGAATCAAAAATTTTGAATATGGTTATAAATAACCAATCAAGTTGGAACATATTAAAAACAAAAAGCTTCATTTAACAGCCCGAGAAGCGCTTTGTTTATCAAAATATTTTTTATTTTATATTGGCGATATAATTTTATCAGATCCATTATTGAAATATATACATGCATTAGGAGAACTGGTGGAATTGGTTTTTAGAGACAGCTTCTCCAATTATGATATTCTTTAAAGTTCTTTAAAGAAAATCTTAAACCTAAGCACCACTTACTGTTACACTACCCTACGATAATTTCTAAAGCTGGACCTTTAAAATTAATGTGGTGTATGCGTTTTGAGTCAAAACATAGAGAACTTAAGTATTATAATACGAATGCCATTACATCGAGAAGAAATCTACCTCTATCTATTGCCAAAAAATGTGCTGTGCGTTTTGCTTTCAATATGCTGACTACTACGATAAAACATAGTAAATTTTCAATAATTAATGCCAACACTTCGCTTTATGATGAACTAATCAAAGAAAAGAATCTCTGCCCAAATGATATAAATCTAGCGGATCATATCGAATATAAAGGGACTATATAGATATAAAAAGAACTATTTCCTAAAATCACTTCAACCTCTTTCGTTCGTTTTAAAAATTCATCAAATTATTTTACATGGAATGCAAGTTATTCTGTTTTTGGAAAAAGTTAAAGTTGATAAATTTGACAGAATGTATAAATGCTATATTATAGGCAATTCGTTAGAAGAATACTGCTGGATAGAATTGAATTCGACTGAACATAAATATCCATTTACGTTGAATAAAATTCCAATAACTGGAGAAAAATGTTTTAAAATTCCAATACTTTAGAACGGTTCGGATGCGAATGGGGAAATTTGCGTCGCAACTTTTTATTAATTTATGACTATATACATAGACTCGTATGTTAAATGAATTAATTTTAAAAAATAATAAAAAAATGATTACTTAAATTTAAACCAAATGTTTTCAGCAAAAATTAATTCTGTTTTGAAACAAGCATACATATTTTGAATTAGATCTTTCTAAAATTTAAATTTAGAACCAATTGCGGCTTAAAACAAAATAAAATGGTTTGCAAGAAAATTTCAGATTTTGATTTACTCGATTTGCGCAATCGCGTACGCGTAGTCGTAATGTCGTATACATTCGTGAAGCAAACCACGTTTTTTTTTTCTATCGTACATTAGTTTCTTCCTTCGTATGCTACAGGTGCACACGCAACGATCAACTACAAATTAAAATGTGTGTCTTATTTAAAATTGTGATTTACAAAAAAGTGATTTACAAAAATAATAAAATAAGTGTGGTGCTTAATAGTGATCATTAAATTAGAGCGAATAATTAAAAATGAATGAAGAATCAACCAGTGACAATGATATTTTAATTACAATTGATTGTGATGACGCTCCACTAGCAAACCTTCTACAAGATCATTAAATTAGACCAAAAAGAATGGAACATGTTAGATTTATTTCCAAAACTAAGTGGTAAATTGCAATTCAAGTACATAATTTAGTATATTATATATACAAATTATAAATAAGTATATATTGTATATAAATATGTATATCCCTTTTCCGGCAAAACAGATTTTTTTTTCTTAAATTTAAGTCCACAGTACACAAATGTATATGTAAATAACCATAGTTTGTAATATGGTTTTTGTTTTTTTCATGTTTCTGTTTCGTAACGTACACAATTGTATCGCAGGCCGGAAAGGGGATGCGTTTATTTATTTATTTATACATAGGCATGTATATAATTATACATACGGATGTATACATACGCATCCCGGGAAAGGGATATAAAATGCTAAACAAAATTAAAATTTAGAAGCGGGGATCGACATAATAGCCTTAAGTTGGATTACGGAGAGGGACCTCGATCAATTATTTCCTGAATTTAAGGAAATCGGATTTTAAATTAAAATTTCGAAAGAAAATTATTGATTGGAGAAAGGAAAATGTAAGTTAAGTTAAATATAAAATAATATGTTGTAAATGAGATACGTTTGTTACACAGGGGATGAGTGGAGGCGCAGAAACTCTCAATGCGGAAATTAAAACAAATACAATTTCTGAGTGGGTTACGTCTGGTATTCGAATACCAAGTTCACCAATACCATCAATATCGTCGTCTTCAGCAAATAATGATGAAAGCTTCAGTTACATAAATGTGAGTAGTTTTAGTTTTAATTTTTCCCGATATATATTAATAAAATTGATATTTTTCAGGAAATTGATGACATGTTTTCTCTGCCCTGTTTGATCTTTTGTGCAATAAAATAGTTTCCCATATTCTTGAAAAAAAAATGACACGCGTCTGCTCTACAGATTGGCGATACATCATAATAGAGCATATTATTAAACAATGCCCGTCTGAAAAATCTGACTACTATTACCAGGATGGCAAAATCAAAAAGGGTAAATTGTTTTATAAATATTGCAACAATAAAACAACTTTACGACAAATCGGGATTCTGGGAAGTCGGCTGCTCCTTAAAAGAATGAGGTCATCAGAGGCTGGTATCGAACACATTGAAGGTAACTATAATTAATATCTGATCATAAAAAATATTGTAATCAATTTTAACCGCGATCAATCTAAAAATTAAATAAACAATTTCAGATCAAATTGTAGATGAGAATTTAAGCGTTTCAAAAGAATGGTTAAGGTATCACAATGAGCCTTGGGATACGGTCGAAAACCATTGGAGAATAACAGCGCCAGTCCGATTGCAGTATTTCCGCGAATCAACACAGAAAAATATTACGGAGTTTTTGAGCGAATGGCCACTTCTGAAAAGTTCAAGAGGCTTCCGTTTAGTAAGTAATTTGGATGCAAAATATTCTCACAAAATTAATTATTAACAATTTCTAAACTTTTTACAGATTGACATTTATTTCGAACATTTATATCCAGAAAAGGCATTCAATTTGTTCAAAATCTGGACAAATAATTTCTCAAAGAAATTATTTCTTTTAATGCCAAATGGCATAAAAGATAAAATCGTGCAGGATGCTGGTTTGAAAATTGGCGAACTAATTTTAGGAGATGATTTTCAAAAAGAAGACCTTAGTTTAGAACAGAAAAGTAAATTTAAATGTTTTCTAACTGTAATTAATAATTACTTATAATTATGCTTTAATTTCAGACTATATCATAGCTGAATTATTTAAGCAGCTAAATGGATATTTGGTACCCACATCGCGGAAAAAATGCGTCAAAAGCAACAAAATTTGGAAGCCGTCCATCATTGAGTCATTCGACTCTTTTTTGAATTATATTTCGGACGCAACAGATATAAAAAAAATATTAGAATTTAGAAAATTAAAGTACATATATTGAATTTGGTTTAACACTTCAACCATCACTATTTGCCTTACGTGAAGCTAACGAATGTAAAATTAGCAAATTGTTTTTATACTATGACGAAATATTTTATATATTTGACGATATAATGCAAGCAATTGATATTAACTTTAAATTATTTTTCGTGATGCAATTAAAATATCCGTTTGAGTGTTTCAAAATATATAAATTTTTAGAAAACATGATATTCGATTTATCGACCAATGATGATATATCTTTTGATATAAAAAATTTAGAAGGATTGTTATTATAAATAATGAAAATCATATGTAATGTATACGATATATATATATATATATATATATATATATATATATATATATATATATATATATATATATATATATATATATATGTGTGTGTGTGTGTGTGTGTGTGTGTATGAATTTTAGTTTTTGAATTTTGGTTTTAAATAAAAATGGATTAAAATTAAACAATTTTGTTTATAATAAACATACAATAAATACATATTTTAATTTTTTATTCTCGTCTGAAAATATTTGAGTTTTATATTTTACTGCGCTTTGCTTGGTCACAAATCAATGAAGTTTCCAACCATACAATACTATTTTCTGGTAAGTCTTGTTCTTTAAACCTGGGTGTATCTCCACAAACATTCAAAAGGTTACATTCAAAATTCATTAATTTCAAAACAAAACTATATCAGTTTCAATGTTAGCCTGATACGTGTTTGATATAAACACCATTCTGTTTATCAGAAGCTTGAAAATTTGAAATTAAACAAAATAGTTTAATTTTATACTAAAATTGAACAGTTTTAAAAGAAGACTAATACGGTTTTGGAGCATATTCGAAATCGAGTTTGGTTTGTTCATAATCATTTTTGTTTGATAATAGTCTTTTTTGTTTTGTGTGAAGCGTTCATATTTGGGTATTTTTTCGAAAAAAAATTCTCTTCCGTTTTTTTTTTTTTTTTTTGCGCAGCAGTTTATTTGGCGTAGAAGTCTTTAAATCAAAAATAATAATCACTGAACTTGGCAGAATTTTTCAGCAAGCAAAACAAAATTCTTTTCTTATTGAAGAGCGAAAACGATTTTTCAAGATGTTTCTCTATAAATATTTGGCATGCGATATTTTAACTAAAAATATATAATCGATATATTTATAAAAAAAATATCAAATATCTTAAATATTGTAGACAGAATAAATCATGTACATATGTCAACTGATATATATGTACAGAACGTGAAATGTATAATAACGAATTTTCGTTATAAAAGAAAAACGTTGCGTGTGCTGTTTTTCGAAACTCAAGGCGTTTGACCCATCTTATAGAACCATTTTTTGGTTAAATTTATTTTTTGATAGCATATTATCAATCATTTATCTGGCACATGTTTCGTATCAACTGCCAATTGTGACCTTTTCAGTTCAACTTGAAAATAACTTCCTAGGACATTATTTTATATTTTCCTAGAAACGTATGGCACCCAACTTATTTTCACAGAACATATAAATGGTTTGGATATGTTCTACGAACACAAACCAAACCTAATACCTGGCTCAAGGACGACATAAAAAACAGCATCAACTACTTATATTATATAAGAAGTTTCGCGCTCTTGTGTGGCAACCAAAATTATATGGAAAACGAATAATATTGCGAAAAATGAAAGAAACAGCTATATATCAGTTCTCAACCATTTAAGCTGAAATTACGATTTTGATAAAAAAAAAGTTGTGTTTGGAGCGAATGACCTTCAAAGGAGATTGGAATGAATGAGTCTAATAGTCACTATCTCTAAAAAATACGCTTGAACATCACAGATGGAAACTTAATTACTGTCACTCTCCCAATGACGCATCGAATGCGGCACGACTTGAGAAATATAACCGGATGGTTTGTCAGGTTGATTACGTGATGTGTTCTCCACAAACGATAACATTTATACAGAATCAACCTTTAAAATCGCAGCAAATTTCTACATATTGGGGTAGATACTCGATCGGCTAGCAAGCAAGCAATTTGCTAGACAAAATCCTGGCTCCTCAATCAATTTTACCAAGGAAATTCTAATTTCAAATTAAGTTTTAAAATTTTTTTTTTGTTTTTTTTGCGATTGCACAGTAACTTTTGCGGCTTCAAAAAATGAAGAGCAAATTTTTGTGTTGTTTTACTGTGCAGTTGCAAAAATAAACAAAAATTTAATTAAAATATAATTTGAAATTCAAGTTTTCTTGGTAATATTGATTGAGTAGCCAGGATTTGGCTGGCAAATTGCTTGCTTGCTAGCCAATCGAGTATCTACCCCATAGTTGCGAAAATTATTGATAGTCACTTTCCGGCCTCCTTGATGGTCTGAGCGAGCATCTGCGCCACCGACGGTGTGACTAATTTGCAGCAGAATATCTCATATAACCTAAACAACTCAGTGAAGGGACTGTGTTTGGGACATCATCAATTTTTCAAAGCAGCTACTTTGAAGTTTGAACAATTGTTGGGTGCAGATCGTTCAGAGTCTAATCGGAGTCTGATCGGGAAAAACTTTTCATTATAAATCTATCCGAAAATTATACCTATCTCATTCCTTGTATTTTGGCACTATTCTACTATGCTCTCTTATTGGCCATATAATTCAAGCAGTCATCGAAAGAGTTTTTCATTTGAAAATGAGACCTATCCTATTTGAAAGACGAAACCAATAGAAATCATTAGATAAGAGTGGCATTATAATACAAACTCACCGGTGTCTTGTCCTACTAAAAAATATTGGTACCTATCTCATTTAAAAGGTAAAGCCTATCTGAATCATCAGAAAATAGTGTCATTTTGGTACAAACCTTGTTAGTAGCTGTTGAAAGAAAACCACTCAAAATCTCTAAATGCATTGAGTGAGTTTTACTCAAAAAATCGTACGGTGCCAATCTTTATGAAAGGGCATCTATAGCGATTAAAATATATTCGGGATCATTTGTATATAGTTCCATTAGTTTTTATAATAAATTTGCGATTTCTTTGTATTTTCTATTTATGTAAAGTGTGTCTCCCAAGTTAATGAATCGTTTTACTGAAAAAAACTTACGCTATAAATTCATTTACAAATAATACCTAGGACAGAACTACCAGGTACAAAGTAATTTTGGTACAAACTTTGTTGTTGGTCGAATTCAATAAGAGTTCCACTTACAAAAGTCGCACGCTATCAATCACTTTGAAAATAACACTTATGCCGTTTGGGTTTTTGGATTGGGCTTATTTATCTTGTAAATATTGAAATGAATTAATTCACTCAAAAATACGCTATCTTTGTCAATTGGATTACATTTCTAGGATGACAGTATAATTTGGTTATTCATTTTTCGTATTGTAAATGAATTCAATTTAATAATTCATATCGAATTTTGTATTCCTCGAAAAAGTGGATATATCATAGTTTTGTCCAGATAAGTGATTTATCATTGAATAGAAAAAGAATCTTAATTAACTAATTAATAGTAAAGTGAGTTTTAAAATTTTGCCCAGTTTGGCTCAATCAAGAAAGAGCAGAATGAGTGGAATTTGATTTTAACCAAATTTTAAGTTTTAGCTTCAAACTACAAGCATAAAATCAAATTTTAAAAAACTAAGTTCTGACATAGCGTGCTCAGTTTTGTCCACCCATTTATGAACCAATAAAATTTCCTTTAAAAGTTTTGAGTTAATAATTAAATCAAAAAATTGAAGCGCTCTTAATTTTCAATTTAAATAAATAGTCCACTTAATAATTAGTTGTGTCCACCCTCTAATGTAATTTACGTAATACATAACAAACTTTTCAGTTATACATATGATAAGAATGTGTGTAAAACACTGTTATTTATCAATTTAAATAAAACAGTTATGTTGGAATTGTCCATTGTTCGAATTGTTTGGAATTGTCCAACTATTGATGAATTCGGCACACCAAATTATTAATTTGGCCCATACCCAGGTATAAACTTTTGAGTTAAATTCTTTGAACTATAAACAGGTTCATGAAATTTGTCCACCCAATAATTAGTTTTTCCCAAACACCCACTAGTCTATAATATTATAAGAATAATATGTATTAGAATTTCCGAGGAATCTTTAAAAAGCACCTTTATGAGCAACTTTGCTCACCCAAGAATTTATTTTGCACATCCCAGGAACAGGAATATACGAATTATGACAATTTCCATCGAAACATTTGAGTTGTAATTGAGAGTCTTTTGTGTGCAAAATTCATTCATTCCAAGACGTAACGTAAGTTTCCAAGGAAAAAATTTCATATTCCATATATTACTTTAGGGGTGAACAAAAATAATTATTAGTTAGGAAAAAACATTAAAGTGTGGTCTATTTTAGTAAACGATTCATTTATTTAAATTGAAAATTAGGAGACACATTAACAATTTTTATGATTGAACGTAAAATTTTAAACGAAAAATTTAATGTTCTGTAAATTACTTTTGGGTGGGTCGGGTAAAATTAATTATTGAGTAAGCCAAATTCATTACATACGGACAATTCTAAGATGTTACGCGTGCATATCGATTGATATTTGTTTTATATGCAATATTGTATAATAATTTAACCAATAACCAATAACCAATATAACTATAAGTGGGTGAGCAATACTTTTTTATTGATAGACAAATTTGGCAAATATATGACACAACGCTCTTATTTAAATTTGTATTTTGGGATACTGTCAAAGTTAGCCGACACGCTCCAGCCGAAAAAGGTGTGTAATGCAAATTCGATTGTAACAATTAAAATTAACAGTCGATAATGTAGGTATAAAAACAACAGGGATATCCGCCTGTAAAAGTCGGCAATGCAGATCCATGACTGGAAATAGATACAAATTTCAATTTTCGGGCCAATTTTAATGAGGGAAGTCCGGAAAACTCGATTGAATATATCGCACACTCAAAATTTGAAAATTTCTAAAAATTCTCGGCAAATGTGACTTCATTCAATGTAAATTCTTTAAATTAAAATTTTTCTATTAAAATTACAAAATATTTGATTTGTTTTATTTGAAATACTTATCTTTACACTCAATCTGTAATCTACTGAATGCTGTGTTTCATCCTTAACGGCGACACTCTACATTACAGGGTAATTAAAAATGGAGACGAAATTAACGTTAACTTAACTAAGCACTCCCAAATCTTTTGGGGATCACTTTTGATGGTTCGGGGTTCACTTTTACTCACAATCAAGAACGTACACTGTACGTCCTATTTACCTATAGAACCATCTGCACATTGCATAGTTCCATGCCAGCCTGTAGTACGAACATGGACGATGGGTCGGGCACTTCGGCAGGCGAGGCGGGAAGAAATAAGCTTTCTTTCTGCGCTAAGAAATTTAACATCACGCTCGAGATATATTCAATCGAATTTTTCGGGTAAGGACATGAAAATCGACCAGAAATTTTTTCCAGCTGTGACACTTTAAACCATAAATTTTAGGACATTTTCAAATTTCTTGTGTCCGATATATTCAAACAAATTTTCCCGAACGCCCCAAATAAAAATTGGCCGGACGTTTTTACATGATAATCATTTAAAAGGGTGCCTTATAAATGATAACCACTAAAAATATTTTTCAAACATGACACTATAGATGCATTTTCGAGCTTACCTCCCCAAACATCTACTGAAGCACTTACAAAAATGTCGTTTGTTATATTAGTGCATCGTTTCGTATGAAATTTTTTTATTTCATTAGTTGATTTTAAAAAATAGCAATATATGTATTAATAATTATAATATGTATAATAGAATTTCTTTCTCACAACAAATTTATCTGCATTATCGACATTTTTCGGCTATAATTTTATCTTGATTAGATTTAATCTGTATTATTCGAATTTTTCGGTTTGTATTTTGAGGATTTCTTTACCGAAAAGAGGATTTCGAAAGCTATACCGACTTGACAATCGATCTAATATTTTCTTACAAGCTTAACTATCAATAAGGCCTTGCATTTTAATACTTTTCCAGCCATTACACTTTAAACGTTCAATTGTTGGAAGTTTTCAAACTTTTTATGTGCGATGTATTCAAACGGGTTTTCCCAGATTCCCTACATGAAAATTGACCTGGAATTTTTTTCAGGTGTGAGCATCATTAAGACCTTTCATTTGAATCTATTTCCAGCCATTACACTTTAAACGATCAATTTTGAGAAATTTTAATTTTTTTGTGTGCGATATATTCAAACGAGTTTTCCTGAACCCCAAAATACCAGGTCAATGGTATTTTTTAAATGACAATCATTAGAAGGCGGCACTTCATTTAAAATATTTTCAAAACATATCACTATAGATAGATGCTTTTCACATCTTACGTACATCTAATAAAGCACTTAGAAAAATTTGACTTGGTATATTAGTTTTAAATATTTCGAAACAAAAATTCATATTTTAATTATTATAGTTACGTTTTAGGAACAGTAAAATAAAAATTTCTAATACAAATAATTACTTTCTAACATGAAATTTGTATCTGCTTTATCGACATTTTCAACTGGAGTTTTCAATGGACATGTTACCAACAATTATCAGCTATCATTTTCATTTGATAAGTTTGAATCTGCATTGTCGACATTTTTCGGCTGGAAATTTTCGGCTCATACTTTAATAGCGTCTTTTTAGTAGTGTCGACTCGAATTTCATTCATTCTGTTTTAGCACCTTTAGATGGTGGTGCCACTGATGTTGCCTTATCACTTTGACCAATTTGTTGGTAAGTTAATTTCGTTTTTGAGCATTTTTTTTAATTCTTGTTTCTAATTTTAATTTTAAACAATTAAAAAAATAAAGTTTTAAAAAAATCCTAATATACGAGTAAAAATATTTTTTTTTTTATATTTTAATTCAAACATATTTTTACGAGACTTAATTGAGAATTGTGGATGAAAATGTAATTCTGGGCCGGTATCGTGAAATCCGGACGGGAAAAACCGGTCGTTCATAAAATGTCACCGCTAGAAATACCGACCGGAAAAGAAACCGAACCAAGAAATCCGATCGGAAAAATATTGAGCAAATTTCTAGTTCAGTCGTGTTTTGCTATATTTTCTGTCAAAATTGTAATTATGTATGTCCCCGAATAATGTATTATTGTTTATCAATTTGCTGTGACAATCAAAAATTTAAGAATTTATATTTATAATTTAATTTAATTTTGTGACAACAATTTTTAATTTGGTTTAATAAAGCTACATAGTTTAAAGTACTAAATCGTACTCGTATAAATTAAAAGTGATCCATTACATTACAAGTGAAATAACTCGTCAAGGATTTTTTTGTCATAATAAAGAAGATTTTAAATGATTTGATTTAAGCAATTTTTTATTCAAGGAATTTTATTGAAGGACTTATCTATGCAGATTCCTCATCTGGAGAAGAAGAATCATACATAAGGACTACGCGGCTGAAGCGAAAGCATTTACGAGATATTAGTGATCCATTGCAGCTTGATAATTTTATGTAGATGCAAAACATAATAAATTATATGTATTATATTTAAAAATATTTTATTTTTACAAATATTTTAGATTTAAACAAAGGTTTCGATTAACCAAAACTGCCTTTACATTTCTTGAGGAAAAATTAGGACTTCAGTGGGGGAAAACGTCCGCTGCAATACCTCCCCATTTAAAATTGTGTGCTATGCTGGAGATATTAAGTAGTGGTAGTTATCAATCGGCAACGATTACCTAATTGGGATAGCACAAAGCACAATTTCTGAAGTTTTTGATGACACAATTCAGAAAATGGAAGAAGATATATGTGCCGAATTTATCAAGTTTGAACCATCGCAAGCCAGTAAAATCTACTTTTACGAGAAATTCAATTTCCTAGCTGTAGTGGGCTGTGTGGATGGCACACACATATATACGTTGAAGCCAAGTGAGAACGAGCATTCATTAATCGAAAATTTCGTCATACTTAGCTTGAACGCAATGATTGTGAGAACATAATTTATAAATTGGAAAATATCTAATGAGCCAAAAATAGTAATAGAATTTGTTTTATTTGTTTTTGGCTCATTTTTATTAATAAAATAATTACATGCTAAGCTTTCGATGTCAAATCGATATCATTATCTTAGCTTTGATAATGATATCGAAGAGTTGACTTCGAAAACTTAGCATGTAATTATTTTAATAATAAAAACGAGCCAAAACCCAATAAAACAAATTCTACTATAATTTTTTTTAAATGTAAATAATATACACATAATATGTATAAAATTGGATTTAATGTTTGTTTTATATTTATACATAGATATTTGATGAGCATATGACCATAATGGCAATAAATGCCACATGCGAAGGAAACAATCACGATTCCTTTGTATGAAATAACTGTGATAAGCGGGATTATATGATGCAATATATTCAGACGAACCCAAATTCATGGCTACTAGGTAATTAACGGATTAGATTTAATTAAATCAAAATATTTTTTTTTATATTTTATAGGTGATTCTGGTTATCCCCTTGAACCCTGGCTGATGACCCTATACCGAAATTCAGAGGAAGGTTCATCCGAGGCGAAATACAATACAAAACATTGTAAATCAAGATTGATTGAAGAGAGGTGTATTGGCCTATTAAAATGTCGGTGGCAGATTTTGCTTTCTGAAAGGCATTGTCGTTATAAGCGACATAAGTTAATACAAATTTGCAATGTATGTGCAGCGTTGCATAATATATGTATTAAATTAAATACATTGGCTCAAGATATTAATTTAACTGACGAAGAGGAAGATATATTGTCCTCCATAGTCGAAACACCCTTACCAAGCAGAAGTCGTATGCTAGCCGAACAACAAAGAAATATTTGGCGAATAAATAATTGTTTTTATGTTTTTTAAATATAATAATATATTTTTTTGATTATGAAAAACTTAATATGTTACATCCTCTAGCGTTCAAATGGGCTTCAAATTGCAAGGACCGCCACCAGTTTTTTTGCACTCAATTTTATTATGACATAACTTTCGTCTTACGGCCCGTTTGTGGTCTTACCAAAGCTAAAATAAATAAAAATATATCACATTTAATATATATACACTACATAAAATATTTAAAAAAAAAACCGAAAAATCTCCATACCTTTTTCAATTCAATTGTGGACTTCGTTGGAGTGCCATTAGAGTTCAATTGTTGTCTTAATTCTTCCACTAAACGTTTTTTTTGTTTCTTGCTTGTTTAGAATTTAATAATCCCCTTGCCAACTCCGAGGGGGTTTCCATAAACTGGACCATCAACCGTTTTTATATTGGGTTGATTGATTGTTTGTCTTTGCTAAAAATATTGAGATTATAAAACAATGAAAATTAAAATTTACATTTAATATTCAATAACAATTAATTTTAAAGACGTATAATTTTATAACTTACATATTTGTATTAATCCCTTCCATTTGAATAAAAAAAAAAATTATTTGTAAAATAATTTTATTTCTTTTCGCTACTAAACGAAATGAACGCACATAATTTAAGTTAATACTTGCCCGACAACTACATTGCTGTCGAGCAATTTTTGACGGTAAATTACCGGTTAAACAGTGTTCATGATACCGGATTGACGGTAAGATACTGATTTCCGTCAATATTTGACCGGTCACAGACTTCACAACACCGGTCCTATACTGATTTTTGAAGGAAATTCTAGAACATGACCAACTGGGTTAGAACTAAGCCATTTATTAAATTTTGTGTGATATGTTTTACAGGATAAGTTAGAATATATAATTTCTTGAGGAGCTGAGGTTAAAGTAAGTTCAGGCACCATTTGGATGACGCGGGCATCTGGTTTAAAGGCCAAAAATTGTAAATTTGTTCGAAAAGATTCGGAAATGGCTTGATTTTGAGAAAAAATCGTATAGGACACCTAGGTTCCTTTTAAGTTACTCTTCCTAATTTTAATTGCTGTTATATTTCATTTAGTTACTCTTAGTGCTGCGATTTTTATAGGACTAAAACAATTCTTTCTTGACGTAGCTTGAGGTTCAGGAAATCAGCCAGGTTGAATCAAGCTAAGCCAAACGATAATGGAAGGAATGAAACTGAGTTCCAGATTTTAATTTGTTTTATGTTCTGAAATGCGGCCAACTGAGACTGAACTAGGCAATGTGTCAATCGATAAAGATGAAATCAGACAAGGTAGATTGAAAAGGATTTTTAAATGATTTTTAAAGGAAGTTCTGGAATCTGCTTATCTGCGACAGAACTAAATGGTGTACTAACATTTTTAGTAAACCTTTCTGATAACGGCAAATCGGAGAATGTTAGATTTTTTGGTGAGCTATGTATTCTTAATACTTTGAACTTATATATAAAATATACTAGCTGAGTTACCCGGCGTTGCACGGGAGGTATATAAGCATGAGTTGTATTTTCGAATATTTTGTAGAAAATGTCTGGATAACTCAGTAGTTCCGGAGACGTAAGCTAGAAGAGGTTCAGGTGGATCATTCAGAGGAGGCAAATTCACTTTTCCATTTGAACAACACATTCCAGGCGATTCATTATGAAACTTTAAAGCATGACAATACAAACAAATGTTTTCCATTTGCCCAATTGAAACATTGTAATCATAGTCTTTCTCGTAATTGAATCCTGCTAACTTTAAATTCTCTAAAATTTTCTATTAATCGTCCATATCGTAATCGATCGACTTCCAGCCGGGCCTCACGATGTTCAATGGTTTCAGTAGCTCTAGAAGAAGACATCCTGCTTCGAACGTTTGCAAGTCGTGTTTTGCTCTGTTTAGTTGTTTCGTTAGCTCTAGAAGAAGATGTACTGCCTCGAACGTTTGCAAGTCGTGTTTCGCGCTGTTTAGTTGTTTCATTAGCTCTAGAAGAAGATGTACTGCTTCGAACGTTTGTAAGTCGTGTTTGATACTGTTCGCTTGATTCAGCCACCCTTGCGGATCAAATCTTCTTCGACTTTGCAGTTACCTGCCCAATTGATCTTTTTTTCGGTGGCATTTTTAAGCAAAAATGAAACGTGTAGCTAATTAATTAGGAATGACGGGCATTCAAAAAAGAAATTAGTATTAATTTACCAAAACAATTTAAATGTTCCCGTCGATACGTTTCACCGCAAACTGTGTTTGAAAATGTCTTTACGGAATTTTTTTTAAGCAAAATCAAATGTTATCTACAACCAAGTAATTGTAGATTAACACGTTTATAAACTGAAAACTTAAATCTAATAAGAATGTATATTCACTTGAAATAATATTTAATACCTGGAAAATAATCACCAACAATTATTTTATTGCAATATAGCTAACTAATCGAGAACAACAGCATCCGAAAAACAAATTAATATTATTTTATTCAAAACGATTAAAACTACGTCCACTTCGATACGTTTTACCGCGAACTGTGGTTGAAAATGACATTTCGAAAAACAAAAGAAGTTTTTTCAAACTAAGGCAATTTTACACGTACGATAATCTGAATCCAAGGATGTTTCTTGTAGAAGATGATATTTTCAAATATAAAACGCTAGTACTTTTCAAAGTTAATCAGTTTATACGTACAATATTTTTTAGTACCTTACCTAGAATTGATTTTATGAAACAATCATTGATTATTTAAGTAATAAACTAAATAAAGTAATAAACTATTGGCGTTTAGTATGAAACTACTATTTTCATTAAAAGCCGCCGGTTGCAATAGTGGATTAAATTAGAATATTAATTATTTCTGAAGTTATGTGGAAATTAGACCTCGCTGACTATGGTACATTTCAAAACAGGATATGATAAATAGGATATCACTAAACAGTAAAAATGGATTATTAGTACGGATAATATAAGTGTTCAGAGATTTGTCCTCAGTTAAAGTGATGAAAGATGGTCTTAAATTTAAATTAATAAAATTAATTTGAATAATTAAATCAATTATAGTAGAGGTATGATTTGCGTATAACAATCGCACGCTAGATATCCTTTTTGGTGTCTAAATATGCGGCTAAGGCGCTATTTCGGAACATTTAAATAATTGTATCTATCTAGGGCAGACTTCCGGATTGGAGGATGTCACTAATTTGATATAACCGCTTTCCTAAAGTCATTCCCGTCAAAAAATCTTTAAAAAATTGAAATATGAGAAAAAATTTGTACCACAGCCCCTAGACCCCGATGTCCAGCCCCTTCAAAAGTATCGTGGGCTTGGTCCTGAACTTGCAACATATACATGGTAAAAATTTCATGGCGATCGGTAAAGTGGCTAAGGCCACTTCAGAACAATCAAATAATTGTATCTTTACATGTAAAAATGAAATTTTGATCCAGGGGTGGACCCCCCGAATTTGAACATGTCTCGTATTTCATATTACCCCTTTCCAAAACTCTTTCTCGTAAAAAAAATTAATTTTCTGAAAAAAATTGTACCACGGCCCCTAGATCCCGGGGTCCAGCCCCTTTAACAATGTCGTAAGATTGGTCCTGAACTTGCAGCATTTGCATGGTAAACATTTCAAGGCGATCGGTTGAGCGACTGAGAAGTCATTTTAGAATAATCAAATATTTGTATCTATACATGTAAAAATTAATTTTTGACCCTAGGCTGGGCCCCTCGGATTCGAACATGTCAGTAATTTCATATAACCAGCCCCATAAACTCATTTTCGTAAAAAAATTTAAAGAAAATTAAAATTTTCTAAAAAATTTGTACCATGGCCCCTAGACCCCCGGGGTCCAGCCCCTTCTACAATATCGTAATATTGGTTCTGGATATGCAACTTGTACATGGTAAAAATTTCATGGCGCTCGGTTGAGCGGCTGAGAAGTCATTTTGGAATAATCAAATATTTGTATCTATACATGTCAAAATTAATTTTTGATCCAGGGGTGGGCCCTCAGATTCGAAAATGTCAGTAATTTCATATAACCAGCCCCATAAACTCATTTTCATGGAAAAAATTTAAGAAAATTAAAATTTTCGAAAAAATTTGTACCGCAGCTCCTAGACCCCGGGGTCCAGCCCCTTCCAAAATATCGTAAGGTTGGTTCTGGGTATGCAAATTGTACATGGTAAAAATTTCATGGCGATCGGTTGAGCGGCTGAGACGCCCATTCGGAACAAACAAACAAACAGGAATTCATTTTTATATATGTATGTACATATATAGATAATCGCAATTAAGGCGAATTATTATGTTTCGCTACGCAATTGTCAACTCCTTCGTAACCTCGATTTTTATTGTATTTAACACATACATGCGATTTCTATACGATTTTTTTTATCGAAGTGAAAACAATATCTTGCTATCACCCAGAATAACCCCAAATCTATATCTATAAAAATGGTGCAAAAAATGTATATGCGCGCATCAGTTGAGAACGGCTGAACCGATTTGGCTTAATCTTTTTTTATTGTGTTTGCAATTGCCAGGAGATGGTTTTTACGAAAGAAAATTTTGAAAAAATTCACCGGAAAAGTCTAAAAACCCGAAAAATCGAATAAAAAGCCATTTTCATATGAATTTTGTGTGTACATTTTTTATGAGACAGGTGGTGCAGTGGTTAAAGCATCGGCGCTTGGATTGGGAGGTACTGAATTCGATTCCCACCGAAGGCTACATCCAAACTGCTACTTTGTTTTTTTATCCAAAATTCAAAATCCGTAAACACGAAAAAATCGAAACCAAATGGAAAACCGAAAAATCAAAAAAAAAATCGGAAAATCGAAAATTGCGTTTTGTAGAGGAATTTTGTATGGAAATACACTTAACACCACCGATGAAAATTGTATTTTGACAATGAGCATTCATTTATATAGCCACTTCAGATTATTTTCAATAGATGGCGTTGGTTGCGGACTACTATAAATATAAGTTGTGTAGAATTTTGACAATCTTATTTTCTATATATATAAAAACAAGTGCATTCAGTTCCCGGTTCTTTTGGCGTTTGCTATGACGATTAACAAATCACAAAGTCAATTTGCAAAAACCAACTAAATTTTCGATAGATGCCTAAGTTTGAATCGACCTTTTATTCACTTTTCAATACATTATGCCGCTTTTATGGTTGCGTTCGTTCGCTCATTCTGACAATTTTTTCCACCAATCATATTGCTCAAAATTGACGATTCTGGATTTTTGTACAAAAGATGATTGGTCGAACAAATGACCGAATGAACGAACGCAACCATAAACCTACTTTTAGTGTTGAATTCGGTAAAAAAGTGAATGGAATGGCCACTCAATCGTCTAACTCAAACGTCTATTGAGAATTGAGTTGAGCTGTTTGATTTTTCTCTCATTAAATTCAATTTTTGTGAAGGTCAAAAGTGTTTGCTCGGACGAAGTAATTTGGGGCGAGACAAAGTTCGCCGGGTCAGCTAGTTTCATATAAAAATCGCATCTATGCGTCAAATACATTAAAAGTCGAGATTACGAAGGGATGACAATTGCGTAGAAAACATAATAATTCGCCAGGGCATTGTGATTATACTTTGTATGTAAGTTCAAAGTATTTTCTTGGTTTGTTAACCCAAATTTTATAAATAATTATTTGTTTGTGCCAGGAATTTCGTTTAGGTAGCCTCTGTTCCTTTTTTTAGAATTTTTAAATTTTTTCCGTTATATTTTGTGATTTTATGCGGTTATAAGCTGTGTGGCTTTAAAAACGTGTGGCTTTCAGATTTGGTGTTGCAAAAATAACTAATTTGTGTGCAATAATTCCGTGTATTAAACTGGGGATCATTTTTCAACAAATTAGGATAAAACTTGCTTTATATGCTAAAATTGGCAGTTCAGCATATGGTTCTTAAAAATATACAGTTAAAACGCTTCTCAACTAATTGTAATGAAAAAGTTCTCGAAGTGGCTCGGGAAAATTATTAAATTCAAATTAGTTTTCAATCAATTAGGATGAAACTGGGTAAATGTGATGGAAATGGGATTCCTATGTGGATCTGAAATGTTGGTTCTGCATGAAAATAAATCATTTGAAATCAATGAAAATAAGTCATTTCGCCGATGATTTTAAATGAATTACAAGTTATCGATAATTTCACAATAATATTCTATACACCACTATCTCACTAGATTTTTCAAATGGTTCAAATTGTAATGAAACCGATATGTTAAATTGGGTTACCTAAATTTAATCACACATACTTAAAAATATTATGGTTTAGAGCTCGAAGGTGGTTCATGCAAACTGCGATAATTAATAGATCAAAAGAGTGGAAAGAAGTTTGAAGGTAAGAGGCTTTTCATAAAATCCAGGAAAGAAAAACTGACTTATTTCAATCTAATTTATATTTACCCTTCCACAGATTTCTTGTAATTTTACATATTTGCTCTTTTTTAAATGTGGGTTCATTTAACAAATTTTTATTGATCTCTTCTATTTATTATTACTCTTATCTAGATTTTCTTGAATTGTTCTTTCTACAGATTGCAATTTTTACATATTTCAGGGCCGATGTGAGTTCATCTATTTACATGAATATATAAATTCCTTAAATTTTAGGTATGCGCTAGATCAGTGGGAGGTGAAAATTTCAAAATAACCATTAATTTATTTAATAGAATTAATGAATGCTTAATCAAATTATAAAATTTTAAACTACATATATAATTATAGAAATTGTAACTTTAAACTTAATCGTTACGTATCTATAACATTATTTTTTATTGTGTTGACCTTTCCCGAAGTTACTAAATTGGCTTTTCTTACCATTATCCTTTACCATCAATTATATATTCTTAAACTATTTTCAACTTATAAATTATTGATTAAAATGTAGTTGTTTTATTGATTTTAATAATAATTGTGTTAGTCACGGCATTATATTGAACACCAAATTACCAACATCTGAGTTACTCACACAGAAGAAGGTTCTCATATGAAGGACACTATCAACTATTTTTGTATAAGTACATAATTTCATTATTGTTGGAGGTATTTAAAACAGTTCTGTTCCATCGATAAAAATTCATGGTGGTTGATTATTAAAAATGCCTATTAACATTAATAAGTAACCTCCATAAATTTATTAATTAAGTCTTTAACATTTCTACTTTTCCCTCTCGTACCAGCCTATTTATTATTCTAAGTGTCGATGTGATCCGGTACAATATCGTTATTCTGGCTGTTAAAAATATATATAACAATTAACGGCATTTCGAGGAATTCCCTTAGAAAATCTGTCCCATTATTTTATTGGTTTAAATAATTATTATCTTAAGAGCTTTTCTTCCCACAGTAATTTATAGATTTATTGCCGGAGTATTCGAATAAAATTTTTATATACCGCAGTTCAAATTTATTAGATTTTGTTATTTTAGGTTAATGTCTAAGAATTTTTAATATAAAATATGTTCATTACTAAATTAGGCGGTAACGGTAACAACAAATACAAAAGACACTAATTTTTATTCAAAAATTTTATGGTGGGCGGCGATCAGATTTTTCTTAATCTCAGAGTTTTTTATTAGTAGGGAAAACGATGCTGTGCATATTCCTAAAGCATATTTTAATAGCATTATTTTCCTTAAAATTAGTACCATGGCGTTTCGTTGATTTGGGTTTATTGTTGCATAATTGTTTTTAGTAATCAGGAGGAAGAGGAATAAATTACCGTAGAAGAAAGAAAATATATTTAATTATGTGTGAAAAATCCCATTTTTTGTTTAACATCTAGGTTAAAGTATAAAAGAAGGTAATTTTGGTAATAGCTACCTTTATATTATTTCGCTAATAAACATAATTTTGCCTGCTTTTAAAATAATTAGTTGATGTCTTATAGCCCCGTTATTGCATCCGCTGACCTGTTCCTGAAATTAAGAATTAAATTGTGTAACAAAACCTGAATTTTAATATGTGTCACGGAAAAATGATTTTTTTATAGAATATTATTCAGTTGAATTGAGTCAACCTACATCATATTTTATTTAACCCCAACTTCTAAAAAAAAAACTCAATATTGTTACGAATTAGCTCCGTAAAATCCTGTATCATTGGATTGTGGATACAGTTAAAATGTGACGTTTTTCAACATCAATTCTCGTAATTTACACTACTTTCAGAATACCCACGAAAATACCAAAAATATTCTCACAATAATTTCCCCGCTTTTATTCACCAAAACCATTATTTATTAATCCACTTTATACCATTTACAATTATTATAAATCACACCACTATTTTCACCTTGACATCGCACTTATTCGCAGTGTTTCGAAATAATTTGCTATTCAACTATATTGTTATAAAACTACTTCTAATGATTAACCCTAGATGTCACTAATTTACAATTGTCATTAAATTTCATACCATATACTGAAAAATTTGGTAAATTAATGTCCTGCCAATTGACCAATCCATGTTATCGCGCAAAACAATTCAACATCTCTTTCGTCCTGAATCATATAGGCACCATTGAACTTCGCTCTCGCACATCTGTCCATCCATACTGTCATCCTGTAAAACAGAAAAAGCCTACTCTCAATTGGTAATCTTCTCCACTGTCGCCTGGTCCTCTCGAATTTTAACGTCCAGTCCTCTCCATTTAATAACACTGCTCGTCTAGCGACCTTCATAAAAGTGCCTGGGCGTTCAAACCGATGTCAGATTATCGTTCATGGAACACACAAAATATAACAGTGAGAAGTCAGTAAAAACTAACAAGGCTCTTGTTCTCTCTTTCTCTGTTCAGCTTTCACTTCCCTTGAGAGGATTTTGCCGCCTGCATTGTGGTTTTCCAACTATCTCAGATCACCCGATTTTGATCAGAGGTTTTGCTCGACTGCGGCACACGCCGACTGCTCGTTGAGAGATTACTTTTCTTATCATTCGTTGTGATGGGGATAGTTCAATTTGACCCCACCATCTAGCTCGGTTGGATTTAATGAATCCGATACCGTAACAATCTCCAAGGAGACGTTTGATTTCAAAATTCATTCGAATCATCCTTTAAAAAGTAATTCTACAATCGTTAGTGGTCAAGGTCCAAATTTTGCTTCTAAAAGTTAGCACAGGTCTTGTAAATGCTTTTTAAAGTACAAGCTTACACGACTGAGATAGATGTTTCTATCGCAATAACCTTGACTGCGCGCGCGTAGAAGACTGTATGTTCGGTTGTTATACGGGCTTTAATATCTGCTTGGACATCATATGTTTATGATATAACTAGCCCGAGATATTTCAAGTCAGCCAAGTTGTCAAAGTTATGGTCACCCGTCTCGAGATTTACCGCATGGATTCTCTTTGGTGTTGATAAACATTTTCTTTTGTTGCTTACACTTTCAGACCCAGTCGTTTCGCATGAAGTGTAAGCGCTACTAAATTATCCTTGATATTATTAGATCTTCGACCAAGAAGCTCGACATCATCTGCTTATCCAAGAATTTGGCCTGACATATTGAATATGCAGCGTAAAGGTTCATGCAGCTTTTTTCAACCAAGTGCTCGAGTGCCAAATTAAACAGAATCTTTCATTCTCCGGGAAGCTCCTCCAGGTCTCAGATCGCATCTAGTTCCTCTTCTGTGAGACGGAAGACCTTAGCAAGATTTCGGGCATTTTAATAAGGGCTTCCAGCCCACAGTAGTAAATTCTTGAGTTTCCGTTTTCCACTTGGAAGCTGATATTTTCAATACTGATCCTCATATATTCTGTGTGAGTGCTCTGAGTGTTACGAGCTAACCATTATCCACGCAGCTTTTGTATATTTTCGACGATTTGACTATTGTTGGTCTTCTTCCAATAGTTTTTCCGCTGCGGTACTCATGACTCACTGGATGGCTAGCCACTGCTCTTGGATGTTTCGTGGAGTCTCGTAATTTCATTGTGCTGGTTTAGACGTTCAGCGATAGTTGGTTGGTAACTTTGTAGAGTCTTTATTTTTAAGTACATCGATATTCTTGCATCAAATGTATCGATATTCAGTGCACAGTTTTCGTGGCTTGTCTGTTTAATGTGGATGATAATTTACACTTATATTACAAGAACAGAACAAGCAGTCCATGTCGGTGCCCCTATAAAATCTAAGAAAGTTACACTGGTGGAATCTATCTTTTCTTGAAATTGTTCTTTCTCGAGTAATACCAAATATTGGCGGACCAAGCCAAGGACGGCGCAAGCTATTAGTTGGAGTTGTAATATCTTTAATTTATTCAAGTGCTGCAGGTACTATCTTTACGCCAAAATGTGAATTCCGGATACCGCAATTATATGCACTCACTTATAGTGCCTTAAGAAATTTTTCAAGCGAAGCAGCGCTTGCGCCATTGTGGAAATATACCCAATCGATTTACTAGCAATCGAATGACACAAATTTCCCTTTGGATGAACCACAAGCACGGGGAAGTCGACTTTTATTTGAAGCACCTGGTCACCGTGATCACCGCGGCCTGGCCACGAGTGTTTTCGATCATATCTTCATCGCTTTGGACGCGATGATTCCATACCGAATTACCCATTCAGTGGAGATACTCGAGTAACGACGGTTGGTTTAAGTGAGTAAAGGCGGATTCAGTGTTGGGTTCGTTCGTTCGTTCGTTCCTTACTTCTGAATTTTTTTTTTTAAATCAATCCAAGTTCTGAAAAAAAATTCACAAGAAAATATCGATATTTTTGACCTTTTAACCAATGAAATTGGTTTAAAAAAATGCAGAAGGAAGGAAGGAACGAAAGAACGCAACACTGAATCCGCCTTAACAGTCTCACGCTCCTGTCATTCGATTTTTTATTTTATCCCCACAGCGTCCTTGATCGATTGCAACGATTTTTTTTAAGAAATAATAACACACACAGACACACAGAAACACACGTACATACACACACACACGCCTGTTTTACAAGTACTTCTACTAAAATTGTTGATCCTCCCTATATCGCCGCAGTCAGGAAATTGTCATTAATGAGAAAAACGATAATGAACTCAATCTTCCAAATTTGGTTTGCATTAATACCATTCCAACTCAGTTTTCTAAAATTTAAGCGGAAATTGACGATTTTCGACAAAAAACTGTTATCAACAAAAATTCGACGCCTGCACAACCCAGCCAGATTGTATGATCGGAAAGAAATATCAAATTTAAGCTTCATATTTTTCCAAAAATTGGGAGGCTCCAGTGATGTTTGTCTGAAATCTGTTCACCGAACGTAGTAACTTCCGTAGAAGTTGTTTCCTTATTTGCAAATATTTTGAAAAGTATACAGCATTTACGAAAAACCCGTTAAAACGAAAAGATTGAAAATTAAGTTTCAAACAAAATTGTATTCACATAATGTAAAATAAATTTTGCTGGAAATTACTAATTTTGATAAAAAAACTTTGTTTCTCCAAAACTCGGCGTTTTCAGGCGGACTCAGAATAAAACCTCACTTAACTTTCTTTCATTAATTGGGAGATCCTTGCTAATTTGGTAGAAATCTCTGTACCTGTTCAGAATTGGAATAAAGCGCCTACCGTGGCTCGGAGCTTGTCCACTATCACCCCAATTCCCAAAGTCGTATCATGTCACTTCAAGTGACTACAGTCATGCCGTCTACATTTTCTTCTTCTTATAGTCGTAACTTACGACTATAGTCACTTCATGTGAAGGTCTGACTCCTATTTTTTTTTCAAGTGACAAGAATATTTTTTTACGAACTATTCAAAAGTATATAGCATTTTTATTTTTGAATTACATCGTGTCTAACTTCATGCGACGTGACTATGGATCTTCCTGGTTACTAGATTTTAAAATCAAAATTTACTAAATAATTTTGTAAAAAATTCTAAATGAAAATCTTTTAAATCTTAGTTGGCTGCATTAGTTTGAATTTTTTTTTTTTTTTATTTATTTGTCACGTCAAAATTTCAAGTGATAGAAATTGTCGTTTGAAGTGATAGCAGTCGCAAGGAAATATTTGTAAAGCAGCATATTAAGATTTAAAAAACAGCCAGAATTACTTTATTGAACAATTGTTTTGTAAGTTTCGATTCAATGATCTAGTAACCAAGAGTATGAGTAGTAACATCACTTGAAGTGATGCGACTAGGGGAATAGAGGTGTTAAATTTTAAAAACGGTTAACTTTGTTGGTTTTATGAAATTTAAGCAGGAATAATGATTTTTAATTGTACAAAAGTTTTAAAAAGAGTTTTAAAGTCCAGTAGGTTTAATTTTGCGATTTAAAAATCAAGTGTGGTGTATCCAAGATCAATGTATACATACATTCGTGGTCCAATCCATCCATTTTTATTATCTAAAAATGGTGGTTCGCGAAATGTTTTTTTGAAAACAAGGTTTTGGAAATAGGATTTTGTTTGATGGGTAAATCGCCGAGTTAAAAAAAATTAAAATTAAAAACAATATGTAATCATCCGGAATAATCGTAATTTAAGTTTATTTAAAAGCAAGGGCAGCACATACATTTCTTAATGATTCTTTGATGGAATGGAGGAGTATTATGACGGAAATCTCTGCCAATTTTGTATTTATAGTTAAATGGGGGACCATAAGTAACTGATAACACATTTATTTATTTTATACCATTAAAATTATAAAATTTAAAAAAAAAAATTATTTTAAAAAGAAGTGTGTAAAAATTCTCAATAAAACTTCTTACAAAAAAGAGCGGTCCACTTTGTTTAATGACTCTCTTGGATTAAACATTCTTAACTAAAAGTAAAGTTTTGCCTATAATTTTATTAAGCGAACGGTCAAATTTTGAACTAATTTATCAATTATTTATTATCTGCCTAAGAAAACCCCAATATTTGATAGGAAAACAAGTAGTTTTTAATTAATAGATTTTCAATTAGGGTTCTGCTACTGTTTTCTAGTAAACCCAAAAATTCATCAAGAACAATTTAAGCCCTATCTATAATATTTCCGCTAATACAGGTACGTAACTAACATAAAATTTGTTTATAGGACAATAGGTGCTGTTCTGCATTCGGAATAGCCCTTTTAACTCGTTTTCGATTAAAAAATTCAACACTGAACATGAGTCCGAAGTGAACTGAATAAATTTACAAATATTTAAGTTGGTAAAACTTCAGTCATTTGTCTTTAATTATATTAAAATATGAAATGTATGTTTTATTTTTGATAATATAAATCCCTTGAGAAGTCCTCCGAATATACTTTTGTATATATTTTTAAAATAATTATTACCCAAAGTTGTTCAAGATAAGAACTCATTATAAAACAAAAAATGAATTTGCGCTTAAAATAACAATTAATTTGTAGCAATATGAAAATTTCACTGAAATACGTTGAACTTTTGTCGAATTTTAATTAAAAATTTAATTTTAATTAGCGATTCTCGCTACTTTGAATATTCACTGTAAAGCGGGGTCTGTTTCAATAACATGAAGCAATTATTAATTAATTGGTATATAATTTGTAGAAAAATAATATTTCCAATTTCAATAGTGATAGAAAATTTCATTATTATTAACATACAATTTTCTGTGGGTAGAAAAACTATATATCAGCGAATCGCATAACAAAACACTCTCAACGTTTTTCTAAGTTTTTTATTAAATTAAAAATTAATTACACGATGTTTTTGTAATTTTTATTATTTAAATTAAATTTAATATAAACGAACTGATGAAACGAAATTCTTCTAATTGTTTTTCCGGCATATTTTATGGGTGAGTGCGGCTGAACCAAATAAGTGTTTGTTGGATTTTATGAAAAATTTATTATTCTTCTTAATCATCACAATATATTTAAAAGTGTGAAAGTTTATAATGTGTAAACCTAACTTGGAATTATTTTACACAACTGTTTTTGAATCTGATTGAATAATAAATTTGGTATTTCAGTACAAATTTTCATCGAAGAAGTTTATAACATCTAATTTGATTTATAATAATGTTACTTACTGATAACATAATTCAATTAACTGTGGCACTATTCTGGTAATTCCTCGGGAATATTGAACTGGGCAAAGAATTTATATGTAATTTATGTTCAAATATTTTTTTTCCGGCCTACTAAGGATAAAAGTTTGATGTAAATATTTATAAATTGGGAATAATTTTTCCATATGTAAATTGGCAGGGAAAATTATTCCCAATTTAATTTTATTTTCAAAAAAATTAACGCTAACTTTTTACCTAAGTATGCAGAAAAAAATGTTTAAATAAAAGTTATATATTAATTCTTTTCCTAATTCCCTATTCCCGGGGAATTACCAGAATAGTGTCACTGATCGATATATTTTGAATAAAATAAATAATTTAGGTTATAATTATTATAATTTAGGTTATATTTCGTGCGTACTATCCAAACACGGGGACCACTTCTCTCATCTAATAGCAAGCCTTTCTCACTAACTTTCTTCATCAAATTCAAAAATGCGTAGGTTTCGGCTACACAACATTGACTTTGAAAATAAGTTTGGAAATTTATATTCCGAAACGCTCCTCAAGCGAAAACAAGAATCTTTCGTGGCGCGGAATATCAGACTTATGAGCTTTCAAAATTTCCAGCAAATCGTTTAAAAAAGAGTTGCTAAGGCTCCATGTCCGGGAAAACTTGATTGTATATATAGCACACAAAATTTTAAATTTCTAAAAATTGACCGTTTAAAGCGTCATGGCTGGAAATAGACTCAAATGAAAGGTTTTAATGATGCTAACACCAGGAAAAAATTTCAGGTCAATTTTCACGCCGGGAAAATTCGGTTGAATAAAACATATAAAATTGTTAAGAAATCCACAGAAATACCCAGCCGAAAAATGTCGATAATGAGATTAAATAGAACCAAGATTAAATGACAGCTGAATAATGTCGATAAAGCAGATACAAATTTTATGTCTGAAATTAATTTGTTTTATTATAAATTATAATTTTGTTACTTCTTAAAATCAACTAAAACTATTAAAATAAAAATTTTATATGAAACTTATATTTATAACAAACCAAATTTTTGTAAGTGCTGTATTAGATGTGCACGAAGGTAAGATGTAAAATGCATCTGTGATAAGTTCGGAAAATATTTTAAATGGAAGGCTTTATTAATGAAATAATTTATAAAACTTCAGGTCGGTTTTCATGTGGGGAATCCGGGGAAACTCGATTGAATGCATGAAACACTCAAAATTTGAAATTTTCTAAAAATTGACGCTTATAATCTCATGGCTGGAAATAAATTCAAATGAAAGTTTTAATTAGGCCTTGACTTTTGTGTCGAGTGGTCGCATTTTTCCAATTTTTTTTTTTGTAAAATTATTGAATTTTAATTTTAAATTATTATTTTTTATTTGGGTTTATAATTGACCAACTGTCTGTCTACGAAAGTTGTAACAATATTTGACGCTAAAACACGTCCTAACACATCAGTAGAGAGGATAGCAAGCAACCAGCAAACAACATTATCGTCTATTGCGCTATTTTACCGCAGGATACAAATTATATAACTCGATGAGACAAATCTCTTTGTATGAATAAATGAGATCCACGACCAACCAATGCACAACCCAGAAAGAAAAGGTTTAATTGGATTTTTTTATGACCTTCACATCATATTGGATTCGAAAAAGTTTAATTGTTAAAATAGAATATAGATGGAAATGTGAAAGAATCAAATTTCGTCCGCTACGCAGTAATTCGCTAGTAGTACAACTACATGGTATTGATCTATATATAGACAATATTTCAATGTAATAAACAACATCAGTCGTCGCGACCTGATGAGAAGACTGATTTTTTCAAATCATTAGTCTCATCTGTTTGAAACTGATTGTTGTGATTCTTACACATTAGCCATCTATAAGTCAAAAATTCAAATTTATCGGCGATCCAGCGTTAAAGGAAAGAAAAGTATGGGGTGGTTGGGAAGTTGATTGTGTATAAGTAAGTGTCGATTATCATAATTGTTGTCACACAGATTGTGACGCTAAATGGAAGATTTTCCTACGATTGTGTATTTATTTAAATTACAGCAAGATTAAAAATTAAAAATGCGAAAACCATCAGCCCAGTTGCAACATCATTTTAAATCTTGCTTTAATTTTATTTTATTACAACAGTAAGCACAAATATTTGTAATTAATTATTTATGTTATCATATGTGTTAGTACTCTCGTTGGTTAAATTAATCTTATTGTTTTTTGCAGAAATGAACTGCACCCCTAGAAAATGGCACATTGAAGCCGAAATATGTCGGGATTATAAAGACGTAACTATGCATTTTTTTTTATTTAAATAACTAGTTGACCCGGCGAACTTCGAACCGCCTCAAAATAAATAAATGTTGTGTAAAGTTATAAGCTTAATTAAATTAAGTTTTTTTATTAAGATAAAATGAATTTTGTCTCTCTCTGGCACTATATCCCATCAAGGGATTTGGCCGCCTCAAATGAGGTTTCATAATCATATTTTCATTTCGGATAATGAGTGATTAATTCATTGATTCTAAACCAGCCGCGAAATTTTTTCCTTGTCACCACCGGGAATCGAACCCGAGACATCCGGGGCGTAAAATGAATACTCCAAATTAATTAAATTCAATCAAAATGAAATATATTTTAATTACATTGAAATGAATGTAATTCAAGTGGCAGCAAGGCTTTCGTTTTATTGAATTGATTCGAAATAATTCGCGTAGCATTGTTGCACTACTTTCTTTTAAACTACTTGCCTGGTGGGTTGCAAGAGGGTCGATTCCCTTCAGTGAAGCATCTTGTGATATACGACATTTTTGGTTTTATTGTCAGGTGTGAAAACGAACAAAGCGGATGGTTTGCCGACACGTGAACATGCTACGTACAATTGACCGTGAGAGAAACATTCATTTTCTAGATTCAGGCCACAAACACTCAAGGATGGGCCTTATGATTTGTTGATCGTCATGGCGAATGCAAGACGAATCGCAAATTGAATTCGTTTAAACTCGAATGGCATATCGGCTGGGATCATCAGAATTCTCGGAATGAGAACTTATTCACCTTTGAACTTTCCTTGGAGTATCGTCGCGTGAATCACATTGCCCATGAGTTTTCTCAACACCAAACGCGTTCCGTTACATAGTTTTAGTTTATTCAGGTTTCGTAGCGTAATGATTACCGAGCCAACTTTCAGTTGTAAATTGTGCGGTGGCAAGCCAGCCAGATCCAATGAGTTTAAAAAGTCAGTTGGATAGCTTGTTCAGTTGGTTGCTTCCTCTTCGTTTGTCACACAGTCGTTAGATTTGAAGCATTGAAGTGGATCGACGATTAGATTTTTAATTATGAAATTTAAATGATCCACATCTTTGTTCTTTGCCGCAAGAATTACTCGTTCACTCACCCAATTGTGATTTTTGTGGTTAGTAATGTTATTCAGGAACACTTTGTTGATGGGCTCGTCCTTCATTCAGACAAAATTGCAAAAGTTCTGAGGAAACGAATTCAATCCGTTCGATTCGTTGACCGGAACACGGCAATTACCGATAGTCAGCAATTGCTCGGAGAACTCTTCGGCAGATGGATCGTTTAACCACAGACAATCAAATTAAATTTTTCGTTTGAGCTAAAAAATGAAAACAAAATATATTTCTGATAATTCCAATGTGATCGTTGTATCTGTGATTTTTCGTTAAACTGCGTATACGTATACACAAAAAAACAAAATACTTTTGATTGTATGCGGCTATTTACAGAAAATGAACTCGCAGTTTAAATGTTTACTTTTACATAGGATGAAATATCTCTTTAAGGTTGTCTCTGGTTTAACAATGCAACTTGCATGTTTGTCGTCTGCCGAAGTTTCATCACATAGCGCCACGCAGAGTAGATGATTTGAGGCAAGCGTTTATTTCATCGACAGCGGTCGATCTTGGAATGACTGGTATTTTTTGACGGAAATCGCCGCGCAGTAGAATCATTGCGCCTCCAAAACATCTTGAGTCATCTTTCATAGTTCGATAGCGTAGATCTTAGAGTGTTTCGCAATGTTGCAAGTCGGGTTTTCAGTGGATTGAAGATTTAACTCGCACGAACTGTGGCGAAAATCAATGATATGAGGAATGTCTTCCCAGTTCCACCGGGCGCGTTGAAGAAAAATAATCCACCATTTCCATCATGAGTTATATAGCTAAGTAGATAAAATAAAAAGCTTGGATCAAAAATAAAATACAAATTTCTATGCAGCTTTCAGTCGGATTCGAATCCAGTACTTCACGGCCCAAGCGCTGAAGCTTTAACCACTGTACCACTCGTCACGTACAAACTACACATACAAAATTCATATAAAAAAAGGTTTTTTATTAGATTTTTGGGGTTTTCCTTTTAAGTGTTTCCGACTTTTCTTTTTTCCTAAACCACCACTGTATTGAGACGAACAAAATAAAAAAAACAAAATGTACAAAATGTATGAGAAAATGAATTTTCTTGATAAATTTTTTTTGGTGATTTTTTCCAAAGTTATTATGCTATTCGGAGTGACAAATCCAACAAAACAAAGATCATAAAAATCGGTCCAGCCGTTCTTGAGTTATAAATGGTGTAACTAACCCGACTTTGTTTTATATACAGTGCCTGGCCATATTAGTATGAACGTTGCTTTTTTTAGAAATTGTTAATGACACATTATAGAAACTCAGAATATATAATATAAATATGTAAGTTATTTATTTAAATATAGTTTATTCCAACATTTATTTTTTTTAAATTAAATTCAGGACTTTATATAATATTTAATTGACCCTAGTCAAATTTTAAAATTTTGTAAGTGCTTCCACACGTCGGGGCATGCATTTTACACACTCTCCAGCGGCTTCAGCGATATCTTGGTCATGCTGTCATACCAAAATAAACCGTTCAATGAATCTGATCAACAAAAAGTGTTTTCAGGGATTCCCCTTTTAACCAACCGTATAGATGCACTGTAAATGTCAAAATGTGAAACCTGAAAATGGTATGTCGCCATCTATGGAATAAAACATAATTGCATTTTATTTTCAGTCATAGATTGCGTTTTAAGAATCAATAATCCTAAAAATTATAAAATATAATTGAAACATTCATACTAATATGGCCAGGCACTGTATATAGATATAAACAAGACTGTAAAACCCGTTCTCAAAACAAACATGTTATTTAATTTAAATTATGTTCAAAGTAAATAAATAAAAAAAAAAATTAAAACAACAAAATGTATGTACAAAGGCCCATTGTTGCGATAGCGCAACATCCTATTGCCTGGCTCTTATCATCAATAGCGTAATTTGGTTTTCACTCTATACTTTTTGTAATCTCAATCATTCGAAATAAATCAAAAAATTCAAAATTATTTCCGTAATTGCCTTTTTATTAATCTTATGACAACCAAACTAGCTTTTTATAGACAAATTATAACCTGTTGATCGTCATGAGTGGGAAAAGAAACGTGAACGAAAAAAAGACTTATCAAGCCATAAAAATAGTTGTAAACATTTTGAAATAATTTAAGAGACATAAAATAAAATAAATTAATTAGGTTCCTAACTAACAACCAACGTTTTACAAACAGATTAGATTCGGAGTGAAATTCAGTTTTGACCATATCAAAAAAAAAATATTGTTTTAACTCTTCTGGGCTAGGTGGGTTAAAAACTGTCCTTTTTGCTTAGCTTTTTATGCATGGTGGGATATATTTTAACCCACCTTAAAAAGTTGAAGTTAGTGTGTGTTTCAATTGGTTTAAATGCCGCATCTAAATGACAATGTAATAATGCCAGCCGACAAAGAGACAGTCCTAATTATGTAATAATGAAACATCGAAATGTGTACCATCTTTAGTTTCTCGCAAGAGCAAAAAATGAGAAGAATACATTTGTTAGTAACACAGAAATTAATGCCACAAAATGGATTGATAGTATGTAGAGGGATGTATATCATTTATCCAATTTTCATGCCCATTCAATGGTGATAATATTTCAATCGTGTGCCTTTCGTTGATTATTGATTATAATACGAACATGAGTTCAATTGATTGATTTGATCAGGTTTCGGCTAAGTAGTTATAAACATGACCGACGTAGAAAAAAATACGGATACAGCTGTTGTTATTTCATATATTGTTTATAAACAATTGGGTGAAAATATTGTAAGGGGCAGTGCGCTGAATGGTTTGTTGCCCAGACTTTAATTGATAAAACCATCAACAACTGGACTTCCACTCAAGATAGAAAAATTGAAACCCACTATTTCATGGAGATACGAGGAAAAGACTCGAAACATCTACTGAAGCATACTAGCCGAAGAATATGTGCGTTATGCAGCACAAAAAAAATCGAACTTCCTAGTGTTGTACTGTCTGCAAAGTTCCACTTTGTTTTGGTAAAAAGTTGTGTTTCAATGACTATCATTTAAAGCATTAAGAGTAAAAAAGGACTTATTGAAATATTATTTTTTTCTTATTTTGAGTTTTTATCTTTAATTTATCTTAAATAATCGAAATAAATGTTTATTTCTATTATTTTATAATAAAAAAATTCTGTGCAAGTAGAGTTTTTATTTTCTTTAAAATCATGTGCCTCAAAGAGTTAATTAATAAATTTAATTTATTTTAAGATTTTTTCGACTTTTCAGGCAAAATATTATTTTTAATGACATTCACAATGTTTACGACTTTTTTTAAATCAGAGAAAACAAAGAGGCCATTTACTCACAATATATCTACCACAAAAAAAAGGAAAAATCGCCCCCCCCCCCCACCCATTTGTCTGAAAAACCGAAAAAAATCTTAAAATAAATTAATTAATACAGACAAATTTAAAAACTTCTTAAATAAATTTAATGAGTTTTCCCACTTGTATAATCAAGGACAACATGTAAAAAAACCAAATATGTTTAAGTAATACCGGTGTTGGCTCTAAAGGATGTGCGTATAACTTTCTCTTTTACGAATAGTTTTAATTCGATCCAGGCCAGAATTTTAGACTGTCCCAGCTCCTTGTAACTCTTAGAGCTGTAACACCCAACGCTCGAGTCTTCAAGTAAAGGTTGATAGCTTCCTTAAATTTGTGTATTATATAGTCCAACGGAAATTCGAAATCGTTCAGAAAATTCCACTTATTGAATGTTCGATAAATAAATTCGCGGTTGAGTTCCTCGTTCAATGGTTCGGCAGGCTCAACGTCACTTATGTACATGTTTCATTCCTCTTATTATCCTTCGTAGCGTAATAAATACTGGTATATTCTGAATGCATGTGAACATTAATCTCATATGAAAAACATGACTACCCTGATGCAAACTTTTAACGAACAATCAAAATATAAGATGATTGAACTTAAATTAGCCTTATGGAATGCCAATGGGCTAGCCCAACATAAATTAGAAGTACACCATTTTCTTAATAAACACAACATTGACATCATGATGGTCTCTGAGACACATTTTACACAAATGATCTCTGTAAAATTTAATGGTTATAAAATTTACGATACCCCGCACCCTAACGGAAAACTTCGTGGGGGATCAGCAATTATTATTACAGACACCATGAACTAGAAAAATATTATGAGGAACATATACAGGCAAGTAGCATCTGCTTAGAAGAATGGTTCGGTACTTATCCACCATATCAGCAGCTACTGTACTCATTTAATCGGGAAACTTCTGTGTAACAAAGAGTATTGCTAGAACTTATGTTACGGCCAAAAGATGCTTCGAACTACCATTTGACCACTACATCTATCAAAATGGACTTAAATCAAAATGAAATAAAGCTATCAAAAACCTGAAAGCAGCACTAACAAAATAACATGGTGAGGGTTCAATATTATCTAAATAAACTTTCAGCATCAGAAGCAACAGATTACTCACTGTGGAAAGCCAGAAAAAACCTGAAGCTGCCTACGTAATCATATCCTCCGATTCGCCTTCCCGATGGAAACTGGGCAAGAAGCGATGCAGAAAAAGCAAATATATTCGCCCAATATTTAGTTAAATTATTTACTCCGAACAAAAATAATGGGCACTCGGAATTGCTGCCTGAAGAAGTTGAAGCTTCAGAATTTCAACCAGTTAAAATAAATGGCGTGAAGTAAAAACAATGATTATCGAATATATAAACCCCAAACAGGCACGTGGTCATGATCTTATTAGTGGTAAAATACTAACTTCCAGATAAATGTATCAAGTTAATCACATACATTTTCAATGCTGTATTGAAAACCGGGTATTTTCCTGAAACTTGGAAAATTTTACAGATCATAATGATCCATATCCAGGTAATGATGAAACAAAAGTAGACTCGTATGGTATAATCAGTGCCAACTCTGTCAAAACTCTTTGAAAAAATGGTACTTAAAAAGCTAAAGCCAACTCTGCCAGAGCAAAGTATTATACCGGATCACCAGTTTGGATTTAGAGAAGATCATGGAACCAAAGAACAAGTGCATAGGATCGTATCAGAAATCAGAAACTAATTTCAACAAAAGAAGTACTGTTCTGCAGCATTTTTAGACATCGCCGAAGCTTTCGATAAAGTATGGCATGAAGGCCTTGTACATAAAATTAAGGCTCAGCTACCATCAAACTATTATACGATCATTAAAAATTACCTGTTAAGCCGGAAATTCTTAGTGTGTTGTACTGTCTGAGTGTACTGGGCACAGTGTTATATTTAATTTATACAGACGACCTTCCTACTTCAAATTAAGTAACAGTTACAATATTTGCAGATGATACAGCATTATTAGCGACACATAAAGACCCTTAAATAGCATCAAGAGTCCTGCAATAACACTTAGAAGAAATAGCTAAGTGACTTTCAAAACGGAGAATAAAAGCAAACGAGTAAAACTCAGCACACATTACATTCACTCTCCGTAAACAAACATGCTCTCCGGTGAAGTTAAACAACATCAATCTACCCCAATGCAAAACCATTAAATACCTAGGTCTACATTTAGATAGAAGATTGACATGGAAGATACATATCGAAACAAAACGACAACAAATCAACATCAAAAGTGGTAAAATAAATTGGTTAATCGGAAAACATTCTAAATTAACTCTAGACTATATAGTCTTGTTATATAAAATGTGGTACTAAAACCAATCTGGACTTACGGAATAAAACGGTGGGGCTCAGCCTGTACCTTAAATATAATAAAATTGCAACATGTATATAATCAAAAATACTACGAAGGGTAGTAATCGCACCTTGGTACATACGTAATACATACATACACCGTAATCTCAACATCGAAACAGTAGCAGATACAATTCAGCAGTACAGCAGAAAACACCAAGCTAAATATTATGGAAGCCTAGATATTGGCGCCTTAAAAAAAGATCAATAAGATCTACCTACTAACTAATTTATATAAACATTAGCAATTAACAAAGGTTATGACTTAAAAATTCTTTATTTGTCTAGTTAGCTTCTAAGATTTGAAAACAACTTGTGAGTTTCCCGAGATATGAAAGATTCAAGAATAAAGCCAAAGGCAGTCAAAAAAATGCATTAACCTGTAAAATACGAAGAGAAAACGACAACTAAATAAACGATAACACTGAAATAAAATATTAGCCGCATTTCTTAACGCTTCATCTGATCCGGTTCAGTTCAAATTTCATGAAATAACGCCAAGGCGCTTACTAGATTTTTAATCAAAATTTGTGTTCCAAAATAAAATTTGTATCAAATTTTCCATTTAAGATTTGAACAGATCCGCATCAAGTTTTTTTAAGTTAATTTAAAAATAAAAATAACAAAAATTGGTAGCAGATACCAACTATCAGTTTGTGATTCTCGTGTTTACAGTCCCTGTTCGTTGAATAATGGACACTATTAGTATTTTGGAAATTCCTAATTTCTGCTATTGTTTTATATTTTAAAATATTTCAAAATAATAAAATGCATCTGTTATTGTTTTAAGATTATTTTACGACATTCTTAAAAGAACGTAATAAAATTATTACCTGAAAAAGGACTAAAAGATCAATAACATGCATATTTTACTTTTAGTTTATCCTCTCATTTTATGTTTGACACGCGGTTTGACAAGGTGTTTTTATAAAGTTTGTGACTGAGCTAAAGTGAGCCCGTGAAGTTTCTAACAAAAAATAACACGTATACGTATACGGTTCAAATTAGAAAACATGGCGGAAGCAAAATTCGTATTGGATTCAATTAGATTCCAATAGCCGCCATATTGAATTGTTTTAGTATTTGTGATTTACACTGTTAATATTTTATAAATGCAAATTAGTGAAAATTTCATCATAATAAAATTTATGAAAATGTATAAAGAACTTGTAGAAAACGTTAACAAATAAATAAAATTAAAGCTTTAACAAAAAAAAAATATCAAATATGTTTATTGCAATTTTTCACTCAAAATATTGAGTATTTTGTCAATCTGGACCAATAACAAGCGACTTCTAGAGATTAGGGCAAGATACCACTATATAAGTCGGATTGGCCTATCTATAGAGAACATTTTCCGGTAAAAGGTTTTTCCTAGCGGAGGAAATGCAACCTTGATAATAGCAATTTTCCACTGTTTATTTTGAGTATTTCATCAACCTGGGCTCTTAACAAGCCACTTCCAGAGATTAGCGCAAAATGCCACTATATAGGTCGGATTGGCCTATCTATAGAGAACATTTTCCGGTATAAAGTTTTTCCTAGCGGAGAAAATGCAACCTTGTTTATAGCAATTTCCCACTTTAAATGTTGAGTATTTCATCAATCTGGGCCAATAACAAGCCACTTCCAGAGATTAGGGCAAGATGCCACTATATAGGTCAGATTGGCCTATCTATAGAGAATATTTTCCGATACAAGGTTTCTCCTAGCGGAGAAAATGCAACCTTGTTAATAGCAGTTTTCCACTGTTAATTTTGAGTTTTTTATCATCTGGTTTTTGGAAGAAGTTCTGGAATTTGGCCACCTAGGGTGGAACTCAGTCAATTCTTAGCCGATTGTGATGGAATTGGGTATGCTGGATGGAAATGGGATTCTTAAATGATTTTTTGACAAGTTCTGGAATATGGCTACCTGGGACGGAACTCGATTAATTCTTAATCGGTTAGGGTGAGGCTTGGTATGCTGGATGGAAGTGGGATTCTTAAATGATTTTTGGACGTGTTTCTGGAATACAGCCACCTGAGACGGAACTTGATCAATTCTTAACCGATTATGAGGCGATTGGGTATGTTGGATAAAAATGAGATTCTCAAATGATTTTTGAAAGAAGATCCTTTTAACTCTTAAGAACTTACTATTAACAAGTTTACGCTTATTCGCTAGGCAAAACCTTATACCGGAAAATGTTTTCTATAGATAGGCCAATCCGACCTATATAGTGGCATTTTGCCCTAATCTCTGGAAGTGGCTTGTTATTGGCCCAGATGATAAAATAAGGTAAGTGGCTATAATACTGACATATGGCGCGACAATTTGAAGTTTGATCTTCATTATTACTTAGAAAATACCACATATTTTAAGAGCTGATTTACTTTTTAAAACACTTGTTTATTTAAGAATCAGATAGTAATAGAAAATGTTGAATGAAAAACAATTTTCATTTATAATTTTAAAATTTTAGAGAAAACGGCATGTTGTACATAATACTGAGCTATTGAAAAATTCGTATTTCTATTATTGACAATTTTTGTTCTCTATACTGACATACTATTGAGTTTATGAAAACTTACCAAAATACTTGTATTTTGCAAAATATCAATTATAAAACCCCTAAGGCACAAAAGTAGAAACAAATATTCGTCTTATTAAAAATTTGTTTCTACTTTGGTGCGGAAAGCAAAACTGTTTTATTGCGTTTATTGCACAGGTAAATTAGCAATATTAAACTCAAAATAACTTTTATTGGACCGGACGCGGCATTTCACAGCACCGTCTGCTTAAATTTTGATTTTATATGAAAATAACATGTTGCTACAATTATTTTGCAGTGCTAACACGCATCATTTGATATTTTTACTCTTTAGATCGTTGGGAAAATGTTCGATTGCTAATCTAATGATGCAAAAATAGCCGCTATTCTTGACGCGTTATCTAAGTCTTCAGTTCATATTTCATGAGACAATAGATTTGAAATCAAAATGATGATCTAAAACAAAATTTGAATGCAATTTTACATTTTCAATTTAAACCTATCCAGCTGATCAATGGGTAGCAAATATTGCACAATGATTTCTAAATTGACTGTCAAATCCATGCTGTTTTTGATTGCAGGACGGGTTCTAAAATGCCAATGAAAGCTTCGGTTCGATCCTATTGAAACTTTCACATTCCTATTTCATCATTCGCTTGATTAATTGATTTAATTTATTAGACTGGCGCTACGTCCCTCGAAGAGATTTAGTCGTCTTATTAAGGTTACTGTAATCGAGTGATCTTCCGATTGATTAGTTATACTACACATGCTAGAATATAGTATTTAATAATATTTAGCATACAATTTAAATTATACTAAATTGTTGGTACTTCAATGTGTGTTCATTGCAGACCAAATGGTACACCGATTGGGGTTTAGAAAATCAGTAAAATTGAAAAGTACTTGGATTAAACGCCGATAAGGGCAAGATGCACATGGTGTTTTTCAACGTCTGGTGTCGGTCGGTGATGTGGCTGAACACAATTATTATGACTCCTTGTCAGATTACAGAACCCACCGAGCGATGCATCCTCCATGTCAGTCATATTATTGATTTCTAGCAAAGAGCAAATGAATTCTGCTGAACAAAATGCGAATGACAGTCTACTATGGAACAAGCAAGGGGGATGAAAATTGTAAAAATATTGGATTGGCCATTACTCGTTTCCACATGGTAGACGAAGAATCGATGCTAGCTATATTTGATGGGAATTACGAATAGACATCTAATAGGCATCCATTATTCAAATATTTTGCTCTTTTGCCATTATTAAAACCGATTGGTCCTATGTATACATTTAAAGTATACACAACTTATTGTACAGTAACTAATTTGACATACGCTGGAATGCGTTGACAATGTCATCGGGACTATAATATTATTGAAGATGCTTCAATTTTATTGCCATGGTAATAAAATATGTATGGAGCTCCTTTACTGACATGTGTGTAAATAATACTGAAATACAACTTTAAGGAGGCAACTAAAATTAAATTCTCCAAAAAGTTAAAATCAGTTTTTAGATTACGTATATTTATTTAAATTTACATTAATTAAAATATTTTTAATTTATTTAAAATGGAAATAAATACTTTTAATTACAATAAATAGAATTTAGAATTTCTACGTTATATTGACATGTGTTGGATCTTTTAGTGAGCTAAATATGGATTCAATACTGATCGTTACCGTTTTGATTAATTCGTGGCCAAACTATCACAAATTTTTAGGGTCATAATTAGGACAGTAAAGTGATGCTTTCAATTAAAAACGAACCCAAAATCCCGTTTTTACAATAAATAAGCATACAACCCAGATTAAAGGATGTATAAAAAATATGTCTTAACCTAATACTGACATATGCGTCAGTGAAAGGGACACGCTAATTTTCATAGAATCTAATACTGACAAAACTATTTTAGCAAAAATATATATTTATTTTCATTATTTTAACATGAATGAAGTCAAATAATTAAACGAAACGAATCATACGATCGATAAAACTTTAATTTAAAACGTAATTAACACTAAGTTAGCAACTATTACTAAAATAAAAAATTTCAAAATTTCAGACACAATGCTAAGAAATAGTTGCACAAAAGTATGTTTTCGATGTCTATCAGAATTCTACTGATTTATATTATTTTTAGTAAAAGAATATTAGAATGTATTAGAAGGAGATGCAACTAGAATGTTCTTATTAGTGATTTTAAAAAAATAATCTTATTATGTTGGGTAATATTCTTAAAATTGAGCAAATTCACGATTTATGTCAGTAATCCCGCCTATGTCAGTATTATAGCCGTTTAACTTACTCAAAATTAACAGTGGAAAACTGCTATTAACAAGGTTGCATTTTCTCCGCTAGGAAAAACCTTATACCGGACTATGTCCTCTATAGATAGGTCAATCCGACCTATATAGTGGCATTTTGCGCTAATCTCTGGAAGTGGCTTGTTAAGAGCCCAGGTTGATGAAATACTCAAAATTAACGGTGAAAAACTGCTATTAACAAGGTTGCATTTTCTCCGCTAGGAAAAAGCTTATACCGGAAAATGTTCTCTATAGATAGGCCAATCTGACCTATATAGTGGCATTTTGCCTTAATTTCTGGAAGTGGCTTGTTATTGGCCCAGATGATAAAATACTCAAAATTAACAGTAGAAAACTGCTATTAACAAGGTTGCATGTTCTCCGCTAGGAAAAACCTTATACCGGAAAATGTTCTCTATAGATAGGCCAATCTGATCTTTATAGTGGCATCTTCCCCTAATTTCTGGAAGTGGCTTGTTATTGGCTCACTTGATAAAATACTCAAAATTAACAGTGGAAAACTACTATTAACAAGGTTGCATGTTCTCCGCTAGGAAAAACCTTATACCGGAAAATGTTCTCTATAGATAGGCCAATCTGACCTATATAGTGGCATCTTCCCCTAATTTCTGGAAGTGGCTTGTTATTGGCTCACTTGATAAAATACTCAAAATTAACAGTGGAAAACTACTATTAACAAGGTTGCATGTTCTCCGCTAGGAAAAACCTTATACCGGAAAATGTTCTCTATAGATAGGCCAATCTGACCTATATAGTGGCATCTTCCCCTAATTGCTGGAAGTGGCTTGTTATTGGCTCACATTATAAAATACTCAAAATTAACAGTGGAAAAATACTATTAACAAGGTTGCATTTTCTCCGCTAGGAAAAACCTTATACCGGAAAATGTTCTCTATAGATAGGCCAATTGGACATATATAGTGGCAAAATGGCAATAACAATTCTCATATTTTTCTTGTTAAACCTTTTATTTTATTTATTTATAAACTAATTCTAACATGATTTTAATTTGGTATTTTTGTTATCTGCTTCAATAATTTATGTATTTCATTAATATTTTGTAATTTTAAATAAATTTTATTTTAAAAATTATAATTTTTAAATGTACTTGATTCTGAGAATAATTTAACAGTGTAATAAATCACACTCAATTTATTCTAATAAGAATTTTATATTGAGTGGTACTAATACATATATAATTTGGATTTTTTGTTATTTTTGTTAGAAACTTCACATCGGTGCTAAAGTAGGAAATAATCTACGTTGAGTGAATTTTATCATTTAGTTAAAAAACTTGTGTTTAAGTTAAAGTGTGTGTGTGTGTGTGTGTGTGTGTGTGTGTGTGTGTGTTTGGAAAGTTTTGGATTGAAACATTTATTTTCAAGAATGGGTCGAAAAAACGACCTAAACAGTGAAAAAACATGCTATCGGAGCATTATTAAAAATAAAAAACCGTTCATACCGCGAGATTGCCAATTTGGAAAAAGTTTCTTGCTCATCAGTAGTAATTTGGCAAAAAAATGTCAATCTAGTTGTACATTTTATGAGACCAAGAGAAGAAACTGTAAGGGGATCAGGAAGACAACGACCAGAATAGACCAGAAAATTATTTAATCGGCCTTAGAAAAGCCCAGAGCAACGACGAGCGGGCTACAAAAGTACCTTAGTGAAGAAGGGATAAAGATATCAGCGATGACATTGTGACGAACGCTATATGAAAATAATTTGAAATGTAAGCGCCCAGCAAAAAAACCCAGACTCACTGAAAAAATGTGGAAAAAACCTCTTATTTGGGCTAAACTTCATAAGCAGTTGACAATAGACGACTGGAAGAACGTAAATCGAATTTTAAAGCACTTATATTTTTTCAAAAATTAAATTTAAAAAAATCCCAAATTAAAGAGTTTTTTAAAACTTAATGGTATGTTTAGTGACATGGTTGGAGGTTGGTTACAGATGGCGCCCAAAATAACTTAATAGCAACTGAACAAACAATATCATTGTCCTCCAAGTTCAGCTCATACAGGGATTGAGAAATGTATAGAGACTATTCGTCGGTATTATCATTGGCCAGGTCTAGTAAAAGATGTACATAATTTTATCAACCTTTGTGATGTTTGTAAAGAATGTAAGGCTACTAACAGTTTAACTCGACCTCCAATGGGAAATTATCATGAAGTGTACAGACCTTAGCAAAAGATATTTATCGATTTTATAGGACCATTTCCAAGATCTAGACAAGGTAATTGCTATATTTTTTGTGGTTCTTGATCAATTTTCCCGATTTATGGTGGCTGAACCAATGCGAGATGCTACGTCTAATAATGTAATTCAATTTTTGGAAAATCGTAATGTTTGAACACTAGAGTTTATAAATATTTTTAAATCCTAGTAACGGAAAATTTCGATTATTTTATGGAAAAATAAAAAATTTTGGGGAGTCGAAACTAAAAATTGAAACTGTAGAGTTCTGACCTAAAACTAAAATTAAATTAGTAAAACAGTAATAGAAAAAAAAATTTAAAGAAAACTGTATGATCATAATAAAATTATGACTATGTGAATAATAATTATAAGATTAATCAACAGTTAAATTATTATATTGTAAACATTTAAAGCTCATGTGTAGTACATACACATTTTCATTGTGAAAAAGGGAAAAAGTATATATACATATATATATATATATAATTATATCGATAGATATGTATATTAATATGTTCAAAAATTAATTTATAATTATATAAAAAAAAAACTTATAAACTATTAGTATGTGTATGTTGATTAAATAATTTTCAATTTATTGTAAAAGAGAAAATAAATTTAACATCATTGTAAGTACAACGGGAAAAATTGAAGAAACGGAAAAACGGGAAAGAAAAATCCAATATCATATAAGGTACTTTGATCATATAATACAACGAGGGAATCAACTATCATCAGAGAAATATTGAAGTACATATTTCAATATTCTTATAAAAACAAAAAAAAAAATCCACAAACTAACAGTTTAGAGCTCATGTGTGTTACACACATTTTCGTAAGTGCACCAACGATTTTTTTTTTAATATATGTAAATAAAGACATTTTTTTTAACGTTAACGTTAATTATATTATTTGATTTAAATAAATTATGTTTCATTTGTAAATAATTATATATATATTTTCTTTGTTTTTTTTTTATTTTTATTAAGTTTCGATAATTTAACTGTTGAGGTTCTATTTCACATTTTTTTTTTACACTATATGTTTTAAATGAGAGAGTAAGTTTTCTTATTATTAATATGGGGTGAGATGAGGAAATGAAAAAAAAAATATCCAATGTGTAAGTGTAGTGTTAAGTGTATTTCTAGTATTACCTTTATTTTTGTAAACAATTTTTTTTTTGGTCGTGTAAAGAAATTAAATTTTGTAACGTTATTTGTATTTTATATATATATATATATATATATATATATATATATATATATATATATATATATATATATATATATATATATATATATATGTATATATATGCGGTATATATCAAATATTGAATAATCTCCAAAATCTAACCACGACCCATGATGAGATTTAGTCGGCTACAGAATACCGCAGGAGGACTTCTTATTCAGTATAAAATTTTCAGTATTCAATCGTTTTATTTGTGACAGTTGGTTACACACTGCTCAAAAGCAAGCGAATAGAAGATGTGAGGTATACGTCATCATCATAAATATTCAACCAATTCAACCGGAACTTTTTATTTTGGTACTTTCCTTTGAAAAATTGACGAACAAAATGCACAGACACATGATAGAAAAAATACAATACAAATATAAAATTGTTTATTATATAATGTATATGTCCACAAAATTATTGTTCACCTCGCCAGCTCGCCCTCCAATTTTTGGTACAAAATCGATACTCAGGAGAGAGGTTTAAGGAGAACTGCGTAGTCAGGAACATAAAACATCCACCATCAGTAATGATAAGAAGCTGCATTAGCGGAGTTGGACCTGGTCTAATATACTTCGTAGAGGAAACCATGAGAAAAGAACCATATAAAAAGTTATTAACAGACGTCTTATTTCCTTACATGAGGTCACTACCTCAAGGCCAATATTCTTCCACTTTAATGCAAGATAGAGCTCCTTGCCATACTGCAAAATTAATAGAGAATATTCTCCTTAACCCAAATATTGACATCCTCTGCCGGCTTGGCCTGGCAATTCTCCGGATTTAAGCTCTCGCGAATTGCTGGGCCTTACTTAAGTCCAACGTATATAAAACCCCAAGCCTACACTGTTCACGAAAAAAAATATTATATGTGTGTGTATATGTAGCATGCCTGAAAGAATAAAAGCTGTGACTAAAAATAAAGATAGTTTAATCAAATTCTAATTGTTTTCCAATTTATATATACTCAAAATTATTTAATTTTAAAGAATTAAAATATTTAAAAAAATCTTGTTTTTATTTATACATATTTTGATAAAATACTAGAGTTTTTCACTATATTATTAGTGTCCATAATTCAATGAACAGGGAATGTATGATGGGAAAACTGAGATCAATTCACATGCATCACATCATCTTCATGTAAACTAACCATTTAATCACAAACTAATCAATTACCGAAACCCAAAGAATCTATATGAGTAATCTTAACTATCTTGCAAGCTAAAACATTTATGTACTACAAAAACCGTGAATAAGAAAGGGTGTGGTACCTGTACAAGTATTTTCATTTATTTCAAACATACTTTCTCTTGAAGAACGTACGCAATTTGAAGATATATAATAGTGCTACCATTTTTTTAACTCTTTCGCACTGTTTTATGAACTTACCTTGTTTACGTCGAAACAGAAATCATACCACATAATAAAAAAAATATAAACAAGACTTGAAGTTATTTATGAACAAGTTATTTATAATTAAACTATAGAACGTGGAAAATCTTTAATTGTCACAAACACGGTGAAAAGTTTGTTCAGCAATACCATATTCAGTCCCAGTGGAGATCACCACGTTTCCTGACACAAATAATCACTAACGCCTCTGTAACTTACATATAACAAAAAAATGTCTGTGCGGTAAAACAATTAAAACGTTTAAATTTTCTTGGCAACTGCTATGATATGACATGCTAAACTAAATCAAATTTGTTTGTTTATTTTAAATGTTTATATCAACTGTTACTTCTTATAGCAAATGTTGCGGTTTTACCGAATCAACATAATATTATAAAATTAAAATGAAGAAAATTTGCTGCCACACAAAATTTAGTAATTCAAAGATAGATTTAAGACTTCTTTTGATTTTACTTAACTCAATAATTTTATTCTATCCGTTAATTGATCCACTGAAACCTGATAAACGGAAAACTTTTCAGTTCTCGACTTGTAGCACTATTCCGACTTTTCCTGGGAATATGCAACTGGCATATCATTTTTGTCAAAATTGTATTTTTCTGGCCTACTGAGGAATAAGTTTAGTGCAAAAACTTTGAAAACAAATGTTTTCCCCATTTAGCCTTGTTTCAAAAATATGTACACCAAACTTATTCCCTCAGTAGGCCAGACAATTTAGACAAAAATGCTATTAAAATATTTTTTTCTATTCCCAGGATAAGTCAGAATAGTGTCACTGAGGCAGAAATATGAACGCGACACAGAAATTTTTGACGGTAGTGAAATTTACCGGTTTAGCTCCATTTTCCGCCTCCCTCCTCCAGTTTAGCAAATTCATTCGTCAGTTTTATAGCACATACGAACGAGTTTGTAAAATTTTTGAAACAACAGAATAAAACCAGTCGTATTGTTGCCGTTTTCATATATTAAATTTGGACACCGTCTAAAATTTCATGAGATGTTCATGATACCGCCCCAGTAGTAGAAATTCTCCTTTGTATAAAATGGAACAACGTTAAAAACCAATATGAAAATGGTCTGTTTGATTGTGCAAAAATTTAATTCCTTGAATAGTTGCAAATTAACAAAACGTTACAAATGCAATGAATTGTATAATTTCCCTCAAAATTGAAAATTTATAAACATCAATAGTTTTCATTTTCGTTCCCTACTTCTGCCGTTTCTTATAGGAGTACTCGCATCTACAGAAAATTGGATTAGATGTAATATGTACAGCAAACAAGCAATATGTATCTCGTTTGATTTTACATTTCCCAAAGAATTCGATTTCCAAGAAAGAAATATTCGAAGTTGATGAATTCGAATGAAATTTTGTTTACGTTCTTATTTTTGCATGTGTGGTGATTGATTAACTTATAAGTTCAATCTGTATCATAAATAGTTATGCTTGCAAGAGAAGTAAGGATTTCAAAATTAGTTCAAATACAAGTTTGTTATTCAAAACGTTAAATTGTTTATTTAGAGTATATCATACAAAAACATACATGTTCGTTGTTTAGTGGTTTTTGTATGTTATAATGTAATGATATTGTTACGAATTCTACTCTACACAAGTAAATGACTTGCTGGTCGAGTGGTTAAGGTGTACATACCTCCAAGTATTATTAACCCAAAGAACGCGAGGTCGGACCCAGTTTGGTAGAGACTATAATTTTATTAAATGTCGGATTAAGTATTCCTCCAATACTGATTAAGAATTGGGTTTTAGAATGGCATTCCAAGTAGAGGGGAAAATGGAAATAACGAAAGCAATTGTAAACGGCGCGGCGATAATCATCATCGAAAATACCGGAATTACATGAAAGTGATGCTAAGTGAATACATGAAAGTGGTTTACCATACAATTACAATACACATACATCGCCAGATACATTAAAAAGAATAATCTCGAAGAGAGATAGACAAGTACATTATTCACGAGCAATAAACCAGTGATCAGCGCAAGTTAAGAAGGCGGAAAAATAGTCAACGGTTAAAGTGAACAGTAAAAGTGAATTAGTGAGCGAGTGAAATAGGAGTGTGAATTTTGCTGTAGAAAATAAAAAATGGTTGAAAAATAAAATTTGAAACTTGAATCGCTGACAATCGTAACAATATACATATTTACAAATTAAAGCACTTTTTTGGTCAAATTTTATTTTAACAATAGAAAATAGCCACTGTTAGCTTGAAAATCTTAGCATGAATGAATAAAACCTAAAACATTTATTAAAACCAGACTATTCATTCTCACAAGGTAAATACGAGTAATAATAAATCGATGTGCGTGTAAATTCATAAGTTTTGATATTACACTGCACTTAAATTTGACAGCTTACTTGATGCATAAAATGTGGTATACCTTGAGCTATTTGGATAATCCCCACCTCTCCAGCCCAGTGTTTTCAAACGGAATTCTGAGGAACTTACATTCCAATCAAGTGCTTGTTTAGAATGCCATGCCAGATGAAAATGTCCAGTAAAATTCTCACAGTGTATCAATCACTGCTTATAAACAACTGAGTTCTAATTCTTTGAATTTTACAAAAACTAAGATTACAAATAACCGTAGAAGCACCACATCATTCTAGTTAATTTACAGCCAACGACATTTTCATTCCTCTGTACTTCGCAAAAGGTTAGGTTTACAAATGTTTTTATGTTTTTTTCTTAATTTTTAGGAATTACTTTGAACAGTTTTTAAATTTTCAAATTGTCACAATCTTTAAATGTACAATTGATTGGCTTTTTAGATAAGTACATTAAATTAAATGTTTAAGCAACTGCTACTAGGAAACGGTTTTATTTTTTTTTTGTCAATTTCTACTACATTTTCAAAACTTATACTCTGCTAGCGTTAATACATTTCTCTTCAATGTGCTTTGATAGGTACATATTAAATCCTATATTGAACCCTAAACTATCTAGCGTTTGGACGGAGTGCAGATCACGAGCTGAATTTTTGAGAACCTGAATTCCTAAAAAATCTTCATCTCAAGATGGCTTTTTTCTTGCGATGGAAGCTTTTTAGCAGTTCTATAAGCTCACAGAAATTGAGGATCTTGAACTGCACTCTGCTAGAAGGTTATCTACCTCTGACCATATTTGGTCACATAGGACATCGATATATTTACCCAAAAGTATTATGTCATCGGCTTATCGTTAATAAAAAAAAAATTGGATGTCATTTTACAAGACTAAAATGTAAATGGTGAAAACAAGGCACTACAAAATAGGAGACCAAACTTCTGCCACCACACATCCTGTTGGAGCAGTCACAGTAATTGTAGCGATATTTGCTTTCTCTTCAAGAAGAACAGTATATGATATGTGGAACGTTGACATGCATTAGAGGGGACATTTCAACAACTAAAGTGACTTGTCATAAATTAGTCATTTGGCCAACATATCGTCAAAAATCGATAGGAATGTTTTTTCCTTTTTATATTTATTTAGAGAAAAGGTAAGAAATAGAAACGAAAGACTTTCGTAAAAAAATATTCACATGCATGTTGACATCGCATGTTATTTACGTGCTAAAAATGTTGAGTTTTGTGCCTACATATTACGATTTGCGGACATCATTGATTTTTGTAATCATTTGAAGAAAACTGCTGCAGAATCACATCGAATGCTTGTCAAAGCTTACGGTGCGCATGCTTTTGGTAAATTATGATGCTATGAGTGGTTTAATAAATTCAAAAGTGGTGATTTTGACGTAAGCAACGAAGAACGTGGAAGACCACCAAAAAAGTTTGAAGACAGTGAATTGCAAGTATTGTTGGATGAGGGTGACGCTTTAATGCAAAAAACGGGAAGCCGTCTCCATACGTTGAAAAGCCATGAGAAAGAACAAAAACTTGGAAAATGGGTTCCGCATAAACTGAATGAAAGGCAATAATAGAAAACCACTTGCGAAATGTTGTTCGCCAGATACCAAAGAAAGATATTTCTCTAGGACTACCATCGAAATCGATATTTTGAGCTGCTAAAACCTGATGAAACCGTAAATACTGAACGCTACCAACAACAAAAGATCAATTTAAATCGAGCTTTTCATGAAAACGAAAGAATGTTGAATATGATAAAAAACAACAATCACACAAAGCAAAACCGGTCTTGGAAACGTCGGGATCACTTAATTGGGAAATAATTGCAAATGCGGCTTACTTGCCAGACTTAGCTTCGTCCGATCATCACTTATTTGCATCGATGGGGCAAGGTCTTGCTGAGGAACACATCACTTCCTACGAAAATGAACGAAAATGACTCGATAACTGGTTTGTCTCAAAAGAACAACAGTTTTTTGGCGTAGCCTCCACGCATTGTCAGAAAGATGGAAAAAATGTAAATTGTAATTACAAGAATTGCGGTTACATCAGACGCTATTCACAATCCGGTGATACGAACCAGATTTGACAGAGGGGCAAATTCGTAACAACTGGTGACAGCGATGGGATTGTAAATATCAGAAAATGGGTGTAGAACATTTACCGGTTGTGGAGTTAAAGTTGCAGCTAAAACACCGTAATTTATTGACGGGTGATTACAAAAATTAATTATAATTGCGACTACTTGAGGCTATGGAGAAACACCAGTTTGATGAGGACAATTTTGAGTTCAAAGAGGTAATAAAGGAAAAACTAGATAAGCGTTAGAGTTTGGAAGCAGTTCCCAGAATACCTGAAACTTTCGATAAATTGCAAGTATTGGTTGTTATAACAGAGAAGTTCGATCAACCAAGTAAAGAGAGGCTACAAATAATACATGGTTGGAAACAAGAAATGAAATAGGATATTAAATAAATCACACTGTATCAATTGGTAGCCATGATATTTGGCAAACAAAATAATGATGGAGGCGATACGGCGCTCAAGGTCGGGCATTCACATAATGATGGGGAACACATTTTGGAAATGGCTATCGGTAATAAGCTGGAATCGGATGATGAAGATCGTGGAGTAGGTATCATTGGTCAGAAGGAACCATTAGCAACCATTGGGCTTTGAGCTATCGAGTGGTAGCGAGGAAACAGCAGATAAGGAGAATCAGCTGACCCAGCTTGAAAATGATGAACAATTCAACCGGATATTGCCACAGTTCAAATAGAAAGAAACAAACTACTCGGAATTTTTGATGCCCAACCGAATGTAGAGTCGATGATAGTGGGCCATTTAGTAAATGTCGTTGGCGGCAGATCCCCTAGTGGAGATGGTTTCAATGATTTTGGTGTTCGGATTATTTATGTAATGGAGAACGATGGCAAGCTGATGGAAGAAAGATGTTAATACAAGAATAGATGATGTCGGTAAGTATGACTTACAGAAAAATTTGTTGAACATGCGTCAGTGTGATGATGCCGAAGAACAATTGCGGCAGTTACATTTCGACGGGATTGTAAGTCATAACATGAATGAAAGCATCTCTCTCTCTCTCTCTCTCTGGGTTTCACATCCCATGAAGGGATTTCGCCGCCTGCACTAAGGCCCTCCATCCAACTCGATCCACCGCTCTCGTCCTGCAGTTTCGGCATCCTAATGTTCGTAGATCTTGTTCGATGTCATCACGCCAGCGTAGTCGGGGTCTTCCTCTACGACGTACTCCGGCTGGTTGTTGGTGAAACACTTTATTTATCATCCGTTGTTGTGGAGACCTTGTAACGTGGCCGAGCCATCTCACTCGATTGAATTTGATGAACCCGATGATATCACTGCCTCCGTGGAGTTGCTTTATTTCGTGATTCATACGAATCCGATAATCGTTGTTCGCAACTTTAATTGGACCAAAGATCGAACGGATAACCTTCCTTTCGAAGGTAGATAATAATCTACAATCGTTAGAGGGCTGGTCCAGCTCTCGCTTCCGAAAGCCAGCACAGGCCTTATAAGTGCTTTATAAAGTGCGTGCTTGCACGACTGTGATAGATGTTTCGATCGCAATAATCTTGATTTGGCGTAGAAAACTCGTTGTCCGATAACGATGACGATGAAAAACTTGACGATGTTATAACTGACCCGAGGTATTTAAAATTGTGGTCGCCAATTCCGAGATTTGCAGTAGAGATGCTCCTAGGTGTTGCTAAATATTTGGTTTTACTGCTGTTCACCTCCAAACCAAATCTTCTTGCGCAGCGATCGAGCGGTATGAAACTGTCTTTGATAACGCTAGGTCTTCGGCTATTAAGCACGATATCATCTGCATATCCAAGAATTTGGCCTGACTTATTAAATAAACAGCGCGAAGTTTCGATGCTACTTTTCCTTACTACGTACTCAAGCGCCAGATGAATGAAAGCCGGCCAGAATAAATTGAGACGGGGCTGGAAGCTGTGTCGCTAAAATTCGAGAGGAACAGACGAATGTGGAAAACTTCGCCTATGAAATGTCACAGAGGTCACTAGCAATGAGAGCGTTGGCTAATTTCAAGGATCACAACGTGGATCAACAGATGTGCGAGCAAACGGTGCAAAGTATAGAGGACAGGCATGGCATGGCTGAAGAATAGAAGAAAAATTTGATTCCTTCAAGCTGTACAGACTAAACTGCAGAGATGGTGCAACCATAAATGATGGTTATACGATCTCGCCTATTGATGGGCAAAAAATTATACGTGTGCGAGACATTTATTCAGAGAAAATCCTCATTTAAGGTTTGCAGGATTAATGACATTTTTTTGTGAGATTTTTGCTATCCAGGTTTAATCAGTAGCATTATAGAAGTTTATAGTTATACCAGTTTAAGCCTGCAATGAAGCAGCAGTGCAATGAACACATAAGGACGAGTTAAAAATCGAACGTGAACCGTGCGATAAATCACTCTAAGGCTGTGTACCAAACGTAAGGTAAATCGTTTACTACGGTAAAAACCGAATTTAGGAAAGATTTTTCGATCAGTTTGCCGTAGAGTTTTTGAAAAATAATTGAATTTACCGAAAAATTTACTTAAAAATGACTTTTACCCTTATTGGTACGCAGCCTTATTATTTGTGTGTTAAAGTGGAAATAATTTGTTGCGCTATTTTTGTGATTGGTGGATTTTAGGAAATTCGTGTGGGGATATTTCTGGTATATTCGGTATTATGCTAAGTGTTGTGTAAATATTAGGAAATTATTCAAAGATTATTTCTAGTATTTTCGCGAATATTCTGAGAAGATTGGAGGGAGAATTGTTGTTGTAACCGTCAAATTCTATGGCTGTATTCACAATCCAGTGAAACGAACTAGATTTGAAGCTAGATCAAATACAAAAACAAATGATGAGAAGTCACTGGATGCTCTACTCTGACATACATTTTTCGGATGGTCGTAACAAAGTATGGTTTAAAATCTTTTCACGATAGATTTGTTGATTTAACTATACGCCCCGTTCAATGAAAACACTCTTTTGATTTGCACTCTAACCAAACACGGTCATTTTATTTGTTGACATATTGCTAAACTGTACACATTTTTTCATCAGAAAAGACCAGATTCTCAAGCTCGCCACCAACGTGAAGTGTTTTAACACCTTCGCTTTTGCTAAACCAATTGCCTTTTTTGCAGGTGTCTTGAACTTTTGTATTTTGTAGTGCTTCAATCATAGTTCAGTTTAAATATGCGCCCCATGCTACGAGCAGGCACTGAATTTTTTCGCCAATTACTTTGCGTTTTGTCGTGGCGATGTTGCTATTTTTGGATGTCCATCTGCATGGGGTTTTTGATGCTGCCAGGATCATTGTAACGTGTAATGGGTAGATATATAAACATTTTGTTCACATGTAAATGTCGTAGCTCATGAACAATGACTGGTTCCATTTTTGCAGCCAAATACAAAGCAATAACACTGTTGCGTTTGAATTCCATTACGATAACTTTTTTAACTGCGACGTAATACGATATGCTTCCGTAGGCTTGTAAAAAACGTAACACACTGATGCTTGTCAAAAAATGAGCACGCTGTCATTAGCCGTTTGGTTGCTGTAGCAGCATGAAGTTGGTTCCATGAAAAAAATTTACTGACAGCAATTTTTTACTGATAAAACGCAAAACAAATAAAAGTTTAAAATTTCATAAGAGTGACAAAGAACAGAAGTATTTTTTATTTCATTTTTATAGTAAAATTTTATGGTTTTACTTTTTGGCATAACCTAAAAATTTCATAAAAGTTTTAGTTACATTTTCGTACAATTCGATTTTTTTTTATATATTTTGAATTTTATATATGTACCACAAAAAACCATTAAGGGTAACAATTTTCAACACGAAATACACAAATCGACATTTGACTAGAAAAATGGCGAACGACTTATTTTGTATGATTTTGAGTACACTGGGTTGTAAAAAAATTCGCACTTTGATAAATGGCCTACAAAAGTTCAAAAATATCAAAAAAATCCCATGTTTGTTTAATTTTGTTGAACCCAGATTCAAAGTCTATTTCATCCAGTGGTACCTTTTTGTACTTTGCCATGCAAACACCTCGCCCGAATGACCGGTTCCATTCGATGTTTCATTGATTTCACCAAAGTCTTCACAAAATCATGAGGAATCGCCTCCCATTCCTCTGCGATCGCCTGCTGCAGCTCTTGGAGACTCGTTGTAGCAATATCTCTGGCTCTACCTCTTTTTAACCTCGTCTCTTAAGTGTTCGATCGGATTGAGGTTCATGTTTCGAGCTGGCTACACCACAACAGGCACATCCACCTCTTGAAAGTACTGGCACAATACCAGCAGTATGTGGTTTCGCATTGTTTAGCACGAACGGGAAGTTTACTCTAATAAACCCGGCAAAATGTACTACGTAGTCTCCCTAGAGTATGCACTCGTCAGAGAACAGCAGCAGTCTCCATTGTTTTTCTGTCCTATCCAAATGCTCTCGAAAGAAAGAAATGTCAGTGGACTGGGATAAATTTCGATCCATTTGCTGGTATGCATGCAGTCAAATCACCTTCTCGAAGTCGTCTTCTAACTATCAACCGACTGACTTTGACTTCACAAACTTCTTATGGCCGCTATCCTAGGTGAAACACATTCAAACGACGATTTCGCAACGAAGTCATTAAAAGAAAGCGGTCATCACGCTGTGTTGTAGCACAAGGTCGTCCGGATCCTTGTCGCCACACTCGACGAACGAAGAATCGGCTCAAGTTTAGTTGGGCCACTTCTTTTTTGTTCTGCCTCGCATCAATTAGTGCGACCACTTGAGCGGCTACCTCTGGTATGGTATTTATTTTCTTGTTTCGGATGGAGAGGTAACCGATAGAAGACCATTTTGCTTGATCGTTGATATATCAATCATGACAATTCCCTTAAAACGTACTCTTTTAAACCTGTCACAAGTTCCGCAACCGGTGTTACTTGATTGATTCAGAAAAAGATTTCGATTCGCGAGAAAATTTAAAAAAAAATATGTAACTAAGGGCCTATTTTTTAATTCAACCTGAGCAAGCAGTGCGCTGTCAAAAAATACTCTGTGTTTTTTTATTCAACCTGAGTAATTTTACTCTGCACACTGCGTTTTTATTTGTGAACTGTGCTTACACCGAACTTACTCGGTTCTTCAAATTTTACTCTGAAGTTAATGTCAGTGTACGAAGAGTGTGCAAAGTAAAAAACAATTTTTTACTCTATGCACACCGGATAATTTTACCCAGTACAACCTTTGCTCGGTGTACGCTTACCGGGGTAAGCATGCTTGCTCGGTTTGAATTAAAAAATAGATATGTAACTAAGTATGCGATTTTTCTTCTCTGAAGTGTAGAATCGAAGTTTTGACTACTTCGTGAGGTTTAAATTAATTTTAAGTTAATTGAATTCGAAAATCATTTAAGACTTTATTCATATCTACAATTTGTATGAAAATTTTAAAACTGTACCAAAAAGAAATTGCTAACGGTTTTGGATTATTTGTCACAAATTAGTTCGGCAAAAGACAAACATTTGCAAAAGATTTCAACGAGAAGTTCACTGGTTCTCGGACAGTCAAATATCTTAACGTATATCGGTATAGAATTTCCTAAATTTTATGATTGATAATGTTATTTTATTACAAACATAAATTTACATGTGTAAAAAAATTTTAATTTTTGTGGTGGTTGAGAAGCCAAGCATTGTGCAGATACTATGCGTTATTTCAGCTAACTTATGCTTTATTTTACATTAAAAGCTTTTTGAATCAAATAAAACGCGTCGAGACTAATTAAAAATGGTACATTGTTCAAAATGCGTGGTCTAGTTCTGTTACTCATTCATATCAAAAATAATTCCGAATATCATTCTCGTAACCAAAATTGTTTACTGCATGCATATGATTAACATTAATGGGAAAAACATTAGAGCTATAATCTTATACATTTGTAAGAAGGTGTTAAAATTATTTGGGTTATTCATATACGCTAAAACAATTAAAGTTCGTCGCTAAACCGATTTTAATGAGTAACACACGAAGTCATTATTGCTTTTTACCTTTGATGTTAGATTTAAACCCGCCTAAGATGAAATAACTATATAGCACATCTCAAAATGGCAAGTTAAACATAGTCTTTATAAACTTCTTTAATATTCAACCATGAAGAATTTTTGTTTGCAAAGAAATATAAGAAGAAATGTGGTTAAAGCACGTCGTAACTGTATTTTATTGATTCAAATACATAATGTTGTCTTAAGCTTTTGCACATAACAAGGTTTTGTTAATTACAAAAAAAAATCTTATTTAGGGGTGTTTGTACAAACACAATTATTTCAGTGAACCCGAGTAGCAATTACATAATTTATAAAATTATGTGCACAATACTAGGATCCGTAATAATCGTATACCGTTTATTATTATTAAATTAGGCGGAACCAAACAAAATACGAGGAAAGATAAAAATTTCCATTCATAAATTTTATTTCGGATAAGTCCCTGCGCGATGGTTTTTCTTAATCTCAAAATTAAATTCTTTATTAACGTTGGGTGTTTATTCCATTATACCATAGAATTATTGCCATAGAATTAGTATACCACCACCGAATTTTGTTGATTTAGTTTTATCGTTCCACAATTTATTCGTATATCGTGTGTAATAATCATGTGCTAAGGTTTGCATTACTTAACATACAATAAAAGGAAAATGTTTATGAATAAATTTATTACAAATACATATTATGGCGTACGTACGCCATTATTGTAAATAATTTTTTGTCGGTTTAGAAAACTTTTAAGTTACGATAGGAAAGCGTTTGCCAAAATGAGGTCCGCGATCAGAAAAGGGATTATGAAAACTTGATTTTACCATTTCGTGTTGGGTAACAATTTTCAGCGTACTCGCTAAACGATAACGTTTGTTTGTTTAAAAGAGACGGGAAATACTTTTCACCGCACGTTTAAGATTGCTTTAATTTCGATCTGCATCTCCCCATTCACCGTAACAAACGTTAAGTTGAGAACGTTGTTAAGTGGATGGAAGTCATACTCCCTTACTGCTGACGCTACATCCCATGCAGGAATTTGGCCACCACGTTGACCTAGTGTGTGCAGAACCTTTTATTCTGATTAGTGGTCCGGTTTTGTGTTCGTAAAATATGGCATAACCACCTCAGTCTAGATGATTTTATGAATCCTCGCAATCTGTAATCATTACTTTCTTTTATTGGCCCATTGGCATCATAAAAATTATTTTACGTATACGAATACAGCAAGTTTCTGCATACCCCTTGCTATTAGTGTCCATGACTCACAACCAACAGTGACCGCAGTGGTCTAACAGCGCGTTATAGATGTTAACTTTCATTTGACGTGAAATGTTGTAGTTGTTATTAGGGAGTGCATTACCGTTTACCGATTTACCGTATAAAATATATTTCCAATTTATCGGTACATTTTTATAAATTTACCGATTTTTTTGGTAAAACTATATTTATAATTAATAAGGCGCATTTTATTGTAAAAAATGGAAAGCATGTTTATCGAACGAGGGATTTATTTAAGGCATAGAATTCCATCAGTGCTTATTTTGAAGAAAAATGTAGGTATGTATACTGAAGATTTATGTAATGAATTTTATTTAATGAAATGAAATGAACTTATACAGGGTGTTTGGAGTGTGGACCGTGGAGCGTTATCCCATTAAACTGATATTTTAAGTGGCAAGTGAGATATCATAATTTAAATTTTTTTTAAATTATCCAAAATGTCGCCTTTTGAACGAACTTATGGGTTGTTGAAGCAGAAACTGCCCAAAAGGTTAATGAGGAAAATTGGTCATTTTTAAAAAATCTTTGTGTCTTTGGTTTTGACCTTTGGCCCACCTTACAACTAATGGAAAGTTCTGCCCAGAAAGCAGAAATCTTTATAAACCACAAGCAAATTTCGACATAATTTTGACAAACCATTCAAATGAACCACGATCGCCTCGGAAGAAGTAATAAGGAGACTATCACAACTCAGCAAGCTCAAACTAATTACATAAATGGTCAAGTCTTTGAACAAAATAGAGGAGAGTTATGCAGTCGATGAGAAGGAGGTGATGGCAGTAATTTGGGCTTTGAACAATTTCACATACCTATAAGGAGAGGCGAAAATAAACAATAATGACAAATTACAAAAATAGACAGGACACGCCTCGAGAAATGGTAGGTACCAGTATACGTTAGGTTGAAAATAGACTGCGGGATACGTCAAAAAAGTTGTTAGTTCACTATCAATATTGCGATGCCCTAAGACGATTTTCAAAAATCAACTCATAATATCAGCAGAAATCCCTACACTAACTAGAACTATCGCACTATCGAGAATTTTAAAAGATAGATTCACGAGTAGTTCAAGAAATAATTTACTTAAAAGTATTATTGAAATCTGACAAATTATTCAAGCTTAGACAATATTTGCTTAAAAGGTAATCCAAATTCAAAGGCAACCAACCCCAAATTCGAAATTCTGAAACTAAAATTTTACCATTTGATGAAAGCAAATACATTACAATAATAGTGAATGTAAAGGTTTTTTCAAAAAGAGCTAGTCGATGTTGACAGCCTGTGATGGCCGTGTTGTTTTGGTGGCGTCTGTCTAATCTTTTTTTTTCAGTCACTGATGCCAAATCACCATGACAAGTTACACGATTGAGCAGTACGTCCAAATGATAAAAATCGTATTTAAAATCAAAAATCTTCTTTAACGACGAAGCGCATTTTTGGATATGTTGACAAGCAAAATTGCCGTATATATGGGACGACGCCAACCCACACGAGGTTCATCAGGTGCCAATGCATCCACAAAAAGTTACTGTTTGGTGCGGATTTTGTGCCGGCGGCGTCATTGGTTCGCACTTTTTTGAAAATGACGTTGGTGAGGCCATCACCAACAACGGCGAGCGCTACAGAACGATGCTAACCGATTTCTCTTGGCCCAAATTGCACGATATGGAGGTAGTCGACATGTGTTTCCAGCAGGACGGGACTATGTGCCACACAGCAGACGCAACTATGGATATTCTGCAATGAAACGATTTAAGGGTAGGGTTATTTCTCGCAGAGGTGACGTGAATTGCCCACTAGATCGTGCTATTTGACCCTCTAGACTTTTTTTGTGGGGTTTTGCCGGATTTATGCGGCACAGTAATTGACAATTGGACCACTCAGATCCGTGCCACCATTAGAAGCCGCGGCAGATATCTGAACGATGTTATATTCCATAAATGATGGAATACATGTGCCATTCAAATAAAAAAAGAATTTCGTTAGTACCTCACACACAGGACAGTTAGGCGTGTAAATTACAAAATGTAATATACATGGTTTTTACATGTAAAATGAATGTCAAATGTATACACTTTTATTTTACATATTGTAAAGTAAACAAGGAAAGAAATACTACTTTTTCGTTGCAATTGCGCCATCTTTTACCAAAATTAATAGTTATCGGGAAATTGATGGTGTACTCGACCATTTTTCTTATCCGTCAAAAACCACAATTTGACGGTGAATAATAATAATATTAAATTATAGAAGATATATAAGAACTCTCGACCATAATACAATCGAGACCTAGTGATGCACCTAATAAGCGTAAAACTCTGCCTGAAAAATAGAATCGAATATGCCAGAATCCTCTGGAAAAATTGAAAAAATTATAACCGAAAATAAACCGGACACAAAACTCGTCAAAAATGGAAACCTAAAAATTGGACCAAAACCCTCGAAAATTTAAGAAAGTTGCGTTGAATGTTCCGATGATGCCGATTTCGTTTGATTTAAAGTACAACCAACACAATTGTGTGTAAAGTTATAGTATTTTTTTCGGACGACAATCAGTTATTCCTTTCTAACTTATTTTCACACAAATGTGTAAGTTGGTTCAAAACACATACAAAAATTAATTTTTGACGTGATTCTTTTGCCTTACCCACCCAATTGTGTGGGCAGGCCGGAAAAGGGATATGTGTGTGTGCTATATAAACCATGTTCTAAATAATGGAAAAGGATAAACTGTTCCAGGTAAACCAGTAAGTCGAAAATGTTCAAAATGTCAGTCGTATGACATGTGGTTGTTGCTGAAGTTATTTAAATGACTTCTGTGCCTTTTCATTGCATATCTAAAAAGACCGCAAATGTACAGTTTGTGTTTTGGTCTTTAATGTTAGATATATAACTAAAACAGAAGTTATTTCATGAAATTCTGACTTAAAAGTCAACCTTACAATAAGAGTAAATAACTTTTTAAGAATGTCTTTCGTTAAATGTCAATGTTTGGTATTGGATTACAGAATTCTGACATAAAGATGAATATTGAAGGCAGATACAAATAAAATAACAACTAACCTAAACATTGGTTTTGGGGGCAGTCGTATGACAAAAATCGAAGTAAATTACGAGACACTGACATAGTCGCCCTCTCATCCAACGAACTCCGTGGTTAGTTTCATAAAATTGGGTTGGTGGTTAGTAGTTCGATTGAACATTGAAGTCAAATTCATAAAACTGCAAAAATATGCTGAACTTTGACTTCAGGGTCGAAAAAGTATCAAATTGTAGGCTTAAATGTCACTCCTAAAATAGACATACATAATGATAATTTCCAGAAATTACTGATTTTGTAATATAATTCGCCAAATCGATAAGTTCTTGTTTCGTACTAAAGGTACCTAGCAAGAGTTGAATTTTTGCAGTTCGGTCGTTGCAACCTGATGAATAGATCCACTTTTTATCAGTACGAATTAGGAAACCAAGCTGCCAAGAATAGACCTAAGGAAGTTCTCGTTTTTGTAAGAGTTTGTGTAACTTTGTATGCACAAGCATCCTGGGGTTAAAAATGGGGGGAGTTTAATATTCTACTTTTTCTGTGCCCTAATTCTCTAAAAACCAAGATAAAATGTAAAGTGTAAAGGTGATAATTTTTACACACGAAAAAAATTATCGTAGAAGTCTAGATTTATATTGGATATCGTGATGTTTTAGTAATTTCGCATTCACTAAATTTTTTTCAAGATAAAATGTAAAGTGGCAAGATAAGTTTATGTCAAAAAGTAACACAAGTAATTTATCGCGGAATAACTTTGCATGATTGTGTAAAATGCTTTCGTTTGGATATTATTGATAATTAATTGCATATTTTTGATGTTTTAGTTTATAGTTTTATTTTAGAATTAAATAAGATCAAACTCTAACATTTTAATTAACTTAATTAATTAATTTACTAATTGTTAATTAAATTTGTGTACTTATAAAAATGGACTATTATCGTTTTAATTAAAATATTCTTTCAGTAAAGTTAAACATTCGAATATGTTCATCGACCGTCTTCACTATTATCTAAAGTTTTACTTAGGTTTATATCCAGTCGTTCCACAAATACAAAAAAACAAATAAATTTATTATTAATAATTTTATGTTTAAAGTAGGGAATAAATAATGTACCTATTTATATAAGAAGAAGAAGACTTAAGGGGTAGAATATCCTAGAACAAAATGGTCTGTGGATTAGTTGCTCAATTTTCAAATATAAATGTCAAGTGTTTCAAGTGTCTGATTAGACAATATCGAACTGGACCCGCTCTCCACATAGCAAGCAATGTTTTCAAGTTTGTGTGCACTTGCAATATTTTAGTTGATCATTACACTTGCACAATTAAAAAACTGACGAGCACAATAAATATGACGGCCTATAGAAATTCTAAATTAGTTAACAAATTTCAGTTTGTTGTTGTTTAATATTTCATTTAGAGGCACTAGGAGCTCTCAACAGTCTATAAGATTTACAATGCTTTAATTCTAAACTATTTATTAGCTTATGTTTGAGAAAAGTAACAATTAGGACAAATTTCGAAAAATAATGAACGAGAACAATATTTAATTATATTATGCATTAAAAGTAGCTTTTAACTAGCACTAAGGCAAACAAGATATATATTGCATAAAATCGATTTCTAAAGTGCAGGTAATTGATCAAAGTCTCACCTCCTACTCGTTACCGATCCTTAAGATCAACCCAAATATTTTACAAAGATTAAAAATTAACTCATGCTAAAAAAACAAATCGTAACACTAAAACGTCCCTTCATAACTAGACCTACATCAAATACTAGAAATGAGTCCGATTAAGAAATTTTCGGTGTTATTGGAGAGGCACATAAAAAAAATCTGGATGAGGAACTCGTGGAGTTCGGAAAACTCGCAGTGACTAACCAAATTTGATAGTTAAATGAGTTTCGTTGCTTAAAACGCATAGCTTTTTGTAGTTTACTCGAAATTCTAAAATTCTAATAAGACAATCCCCGGGCTTTCCGAGATCCGACTATTATACTTAGGTATTGTCAACTCGCATGTGCGGAAAGAACTAAATATGGCATTGGAAAGAGCTAAACATGTCTTCAACAACGAAATACACTGAAATTATGATCTACTTTAGACAGATTTGATTGAATTTCAAAAACATATCGCAATTAATAATTATGTACAAAATAATGCGATTTTCTACGTAGTATAAAGAATAACCTTTAAACAGATTAGAATACACAACATTAATCAAAATTCAACGGATAGATCAATTGTAAATAAGACTTATATTGTACACGTCTTTACCATACATAGTAAAAAAAAAATTGGATGTTGTAATGTCCTTTTCAAACATTTGGTTTGTTTTATAAGTCTATCTAACCGTATCTTGATTTGAATTTCAAATAACTCCCGACTCCGATCATTTTTCAATATGATTTTGGGGGCTTTGTGTGATTCTAAATGGCTTTGATGTATATGCAACAATTTACGTTTCGAGAGATTATATTTTTTGAGTTATTAAGGATATAAAATAATTAAAATTTCGTTTTGACGTTTAATGTTGGGGGGCGAAGTCCGAGATTCATACCTCCTCGCGGTGCTCTCTGGGTAACGCTAAATGAATCAGGAGGTGTAGTGGAGACGAGCAGACTAAATCCTGTTTATAGTCATGGACACTACATGTCAGGGCGGGTTATTGGCGCCTCAAAACCAATACCAAATCAGCGTCTGTTCTCCAGGTTAGGTGCGGCTGAAGCGGGCGTCTGTCTTGTATCAAGCGGCTCGCTATATAAATGTGTTCAAGGTAGGACATAAGGCATCCATTAAGATTCTCACCAGTACGTAACCCACACACGTAACAAGCGGGTTGAGCGGCAGGCCAACAACCTTCCCTCATAAAAACCATTTAAGTTATGAACCCTGAACAAAGGCCTCGGATTACCATATCGGATTCATTACAAACTCGACCTCGGAAATTGTACACGGACAACGCTTTAAAAATGGGAACATGGAACGTGCTTAGCCTCTTAAGACCTGGAGATCTCCAGAACCTTTCGAACCAAGCAAAAAGTTACACTTTAGACGTACTTGCACTACAAGAGCTTAGATGGTCTGGGAGTGGGATCCATGACACCACCAATGGTTACACTCTTCATTACAGCGGCCATCAGAACGGAGGAGAATTTGGAGTTGGCTTCCTCATCCATCGGCGCGTGAAGCACCATATCATCGATTTCCGCCATATCAACATGCGGATATGTACGGTCAGACTTCGCACTAAGAAATTTAACATCACGATCGTTAATATGCATGCACCCACCGAAGATAAATCTGATGACATCAAAGATCTCTTCTTTTTCGAGCTCGAGGAAGTCATCAACAACATACCGCACCACGACATTAAAATCATCGTGGGCGACTTTAATGCAAAAATCGGTAGAAGTGCAGAAAATACTTCGCACATCGGTCCTAACAGCCTGCACCTAACTAGTAACAACAACGGCCAACGCGTCACCGACCTGGCATTAATGTACAACTTAGTTGTATCAAGTACGTTTTTCCCACATAAGAGAATCCACAAAGTAACGTGGAGATCGAATGATGGAAGAACGGAAAACCAAATCGATCACGTCATGGTGTCCAAGAGACACTCCACCAGCATATCTGACGTTAGATCCTACAGAGGTGCAGACATGGACAGCGATCACATGCTTGTCATATTTAAGTATAAGTGCAAACTGTCATCTACGTTTAACAGACAAGCACAAAAGACCGTTTGATGGAATATCGATGCTCTAAAAGACCAAGCGTCACTGCAGAGTTACCAATCAGCTGTCACTAATTATTTAGACCGGCACCATAACAATGAAGAAGCTCCTCCTAACATCCAGGAGCAGTGGCACGCTGTACTGTCAGCCATAACAACCGCGGCGCAAAATACCATCGGAAGAAGACATCCGAGGCCCCGCAACGATTGTTTCGATGATCAATGCCGAAGGGTCGTCGAAAATAAACGAAAGCTTCGTGAAAAATGGTTGGCTCGCAACAAGAGAAGCACTCAAGCAGAATACCTACGCGCAAGGAAAGCCACGATTAAATACCTTCGACAAAAGAAACGCGATCATATGAGGTCATGCATTGAAAACATCAGCTTCCAAGCGGAAGTAGGAAATGCAAGAGACTGTTTTGCTAATGCCAGGAATCTCACTAAAGACTTCCATCCAAGAAGTACAGCCATCAAAGACGGGAATGGAGAGCTGAGAACAAACGTGGCTGATGTTCTCTCAGTATGGCAAACCTACTTTCAAAATCTGCTAAATCGGAATGACGAAGTTACCCCCATTAGAGCAATAGCTCCGCCAGGTGAAGAGGTCTTTGTCGAATATCCCACAGTAGAGGAAGTAGACGCAGCTATTAGTCGATTGAAGAACGGCAAGGCACCTGGTCTCGATGGAATCCCCGCAGAATTAATTAAACTCGGAGGCGCTACTCTTGCAACAAGTTTATACGATCTCATCGTTTGTATTTGGGACCAAGAAGAGTTGCCGGAGAATTGGAAGACCGCGCTCATATGTCCGTTGCATAAAAAAGGCGACCGTCTTAAATGTGAAAACTTTCGTGGCATAGCTCTATTGAACACTGCTTACAAAGTGTTGGCTAATGTTGTACTTGCCTAGCTCATCCCTTTCACCGAAAACATCATTGGCGACTATCAGTGTGGCTTTCGTACCAACCGATCGACCATTGACCAGTGTTTTACCATGAGGATGATCTTGGAAAAATGTTGGGAGTATAACATAACCATTCATCAACTATACATAGACTTCCGGCAGGCATATGACAGTATAAACCGCGACAACCTTTGGACCGCGCTCATATGCCTAGGTATTCCAGAGAAACTCGTTTCTCTGTGTAAATTAACAACGTCGGAATCTGCCTGTAGAATTGTAATTGAAGGAACTGTATCAGACTCTTTTCAAATAACATGTGGTGTTCGACAGGGAGATGCACTCGCGCCTGTGCTGTTCAATTTGGCGCTTGAGTACGTAGTGATGAAAAGCAACATTGAAACTTCGCGCTGTATATTCAATAAATCAACAAATTTTTGGATATGCAGATGATATCGTGCTTCTTGGCCGAAGACCTAGCGACATCAAGGACAGTTTCATACCGCTCAATCGCTGCGCAAGAAGACTTGGTTTGGAGGTGAACAGTAGCAATACGAAATTCTTAACAACACCCAGGAACATCTCCATGGCAAATCTCGAAATTGGCGACCATAACTTTGATAGCGTCGAAAATTTTAAATACCTCGGGTCACTTATAACATCCTTGAATGATATGCAGGCAGAAATAAAAGCCCGAATCGCTGCCGGACAACGAGTTTTCTACGCCCAATCAAAATTATTGCGATCTAAACACCTATCGCAGTCGTGTAAGCTCACACTTTATAAAGCACTTATAAGACCTGTGCTGACTTTCGGAAGCGAGAGCTGGACCATGACCTCTAACGACTGTAGATTATTATCTACCTTCGAAAGGAAGGTCATCCGTTCAATTTTTGGTCCTATTAAAGTTGCGAACAATGAATATCGGATTCGCATGAACCACGAAATAAAGCAACTTCTCGGAGGTAGCGATATTATCGGCTTCATCAAATCTAATCGAGTGAGATGGCTCGGCCACGTTGCAAGGTCCCCACAACAACGAATGATTCACAAAGTGTTCCATCAACAACCAGCCGGAGTACGTCGTAGAGGAAGACCCCAACTGCGCTGGCGTGACGACGTCGAACAAGACCTACTCGTATTAGGATGTCGAAATTGGAGGACGAGAGCGATGGACCGAGACGGATGGAGGACCATAGTGCGGGCGGCAAAATCCCTTCATGGGATGTAAATGCTAGAGAGAGAGAGAGAGAGAGTTTAATGTTATCTTGCTAGCTTGCTGTCAATAGGTTTATCTTGGGTAAATAAACTGTTTAGAGAATGAGATTTAAAAATGCCAAGATAATATATTGTATAAAATTGTCACCTATAAAATTACCCTTACCACAACCCGTAACAACTTGAACTATAGATTGTGAACAGATGCTATTTAGAATAACTTATATCCATAAGAATAATGTTGAAATTTAAATGGGAACGGTAGTTATAGGCCCTCAAAGTCTAAATATGAACCTACATACATCATAAGAGTGTGTTAAGTTTTGACATTTATTTATCGTAACCGTATTAAATTTTATCTTGGAGTGCAATTACAGAATGCTAATATTGTAAAAAGGCAAGATAAATTATCGTTTACACGTTTACAAATTATCTTACTGCTTAGAGAATTAGAGCACTGGTAGGTATATTGTGTGTGAGTAAATGGTCTCTTTGGTTGCTATGACTAGAAAAGTCGTAAACATTGTATAAATGCCATTAAAAATAATATTTTGTCCGAAAAGCCGAAAAAATATAAAACGTTATCGTCTATTTTAGGAGTGGCTTTAAGGTTACAATTAGATACTTTTTCGCGTTGGTATTTTGTACACTGTTAAACTTCATCTAAAGTCGAACATGAGCGACTTAAATATATTTATATATTTATAACATTACCGTCTGTTTCACGAGTGGCGTCTAGGCCGGACATTTAATTATTTTTGAAGTTAGGAGTTAGTATACTATTATCTTTGTCTAAAGTCAGACTTTGGATTCAGAAATATAATACACTTAAACGGTTTAGTTTGGTTAAGCAGTTAATTGACATCAAAGTGACTTCTTTCACTGGCAAAAGTCTGTTATACGAATAGAGCTGGGCTGCTTTTAATATATCCTTGTATACGGCATGCCTGTAGCATTTTCTAACTTGGTTCAACGAAAATTGATATTTTAAATTTTCGAATATCTCGGCGAATAAATGGCTTTTGGTTCACCGGGGCTGTATTTGTCATTAGTCAGAGCAAGACTATACACAATAGAATAGTGTGTATTTTATTTCAATCAGCTTATGCGGTGTGACCTAAATTTGGATAATCCGAAATAAATAGGGCATTGACCTTTATACGGAAAATCTTAAATCGTATAATATAAAGAACTTAGAAATTATTTTACCTACCTACTAATTGTTAATGAAATGTAACACTGTTATATATGTATATGATGTTGAGTGAAGACTCAACCTATTTACAACTTTCATAAATGTCGATCCGTTCTGAGTTATGTATTATTGCGAGTCAATTTTGCCTTTATTGCTATAGAGTATTGTTAATTTCAAGAACAACAGAATGTCTTAGTTGCATTTAGAACGTAAGTTATGATGTTTTCTGATGATTTTCAGTAATAACAATATGTACTCTATAGGAATAAAGGCAAAATTGACTTTTAATAGGAACAGTTACATAACTCAGATCAGATCGACACTTATGAGTAGTAAATAGGTTGATTCTTCACCCAACGTCATAACAGTTGAATTTCATTAACAATTATCAGGTAGGTAGAATAAATTCTAAGTTCTTTATATTCAACGATTTCAGATTTACTGTATATAGGTCAATGCCCTATTTATATCATAATATTCAAATTTAGGTCACAAGGCATCAACTGCTTGAAATAAACGCTACTCCATTGTGTTTAGTCTCACTTCTCTGACTATTGGCCTATGCAACAGTTCATCCTTTTCCATTTTTTAGAACATTTTTTATATAACACACACACATATCCCTGTTCCTACCTGTCCACACAATTCTGTGTCTGCGAAACTGACAATTGAAACCGAGCGTGGAATCGTCAATGACCCCCCAGAACGTGGATAGATATACATTAAGCTAGAAACAGAACAAGAGCGACGACGAGGAGCGTCGACGAATAAACAAAAAATATCGCCGCGATACCGCTGTAGCTAACAGAAGAAAAGCGTCAGCGTATGGCGATAAAAAAACAACCAAACGGCATAATCTTCTGTGTGTTTGACACATGACGTTGTGGCGTTAGGCTACTAAATTGAAAAAAATTGTTAATAATATGACGGTTAAATCATACCAACTTATGTCGATTTTCATTGATTTTTTCTTACTCCCAAAATGTTACCCTCATTTTTTACTCCCATTTTGTTTCAATGGAACAAAAATGTACTACTCTACTACTCTCTAATTTTTACTTTATTATTTATATTTGATTTTTATAATTTCACTAATCAAATTACCAACGCACCGCATATTTTGACAAATGACAGAAAAAAAATTGGCGAATAGATGTATAACAACAACAAAATCGTATACTCCACCAAAAAACCTAGAGTATAGAAAATTACCCCGGGAGTAACAAGATATTACCCTCGTGGTAATATTTTTTTTCAATGAAACATTTTGACAGCAGTTGGAGTACCATAGGGTACCATAGGGTACTATTTTTTCTTCAATGAAAATCGACATTATACATATATAAAAAACAGTTGGCAACATTGTTTCGTCGGCGACAAAAATAGAAATAGACTCTAAATTTTTTTCAACGAAAAAATCGTCGTCGCCTGCGTCGATGGTTCTGTTTGTTTTGCATGATTTCGGTGTTTTGTAATATGACAGGCGATTTCGCTCACCGCCTTCGCTCTTGTTCTGTTTTGAGCTTAATACAGTATCAAAGCAACATACGCTTACAGCATTTTTACATTTTTGTTTGCAATGGGCGCTTTCAGGTATCCTATCATGATTAGTAAAATCATCGCCAATTTGATTTGAAAATTTCATAATACTAAACATTTCCATAGCGTTGGCCGCGATTTTACTCAACATGTTCCCAACTGTTGGGTGCCCTGAAAGCGCCCAATGAATAATTATTATTTTAAGGTCTACGTTACGTACGTAGCTCAGAGTTTAGCAGACTGAGAATTTCGGATGCACTAAACAAACTTTAGCTGAAATTTCGTAAGAAAACAGGTTCCCATTCTCATTTAAAAAAAAAATCGTGTAAAATGCTACATATTTGGTAATAGATGGCACGGACCATAATTATTCGGCTACGGGAAAATAATTTACACTATAAAAATTTGTATACAGCTAAAATAAACCTAAATATGTCAGTAATCAGTAATCGTTAGAGCTTGTTTAAGGCGAACACAGATGGCAGTGTATAAACATAAATGAAACTTTTCTTGTGACTGTAGAAAACTAAAAGTTTAAAATAAATATTATTTACCGTCTAAATGAACTGTAACGATGCGTATAACCGTTATAAACAAACTTTGTTAATTTTACAACATTTTCAGTTAATTTTCCGAGTTTTAACGCTCAACGCACAGCTTGTTTTAGTCCATTTCAACATCGAGTCACTCTTATTGAAAAACCTTTTAGTTGAGCCCCTTACTGCTTCAAAAGTGAATAAATCATTGAATGGATCAACTTTCCCTAATTCATCGGATGCATCAGTAGAACTGGAAACGAATAAAAGATTTATTTACAGCAGAAACTGGAAATAAAATTTAATAACGGCAGAGAGACGGACCGGATAAAGCTTACGAAAAGCCCCAGATTTGGACTAAACCCTCTTCTATGAAGGAGGATGAAGGAGGATGTAGAGATGAACCGTTAAAAAAGTTTGGCAACAACCTTTACCGCCATCTAGCGTTGAAGCAGAAAAACATTATCTAAGTGATTATGAATTATGGAAGTGCTGAAATTGGTGATTCCAATATCGTAAATTAACCTCAGTTTTAAAAATATTCACTATGTGGAGTCCTAATTTGTTCCAATCTTCAATGGTATCTCACAATTGTAGTTATAAGAAAGTAGTATCTTTTAAATATAAACATAATAATTAGACCACAACTATAATTATCAACAAGAGACAGTGTACTTATATAGTGAGAGTTATTATTACAATTGCCTGGATCTCAAAGGATTCCGCACTCAACCCAAACAGGGCTCAATCACTTCGCAAATTAGATCAGAAGCGATTGCAATCGAGCTCACTTAAAGGCATGATAACTAAAAACGAATTGAATGCAATCACCATCATCATCTTAATCAGCAACTCACGTTATTCCGTGCTTCGTCTGTCTTTACGATTTAAAATTTCGATAAAATTATTAGATATTTTTTAATTCTGAGAAATTTGTAGTTTTTCTCAGAATATGCATTATAAACAGACATCAAAAAATTCGTCCAAAAGAACGTCATTTGTCTCAAAACACGATAAAGGATATTTACAGTATACACGAGAAAATCAAAATCGAAATGTTGTGAATATTTTTCTTCTCGATTTTATGATTTCTATTCCCTAGTGTGCGCCTAAAAATGTGTTTTGTTTTTCAAAGATGAATGTTTTAAAAAATAATGAATCTTATCTATACAGATAACACATCGAGATGAAGAATTAAAAAACTTTGCGTAACTTTTTAATGTTTTGTAAAAAACAATATTTTCTTTAATTTTAATTTTGCGATTTTTATCAAAAAGGAATTGTTTATCAAAGAATAAAATTTGCGTTGAACAATTTGATAAGAGGAAAATCTCGTAATTTTAATAATGGTGAATAATAAAATAAAAGGTGGTTTGGACTGGGATGCTACTCCATTACGGGTAATTCCTTGTTTCATTCTGATATCGACGGGTATCAACAAGGGACCAGCTACCATGTGATTTTTTATAGGGTATTGAAACGATTTTCCTGCTAAGAAGACGTACATGTTTATTAAAGAATAACTTTCAAAATAGTTTACATGTAGCAATCAACTTTTTATTTAACTGCTAATTGCGTGAGATTTGTTTTGAGCCCAAGTGGTTCTCTTGCATCACCATTTGTTCTTAAACTATGATGGTTTACGTGGAGAAAAATATATTTTGGCAATTTACACGCGGTCTCTTCTAAATGGTTAAGAAGGAAAAAGAACACCAGTTTATTATCACTGTGGCCTTTTTGAACTGTAAAATTTATAGTCATCATCTTATATAAGGGTGGCGCTTTAATCGTTTCTTCCATTAATTATTTAATTTAATTGTAAATAAAAATCAATTTAATTTAATTTATTCTGTAATAAAAATAAATTTGTTTTTGATATTTCTGTAAGTGAATAAATTACGACAATAAATACGTACGTAAATCGTAAATTACGATTATATGGTTTTATTTGAAATTTATAGATTTATGGTACACATTTAAAAATTATTTTATGCAAATACGAGCAAATGTCAGAATATCACATAAAAATGCGAATGTACCGAGACACTTGGCGTTTTCGCAGGTGAACTGAGTACTACAAAATGAAACCAGAAGTGGATTTTTTCATTTCTGATTTCACTTTGGTATAATCGTATGAAGATTTCACGTTAAATCGAACTGAGTACTAGGCTTTTGACGTAAACAAAAGCCTAATCAGTTAAATAAAAACTTGCTTGTTCCTTTAAATATTTTGAAAGTTAAACTTTAATAAGTGTGTGCTTGTTTCTCCTGATCTGTGCTTCAAAATTTTTGCCAACACTCTGTAATTCGGTACGTATCATAAATATATACTCCATTCCAAGCAATTTGTTCCTCAGAATGAATAGTAGCTTTGCGATTAACAGCCCAAATGGGACCAAATAAAATCAGATTTTTACTGACTACAAAAATGTACAAGCAGTTGTTATTTTACAAACCGAATAACCGTCCTTTCCTCACTACCCCGTATTTTTTTATTAAATTACAATTCCAATTAATATTACAATAATAAATTGTACTTGCACATTCAGAAAAACTACATAACGGATAATTCACAAAGTTATCTCGTAATAATCTCACGCAACAAACCAAAAATTAAAAGATTAAACAAAAATCCAAGTCTGCAATATCGTGTATCAAACATCTTCTTCGTATTTTAATTTTTATTTTTCGCTAGATGTTGTCTCGTCAAGTATTATCCTTTTATTAATTTGTGGTATTTGTATTTTACGTACTCAATACAAAACCGGAGGATGAATATTTTTTTCCGAATGTAGAAAAAATATCGCGTAACCGAATAGCTATTTATGTATATATTCATATACATAAATAGAAAAAAAAATTATTTCCCAGAATATTTTTGATTCTTCATATTTCTGAATTTCTTAATTCGTGTGCTTTTTTGCTCATTCATAAATGAAGATTCTTTGATGTCTGCTTTAAAAAAAATATGTCTTTTAAAATATGAGACTTATTATCTTGTTGATTCTTTGTGAAGTAATGAAGTATTGTTGAATCTTTGTGGGTTCACTGGGGTGAAGTACATTGGACTTAAAATTAACTGGTATTTTACTTATTTGGTGTTTCGCTATTCAATATGCCTACAGTAGTCCATAAATTATTACAATTCAGAAAATTAGCTGTAAAATATATAATACTAGAATGCCGGTATTGCTAACAGGAAATTTATTCCCGAATTTATCAAAGTGTGAAAATAGTTTTCCACTGGCTTGACCTGTACGTTAGTCTTAACTTTCCTTGTAAGTTGGTCTTATTCAGTTTTTAGTAATGGGTAAGAACAAAAAGCGAATGAACATAAACAAAAGAAAATTATTCGATTTTTATTTCGATTTTTACAAAAACTTTATTTAATTATTTTTAACTGCTTAATCTAAAAGTCCACTCAAAAGTATAGGTTCTAACTGTAACGACTCTATGGTCCTAACATTCACAACAACTCTTATAGTTTTTATTTTGAATATTTGAATTTCAGTATAGTCGTTTGATTGATACTGATGACGTTGCCATCTGTTGTTGAATAGACGCTGAAGTTTGATTTTATGGAAATTAGCCTCCTTATCCATACGCAGGGTGGTGTGAATTTATAATAAATTAAGAGCGAGACCAACGTGGACCTTGTGCGTGAGTGCGACAAGAAAGTTGTAGAGGAATAATTTTTTTTGTATGTTTTCTTGTTTTGGCACGTGCGATTGATGCGCGGAAAGAGGGTGTGCAAGTGACGCGCACCAAAACCAAACAAAAATATTCTTCTGGAATTGTTTGGTGCGAGAAATTTTAGTTAGTCTGTTTTTGGTTTCAAAAAAGATAATTTGAGTCTTTTTGAGTTGTAAAAACATACACAGTCGAGTATAAAAAAAATTTGTAAACTTCGACTAAGGACCTGTCCGAATACTGTAATAATTTAATTTTCTGTAATAATTTTAACATTACTGAAATAATTTTCTCTTCCATAATTTGTTATAGTTCGATTGCTGTCCGAATTCTGAAATATTTTTGACATTATTAAAAAATTGTAATAAACGTTATTGCATACAGAAAATAGGATAACTGAAACTTATTTTGGTTCCAATATTTCAATAATTCAGAATTTAGTTGAACAAACCATAATTTATTACATTCATAACTTAAGAAAATATAATTTCGTTATTCGGCGCATTTCCAACAACAACAATGAAATAATACAAAAATTATTTCAGTTAGATCAAAAATTATTACACAAAGCTGTTGTAATAATTTGGTTGCATTCAGAATCCTGTCAAAATTATTACAGTGGAAATATTTATTACAGTATTCGGACAGGTGGTGGTACAATAATTTTATCACAAAACATTTTTTTTATTTTTTTTTTGATTATGAATAGTGCCTAAAGCCTAAATATTTAACGAAATAAATATAAAGACTCCAATCGTAGTTTCTATACATGGTATTCAGATAAAAATAAAATCCAAATACGGCAAAAATGTGTTTGATTTCTCATTATCGTAATGGGTGTTTATTTAATACTTCGTGTATATTATTCAGTTGAATTCTCAGATATCATCGTATATGTTCGATTAAAGTGCCACGTATAAATATTTGAAATGGTTTTGTAAATACGACATTTTCGTTGAAGGAAAAAACTGTTTGCGAAAAAACTTCATAAACCGCAAATTAATAAAAACCAAAGAGTACGAGATACTCAACGGGTGTCACCACATTTTTAGATGCATATATCCACGGTTGTCGCACGTCTACGGTTACAAGCTACACCATATATAAACTTTGCGGATTGCGGAATTTGCGGTTTACGCCCGAAGAACGCCCAACATCTCACGGTTCTGGCGAGACAGCGCCCAACGATTATTTACGGCGGCCCATCGAGGCTTAATATATTTTATTCGGTCTAAGAACGAGAAGTCGCCCAACAAAAAAAAGAGAGAAAATACGGAATACGGTTTTCGCCAGGACAACGCCCAATAAATAGCGGAGGTTACCTGCGGTTAGACCGCATGGAAGAAACACGTGTATCGGTACCATCAAGCCGCAATGGTCCTGGTGAGGCATCACCTGTGGAATTTTTGATCAGTAATTTCTTCTTTTCTCAATTTTTTCTTCTCTTTCTTATAAAATATTTAAATAAACAACAGCACTGCGAACTATTTCCGGCATTTTGTTCGGTCCTCTTCTTCTCGGCCGCTTTATTTCTTTCCATTCATCGGGTAATTTTCTTCCTTTCTGAGTTTCTGATTCTCATATTTGTTTTATTCCGTTTTTTTATATGTAATAAAATGTAATACTAAATCTGTTTGGGTCACTATGGTGTGAGGGGAGATTCTATTCTGTGTCGGTTTCACATTTACAGGCTGAACTTGTCACACCTTGGTAGGACATCCATAGGGTCGGAATGGCGAGTTCAGCATATGTGTCGTCCAATCGAGGACGATCGTAAAATACATAAAGTTCCCCGTGGCGCTTCAGCGGTTTCATGTTGTCAAAATGTGAATTGTGGGGGATTAGCTGGAGGTCTCTCCGAGTGAAGAGAGGCCTGGTCTGTTGAAGAGATGTCCTTACCCTCTAATGCTGCTTCGTTGTGGCTGGGCATCGGCCCTTCGGTATCGATGGGTCATTCGGGGTGGGGGGTCCTTTGATCCGGTCGTCACCGGGTGAACACACCCGGTTATTATTTTATTTAGAACGCGTTCCTCAAGTTTCGTTCGATTAATTCTGGCGCCCTTATTTTAATTTCAGTTTTGTTCAGTTTTATTTAGTTTGCTTTAATTTGGTTTATTTTGTTCCACGATGTAGGCCAGGAGCACGCAAGCCCCAACTTCCCCACGCCCAAAACCCTGAGATCTAATCGGCAAAATCACCGTGCGAAAGATCTCTGCGTGCTTAGTTGAAAACTGCGGTACGGTATGGTTGTTGAACCATTCCGTAACATGATTTAAGGCGTAACCAGCGAGTCTGTAAGAAATTTAAGTTACAAAGCGACATCTGAAAAATGTATGTTTATTGACATTACTGACCAGCGAAACCCAAAGTACTTTTCGTTCAGTTTCGTTAAATTTGAATTGTCATTTAGCAATCCGTAACAAGAGCGAAAATTATCGCTCAAACTGAAGGAAACTTCAAAATTGAATACAATTCTAATATAAAAACAATTCTGATATAAATGTCATACCATCGTGGCATGGTTGATTTGTAATTTATCAATAATTTATTTATAAATGGATATTATCTATTCAATTTGTTCTGCCGTTTTGTAGGATGTATAGTAAATTGACATTTAAAAATTCAATTGACAATAATCGTGTTACAGATTCGCTGGTCAAACTGTCAAAGATTCTGTAATAAAACATTTTCGTTAAATTCTGTAAGGTTTCGTTACTGACTCTTACAGACTCGCTGGTTATAGCTATAAAAAAACTAGTTTACGTCAATAGCTCCGATAAGAAATGTTCACCTATCTTGCACCGTTTCCGAGATAATATCTTGGCATTTATTAAAAAACTCACCCCGAATTTAAATTTAAAAACTATACCAACGCCCTGTATTGTGAGTTAGTCCTATTCAAAATATGCATTAAATAAAACCTCAGTTATGGATTTGTTAACAGGTTGGATGAACGAATACTATTTCACAGGTTGATAGAAATTTAGAATAGAAATTTTGCTTGATAGATAATTGTTTCGCCAAGGTTTATGTAGATGAAAATGTTCAAAAATCATGTGAGCAATTTTGGCGAGTCATAATTTCCTGAACGACATGATCGGAATAAGATTTTTATTTCAAGAATTTCCCCAATGTAATAAAAATAAAACTAAACCTCAAGCATTGTGAATCGTGATAACTTATGCCGTACATTTGCATAAGCAAATAACCAATTTTAACGAAAATTACACAGCATGTTTAATTTTTTAATCCATCACTCAGATTTAAAAGTTCACAAATATTAAGTTCAATCGGAAAGCGATGTCAAGGGACACACATTTTTTATACCATTAGCAAAGTTAGTCTGATAATTTGTTGTTTCTGGCAAAAAAATATTCACTTGTAACGTGCGTTCTATTTACGCATTGCGTATATCATTCTATTACGCCTGCATGTTTGCATGTTTTAGTACAGTACACTTTTAGGCGGATTGCTATTAATGAAAATGGCTTGCTTTATCGGTGTGCTTTATCGGCTTTAATGGCTTGCTTTATCGTTATACATGGTCTGCAAATCGTATGATAATTTTTTTATCGCATTAGCGGATTTTCCTGTTCTTACTCCATTTAAATATCGATTTTTTTTTGATTGTTTTCTGGTATAGAGAACATAAAATAAATTGTTTTAGTCATTCAATAGGAATCTTTCATTGCATGCTCATGATAGCGATTGTTTAAAAAGAAAGGAAAGAATAAATAAAGTTTAAAGAAAAATTTCATGGTCAACAAACCAAAATGTTGTTCACATAACTGTTTTTTTAGTTCTAGTGAGTTTATTTCGGGATTTCAAAAACCGGCGTATATGTTGTATCTGTTTGTATGTGTGCACCCACTTTAATATCCAATAGTTAAAAAACTAACTTCAAATCTCGAATAAAGTATGAATACAAGTTTTTTTTTGTGAATGAACGTTATAAACCATTTATGCTGCGTACATGACGTCATACTTGCTCTGGAACTCAAACCCAATCAAATTTCGTGAAATGCTTTATGCACGCCTCCTAGTTCCATACTCGAGTTTAAATATTTTTAACTTTGTTGTTGTTTTAATATATTCAGTTCGAGGCCATGGTATTTTCCGAACTAACTCCCGATGTCATGTACGCGCAATCTTAAAATTAATTTTTCGTTTGGTTTATTCTAATAATATTAGGTGCAGTCTGAGTGTGATTTTAGTCGTTTCCAAAGCTAAGAATTTTGTGTATCATGGGCAGCACGCTTCATATAACTTAAATATTACTTGAATTTTATAGTTTTAATTACTGGAGTTTTTTCGAAGCTTGGGTGTCCCACTAATACCACAGATATACCTTGCTGGAGATTTTTTGTCGGCGATACCTCTTCAACATCCAGAAACATTTTGCAGATCGAGCGGTTGTCAGTCCAGGTCAAGGACGTGCAACTACATGTGGCGAGATAGTGCGGTCAACGGCTGTTTTCCGGACAGATTTTTTTTGGGCTAAGTTTGAGTTTTTAGTCAAGAGTGAGTTTTAACTTTATTTCTGTTCTTTTATTTCAAATTTAATTTGGTCTTGCTTTATTACATAGTTGCATTTCTAAATTGATTAATTAATGTTGTTTCCTTTTATAGCAAATAATTCAGTTTTGGTTTCATGTGTCATGGCCCTAGATGCGGGAAAGCGCTTTTCTCCGTTCGTAGATTCACGTAACATCTTTTGGTAAATATATATTTGTTTTTATTTTTGAGGTACCGTGTTGCTCATCAATTTTACAAAATTGGTTAATTTAAAATGAAAAAAGAATACTTATTTGAATATTTTTACAATTTCTTTTGATTTTATTGAATTTATTTCATTTTTTTGTATAAATTTCACTTGATTCAAATTAATCTATTCAATTTTTAAAAAATATATTATTAAATATGAGTTTGCTTTGTAAAATTATTATGAACGAGTGAGTGAATAAGGACCTAGCGTGGTATTATGGAATGAGATAAGTGGTTGATGGGAGTCTGATTGTCTCTTGTTTTATTTTTCTCTATTGTTTTGAACGAACTTTTCTAATGTTACCCGGAACATCTCCCGGGATACCACCCACAACAAAAAGACGGTAAAGGTGTCTTTTTTGTTGAGCTACATTGAGTACATTGGGAGGGTCACATTCGACTCCATCGTTAATTAAAAAATACACTAATATTTTTCGCTTTTGACAACGGCACCATACAACCCGGTGTCGTTACACCCTAAAATAAAATATTTATGCTTTAAATATAACAATTTTAAACGACATAGTAAAAACTTTGATAATGACCCAAAAAAGCCATCTCTGCCTCGACAAGAATTTTGTAAAGACCAAACCTTTTATTCTACGGACGTCTGCTTTACTAAACAAAAATATTATTTCAATGGCTTTTCTAACATTTTACGAAAGGACATATTTAGATAGCACGGACGTACATAGACACTAAAGTAAAACACCAATTTTAGTTTTGGGTCAATACACACCCTAATTAATTTGATTATTTGCGTATGAGAAACGAAAAAACTTGAACGTGATTGTCAATACTCGTAAATATCTTGAATTGTTTTTCATAAAATAAGCATCCCGATATACACTATAAATGGGAAAGGGGGGAATTAAATTGCCGGGACGAAAAATAATATACAAAATTTCGGTATATACTTTTCATATTTTGCTAGACTCCTTAATTTGCATACCCACAATGTCGTTCCCCGTTTCATTTTGCCCAACCATCGCATTTAAATTCATTCATTTTATTTATTGAGCAATGGCAAATTTCTTAAACGATCTCTACCTACATGTTATGTTGTACCTTTATCGTCATTTGGAAAAAAAAATGTTTACATCCAATTTCCGCTGAAATCAAGAGGGAGGAGGAGGTGCTTGGTCAAATTATGATTCGGCGTAATATCAAAACTTAAACTGTTTTTCAACTCTTAAGGTCATGTAACTCTCTGCACCAAGAAAACAATATTGTGCATTGATTGTTCAAATTTAAATCTCAAATAAAGTTTTACAACCCCTCCCCCCAATGGCAGCTCTTTGCATAAAACACGCCATTTTAAAGATATTGCAATTGTTACGAGTGTGGTGGGCTTGTGATATTAGTTTTTCAAGGAATAAGGTTTACGATAGCGGGTTCTTGTTGATTTTGAAATGGAAGTTTTTCGTTGAGTTTGGCTATAGTGAGATTGGGGAGGTTTTCTGTTGCGTGTTTTAAGTTAAATGGATCTGTTCAAGTAGAATGGGCTATGTGGAGATAATTTGAGCTGAAGGAGGTAACTTGTAAATTGTGACGGTGATGTTGATAAGGTTAGTGATTGAGAAATAAACTTTCTTCAATTAGTCTTTCTCTCTAGTATTGTGTGAGCTTATATTCGTGTGTGGTATTGCGTTCTAAGGTGGAGAAGCAGTAATGCCATTTGAATTGTTTATTAGGAATTGCACATTTTCATTCTTAATTTTAAGATTATAATTTTTATAAATAGGCGTGGATCTTGTGGATTTCTCCTGAAAAATTTAGGTAAGTAGGTAATAATTAGAAATTTACTTCCGAAAAGTGAATATGAGGTTTTAAACGGCCTTGACAAGAATGTGGTTGAATGAAATGACTAATGATGACCTGGACTACTCTTAGACAAACCGAAATTATATAAGCCTCCTTGAAGGTAATAAACTTAAAAGATAAAGTATTAAAGCGAGTTTGAGTTCCTTTGCAACATGTTGCTTTTCTTTTCCGGACTCTATATTACCCAAATTTTTGATTTTATTCTAACGAGTTAGTTTCCTTAATAAATTGGAAGTTGCTCGTCTGCACTTGTTAGCACACACAACGCTGTCAAGGTGTAGTAAAACCTTCATACTATTATGAACAGTTGCAACATAATAATAGCTTTCGTCCTTGCGTAAAAAAATTCGATATTTTTTCGAGGCTTAGATAGTTGCTCGAGTAAGGAAGATGCCACCCGGGGCGAAGGATAAGAGTGGTGTCTGAGTAGCAGCAATCGATGTTTACTTCCGGATTGCATATGATATTTTTATGCTACTTGATTTTTGTTTGAAATGTGATTTTTTGTTAGGAGGTTCATAGTAAATACATGTTTTCATACACGGTATGTGCTGACGGGAGGTTCTTGGCTTGCTGTCGAGTTTTCTGACTTTCTTTATTAAGGGTGGTATAAATTTACATAGCTACTTTCCGCCTTTGTTTTGATAAATCCTGATTGTTTAGATTGGTAGTTGGAGTATAAGTATTATTAAATATTATTTTTATTCACTTTTATTATAAATAATGATTTTGTTGTGAGGGATTCGGATTATTAAATTTACCGGCGAAATTTATATATTACCAAAGTTTTTCTATTGGCCCTGGGAACGAGTCTTTTATTTCATTTTCGATTCTGCATTCTGAACTCGATATGAAGCATGTTGTCTGTTGGACGATAAACAATAACTTTCCGGTCTTTCATTATTGGATACTACGCGACCAAATAGACCACATCCAGCACGTAGTGAAGAACATATTTATTTTTTATTTATTTATTTTAATTTTATTTTAAGTACAGATTTCAAAATCCTTTTATAATATGCACAGACGTAATCCAAATAGGTATTTATACAGTTTAACTATAATATAATATACTACTAATTAATAAGTTACAATACAATAATAATAATATACCAACACTAATACATAATATATAATATTAGGTCAGCTAAAAAAAAAATAAATATTAAAAATTAAAATTGAAGAGGAAGAGGTAACATTATACAATGCAATGAAATTGTCTAAACGAATTAACAATAAAATATAACTACATATTATGTTTGTTTTAAATTTAATCTTATGGTATGAGTGTGAACTAATACATGAAAAATATGATTAGGTATTGGCAAAATGGGAAAAACAGTGATTTTTGAATTCTGACGGACGTGTAATTCTCTTGATGCTGAGCGGCAGTAAGTTCCAATTTTGAGCTCCATTTATGAAAAAATTATTCGCACGAAAAGCATATTTGTGCTTTGGAATTATTATACTTAAATTTCTCGTAGAGCGAGATATTCTAACCTTTTCTGATAAGTAACTAGGATAGAATTCATTAATAATATTGAACATAGCTACACATTGTCTGAACTTGAAAAAGTTGTCCAGAGTGCATCCAAGAAGGCAAGTATTAAAAGGCGTTATATGATCGTAGCGAGATACATTGTAGACATATCTTATAATTGAATTAAAAGCAACTTGCAATCTACGTTTCGAATCGAAGTCTAACCGAGATATGACAATATCAGCATAAATGAAATGACTCATTAACAATGATATGGCTAAACTTTTCCGTGTATTTATTGGAGTTGAAAGTGAGAATTTACGTAGTTGCCTAAGACCTGCATAAACCTTGGAACAAATATGGTGGACATGTTCTTCCCAACTGAGATCAGACATCATGATGAAACCGAGGTTCCGGACTTTATCCACATAATTTATTATCTCATTGTTAACGACTACCGGTTGTAAATTTAAAACTGGATTTCCTTTATATATCGGCAAAGCTTGTGACTTAGAAGAATCCAGATCTGAATTTACCAACAAAATCAACTCAAGTCGAATTGGGAGATCTACTAATATATATTTGTGCATCATCAGCATACAAGTGATAACTGCAGTGTTTAATTACCAGACAAATGTCATTAATGTAAAGGGTGATTTTTTTGTGGTTAGGATTTTCATGCATTAGTATTTGACAGATCACGCGGGATTTCAGACAAGGTGTCAAAGAGAAAGATGCTCAGTATGCTTTGACATTTCATAATGAATAGACTTACTAACGAGCAACGCTTGCAAATAATTGAATTATATTACAAAAATCAGTGTTCGGTTCGAAAAGTGTTTCGCGATTTACGTCCGATTTATGGTCTACATAATCGACCAAGTGAGCAAACAATTAATGCGATTGTGACCAAGTTTCGCACTCAGTTTACTTTATTGGACATTAAACCAACCACACGAATGCGTACAGTGCGTACAGAAGAGAATATTGCGTCTGTTTCTGAGAGTGTTGCTGAAGATCGTGAAATGTCGATTCGTCGCCGTTCGCAGCAATTGGGTTTGTGTTATTCGACGACATGGAAGATTTTACGCAAAGATCTTGGTGTAAAACCGTATAAAATACAGCTCCTGCAAGAACTGAAGCCGAACGATCTGCCACAACGTCGAATTTTCAGTGAATGGGCCCTAGAAAAGTTGGCAGAAAATCCGCTTTTTTATCGACAAATTTTGTTCAGCGCTGAGGCTCATTTCTGGTTGAATGGCTACGTAAATAAGCAAAATTGCCGCATTTGGAGTGAAGAGCAACCAGAAGCCGTTCAAGAACTGCCCATGCATCCCGAAAAATGCACTGTTTGGTGTGGTTTGTACGCTGGTGGAATCATTGGACCGTATTTTTTCAAAGATGCTGTTGGACGCAACGTTACGGTGAATGGCGATCGCTATCGTTCGATGCTAACAAACTTTTTGTTGCCAAAAATGGAAGAACTGAACTTAGTTGACATGTGGTTTCAACAAGATGGCGCTACATGCCACACAGCTCGCGATTCTATGGCCATTTTGAGGGAAAACTTCGGAGAACAATTCATCTGAAGAAATGGCCCGGTAAGTTGGCCACCAAGATCATGCGATTTGACGCCTTTAGACTATTTTTTGTGGGGCTACGTCAAGTCTAAAGTCTACAGAAATAAGCCAGCAACTATTCCAGTTTTGGAAGACAACATTTCCGAAGAAATTCGGGCTATTCCGGCCGAAATGCTCGAAAAAGTTGCCCAAAATTGGACTTTCCGAATGGACCACCTAAGACGCAGCCGCGGTCAACATTTAAATGAAATTATCTTCAAAAAGTAAATGTCATGGACCAATCTAACGTTTCAAATAAAGAACCGATGAGATTTTGCAAATTTTATGCGTTTTTTTTTAAAAAAAAGTTCTCAAGCTCTTAAAAAATCACCCGTTATAATGAAAATAAAAGCGGCCCCAATACTGAACCCTGGGGAACTCCACGAGTTATGAAAGTACAATTGGATTTACTGTCCATGTACCAAACGTATTGCAATCTATTAGATAGATAATTTTTTATCATTTTAGTAGCTTGATAGGAGAAATTGTAAGTCGACTCAAGCTTGTTAACCATAATTTGATGGTCAACCATATCAAAAGCTTTAGAAAAATCTAACAATACCAGCAAAGATACCAGGCCATTATCTAAAGCTTGTGATATATCTTCAGATATTTTCAATAGAGCCGTACCAGTGCTATGCTTATTACGAAACCCTGACGGAAATTTATTCAACAAATTATTATTCTCAATATATTTATTAATTTGAGGTTTCATAATAATCTCAAGCAATTTTGACAAGGCTGGCAACAAACTAATAGGCCGCAAATCTTTTAGGTTTTTAGGCTGCGAGCATTTCGGTATTGGAATTACCTTAGCTACTTTCCATTGTGCAGGGACAACAGATTCACTAAGGCAAAAATTAATTAGATAACATATCACTGGTGTTATGATAGGCAACAACATTTTTAAAAATTTCAAAGATATACCATCGTCTCCTATTGAGTTGGATTTAATTGATTTTAATGAGCGCATACTTACATCATCATTAACCGTGTGGAAAAAGAATTTCGGCTTCAAACAATGTGGTTTAAGATTGGTTTGTGTGGTGGAACTGCTATAATTAATATTATTGTGAGTATTCGGATTCATAAAATGATAATTAATCTCATTCGCCGAAAAATTTACATTAACGGTATCAGTTTTGTATAGAAAAATGTTTCGAATATTGCTCCATAATTTCCTTGCCGGTTGGTCTTCACTTAGCATTCGATACGTATAGCCGTTTTTAGCACGATTAATTAATTTCTTAACTAGATATCTACATTTGCAGAAAACACCCCGAGTCTCAGGTGTTTTATTTCTTTTCCACAAATTGTAACTTATTTCTTTATCTAATATTTAATATTGCACGTTCTATGTCCACGCTAAACCAGACTGGAGTAGTTATAGTTCGCTTCCGAAATGTTTTGATTGGTACATGCTTTTCAAAAAGCTCACTAATAAATTGGTTGAACTTAAAGATTTTATCAACAATATTGTCAGCTTGAATCACTGATTCCCAATTGTATAGTAAACAATCATTTGAAAGATAATTGTGGTCAATACTTTTATATGATCTATACTGAAAAATGTTATTAGGTTTAGCAGGACTTTGCAAATCCTATGTAAGATAAAGGAAATCATGGTCAAATACAGAAGCATCAATTTGCACAAAACGTTCAACTTTGGACGAATCCGAAACAAGAATAAGATCAAGCAGTGAATAACCAAGATGAGCATTTGAGAAATGAGTTGGCTGATCTTTGGGCATGTAATTCAAGTTAAGACTTGAAAGAACATTTTTAAATTTACGACACGTTTTGTTAGGCTTCAGCAAATTAATGTTGAAATCACCAGCTATGAGGATATGGTCAAAACCAACCGAAAAATTAGAAAAAAATTCCTCAATCTCATCAACATTCCCACCCTCACTATTATATACCACACCAATTAATACAGAACAATTTTGCAATGCCACTTCAATAAATAGGTATTCGGTAGTTCCACTCAGAGACTTGCCTATTACTTTCCAACGTAAATGAGCAGAAATGTTTATTGCCACACCACCAGCATGTGTTGGACGATCGTTTCTTACTAAATTGTAGCCCAGTATTTCTACGGTTTTTGAATTTATGTAGGCTTTGAGCCATGTTTCACTCACAGTTATAAAATGGAAATCAAGGCCATCAATTAATTTAAGGATTTCTGGAAATTTTGAATCAGCGCACAAGCTATGAGCATTAAAGTAAGCCATCCTCAAACTATCCGAACTTCTATTCCTAGAGCATTTCATAACAAGGTTAGCTTGACTACTACTGAAACCAACGGAGATGGAGCTGAATTTTGAAAAAGCACTACCACTCATCAAACGAAGCGCACGTCAGCAACAATCCAAACGCCAATGCAACCCACCAAGCAAAATAGTTATTACATAAAACAAATAGTAGTAGACACACAGTAACCAGAAAAGGTTGATTAAACCTAAAATTATAATAATATGATTTAATTAAAATTAAATTAAAACTAAAAATACAAAAAATACAAAAACTAAAACAAGGGTTTGAAATAATTTTGAATAACATTAACCTTGACATCATTCTCACTGCAAGTTGCCCACTAGTTCATATATTGTATTAGTATTGGTAACCGCTGAAATCTTAGTGCAATTAGGCTTTGTGACATGAATTATACCGTCTCTCGTAAAAACTTGACGCAGTCTACCAGACTTCTTAAAAGGCATTAACTCTTTCTGGATCATGTAATTTCGCTTGGTTAAGTTTTCGTTGATATATATTCTGGACGTAGATTGAAAAATTCCCAAATGACTAAGGTTTAAGTCTTTGAATTTAAGATAGCAGGATAAAAATGAATCTTTCATTCCTTTATCGCAGAATTTAACAATTATAGATGACGACTTATCCTTTTGTTTAGATGGAATCCGATAAACAGATGAAACAAACTGCTTTTCATTTTTGTATACAATAGTTTTTGCTATCGATTGAATGTAATCGAACAGATTTTCTTTACCGGTTATTGGTATTCCTCTTATAACAACGCTGGTGGAATTAGACAACCTTTCAACATAATCGACACGTTCCTCCAAAGCAACAATAGTTTTCTCGTAATTTTCCTTTTCATGCTTGTGTTGTGATTCAAGGTTATCAACGGCAGATTTCATCTTTGCCTCAAGGTTGTCAATCAAGCGTAATAACTCATCAAATTTTGTGTTAATTTTAGTTTCGATGTTATCAATTTTTGTTACAAACACTGACAACTTACTCTCTAAACCGGCAAGGCGTTGCTCAAGAGCTTTTAGCGTTTTACAAATTTCGGCAGACGTTATATCACTAGAACTGCCAGATTTTCCACTTCGTGTTGCATTAGTAGGTGATGTATCACTGATACTGCCAGCTTTTCCACTTCGCGTAACTTTAGTAGGAGATCCCATTTTACGATACTACGAGTTATTGCCACTTTTCGAACTAAATGTATTATGTTTTTACTATTTAGATTTTATTAAGTATATTATACACTGTAAATTGCAACAAAAATTTTAATAAATAGATTCACTTTAGAGTTCATATTTCACGTCATTGAACGGTTTTATTTGTTTGTTGGTATCTAATCGTACGATGATTATAACGGGAATATACAATTTGATCATATTTTATTTATTCATTTATTAGGTTATTAAATTAAATTATGTTGATGGATTACACGAAAATCATTATGCACAAATTAATAAATTTTTAAGCACTACAAATTAACATGAGAAATACAAATAAACACTGGACAACAAAATTACACGTCTATTTAGTTTCAGCCATATTGACCAAATAGCGGCGGTATTTGTAAGTATGCGCAATGACCGTGATGAATAGATTAGGCGTCGTTCTAAACAGCTTGGCTTGTCGTATGCAACAACTTTGTGTATTTTACGTAAGGATCTTGGTTTAAAAGCAGACAAAATTCAACTCGTGCAAGAATTGAAGCCGGCTAATCTTCCAAGTCGTCACCGTTCCAGTCTTTGGGCCTTGAAAAGCTTGAAAAAGATCTACTGTTTTCAATCAAAGTTTTATTCAGCGATGAGGCCCATTTCTGGCTTAATAGCTAAGTTAATAAGCAAAATTGCCATTTATGGGCTGGTGGAATCATGGGTCCATATTTTTTCAAAAATGAGGCCAGTCAGAACGTTACTTTTAATGGCGCCTGTTATCACACTACTTGCCACACAGCCCGTGAAACCATAGCTTTATTGCCAGAACAATTCGATGAACAGATTCACGCTTCGGAGGAATTAGAAGCCAACATTAATCGCGTCATTCGCCAAATACCACTCGAAATGTTCGAACACGGCATCGAAAATTGGAACTTCATAATGAACCAAAGATTACTCGATAAAATATAATTTTTCTATTTTTAAAAAAGTACCTCAAAATGAATCACCCGTTCATTGTATATGTGAATTCTAAAACTAACTTTAGATAAAATTATATAGTATCGTCAATTCCACGAATTCAGGATACAAAAATGAATCTTGACTAAGTGTATCAACTGTGGTGACAGAAACTTAGAAATGGGGCTTTTAGGTATATTTTTGGTGAAGTTTCGAAGCATAGCTATTTTTAAATGATTTTTACCAAATTTGAATTTTATGGAGAAAATGCTCAAAATTAAATAAAATCCAGCAGTAGGTATGGCTGTTTTAACCGATTTTGCTCAAATCTGTAATGTGGTAAATAAAATTTAAATTTTATCAATGTTGGCCATGTAGAAAACAGATTTTTCATTTTTAGAAGTACTACCCAATTGAAAGGGCGCCGTGTAGATTTTTAGAAAATCCTAGCCCATTATAATTCAGACAGACTGTTTAACGTGTAAAAGATAAACTAATTATTATATTTTAACGCAGAAAGTCTTTTAAGGAATTCCAGTTATGGGAATGAAGATCAATCATATTCAAGTGCTTTTAAATTTCTGTCTGTCTGTCCATACAGGTTTCATTGTCCGGTGTTGACGACAAAATTACCGCCTCGACTTTAGTAAAGCTTAGATAGGTTTTTAATTGTCAACCATAAGCGTAATCTGCATTTGGTTTATCTCCATATATTAATTGGGTTTTATATTATAGAATAAACCATAACCAGATCAGACATGGACAACCAAAGTATATAAATCGCAATTCATTTCTGTGTGTTCACATACATAAAACTGTTCTTTCTTTGGCAAGTAAAAAATTAATTCTTATCGGATTTATACGATGTTTTCATTGAAAAAAGGACGCAGAATCGGCAACCATCTGAAACAATTTAATTCGATATTCTCAGTTCATTATATGTATTTCCAATCGTCTGAAAGATACCAATAAAAGACCATCTATTTCGTCTTTTACATCGAATAATGCCAAATATGTTTTCGTTTCGGTCATACTTCAAGGCATTACTTTTCATTGAATCCAAAGCAAACCAAACAAATGGAATATAAATCATTACTTAAAACTAAGTAAATTACTAATTGTAAAAGAGGGATTCCTTTTGTAAAAAAATGTGACTCTCGGTTACTGTTTTAGAACGGTATATTTCGCGAAATCTCAAATAACCCGATATCATGCAGTTCCTGATAGTTTTAACTTGTTGCGGTATACTTGGATTATAAAACTAAACCTGGGAAAATTGAAATATCAAGTAAACCACAGGGGTGGCATATTATAACATCACATTTTCGATACTTTATCGAAATTTATGTCACGCTTCTTTAGAATAAAATGTGACACTATTCAACATTTTATATCATTTAACAGATTGAAAAATTATGCTATTCTACTCCGTTTATGTCACCAAATAATTTGTTTTCGATACTTGAACGAAATTAGAGATGGACACCTTGTTCGCATTTGTTCTAGTAGGTTGTGATAGCAATACAAACGAAATAATTTTTTAAACGAAACCGTCGCCAATTTCAGTTTAGGAAAAAGAGACACAAATTTTGACAAAGTATCGAAAATGTGATATTACAAATTGCGTTATCAGATATAAGAATATCTAACCAAGTGGAAAAGATATTTATGGATTCTACCAATAGATTTGTTAGCCATACGTTTTTGTTTTTACAAAAAATTGTTAAGACTGGCAACGAACGATTATTCTGTGAAAATGGCGGGTAAAAGTTTTAAATTGCTAAACATTTTGAAGATAAACCTTTTTTATTTTTTAATAATGGAACTCGCATAGAAAATCGTTGCTATTTATTACAATCTGAAATCAAAACTGATTATTTAAATACTAAAAAAGGACAGCATTCTAAACATCTGTAAGAAATTTAATGAAAACTTTTATTGAACCGGTGATAAATTAACGTCTACTACTTATTTTAATGCGATTCCAATCGTATCTGGATCTCATCCAATTGATGTAAAGCCATACACATTACCGGAATCTTTCAACTGGAAATCAATTCGAAAGTAGAGAATTTACTTGAGGAACATATAATCGAACAGAGTTTTAAAAAATTTAATTCGCCTTTTAAGTATTAGTAGTTTCTCGTAAACCTTACCAAAGAACGTATGTAGATGATGTTTATCTTTTGCAAATATTACTGAAATATTGGACCACTCTAATATTTTAGTACCCTGATCGAATAAATACGGTAATTTTTAAAAGGATAAAATTTGTTCTTTGGGACACTGTGTGACAAAAGGTGGTCATACGATCCGTCAAAAAGTAAAACCAATTTTAGAATTTGCTGGATTTTACCGTCGGTTTGTGCAAAACTATATAAAACTTAAATCACCTGTGGCAGCATTATTGAAAAAACACTCTGATTTTAAATGGATGGTTGCGTGTGGTTAATCTTTTCATGAACTACTTAAAATATAATCTTGTTTCTCCCCCTATCTTGCAATATCCAAATTTTAAAGAACCATTTAACTTGACAACTGGCGTCTGCGTTTATGCCGTATTCTTTCGCGGAATTTTACATATAATAATCTTCCGATAGCCTATGCTAATTCTAAGTTCAAAACCTGACAGAATTATAGAACAGCAACCAGACCTGGATATTAAAAAGCCATAAAAGAATTTCATATTATCCATCTAAAGGGGGGCAACAACATGTGCCTAGGACAATTATTCGTTTAAAACGATACTCCACGGTACATTTCCAGTCGCTGTTAATATAAAACAATAAGATATTGAAAGTCCGAAATAAATGTCCAATGAAAATTATGACAATCTCACACTATTCTTTTGAGAACCTTTTTGTGCATATTGTTAGATCTTTGACGCAATCATATAAAAATCTCAAAATATCAAATGCTAGATGATCTTACAGAGATAGACGCAAATTTGATTGCTTAGCAATTGCAGTATGTATAGGGATATATCAGTCATAATCTGGAACTGAAACAAACCAGTTTCGTAAAACGCGGTGGAAATTGAAGAAATAAGCCCGCTATACTTAATTCTAAACCGAAAATAAGATCGAACAGTGGGCAAATATTTTTTAAAATATGGTGCACCAATATCAAGCAGCACCAATATGCACCATATCAAGTACATAGTTAAATTTTAAGTGAAGCTTGTGAAGACAAGTGTGAGTCCTCACGACAATTAAACATATTTACATTTAATAATGCTACCAAACAATACCGTGAAGAACCGACCACCAAAATATCTAATAAATGGTGATCAAACCTACGATACAGTTTTATTAATAACTTGTGGTTACTTAAATGTTCTAAAATATATCTTCTGACTGATAAAAACCAAATATTATTGACAGGTTGGGTCATGTATGCAATATGCAATTTTCCGATGCAAGCGCCTTCATAACAAAAACTGAATAGGAAGAAGAAATAAAAAGGAATACTACCCTAACATCAGTAGTATGAACAACGTAGCAGTAAAGGCTACAGCCAAATTTAGCAAACTGCCACCAACATTTTCGTCAGTACATGTGGTAGATAACGCGTTATACCTAACTTTTAACAAAACAGATAAGTACACAATTAATTTCCCAACTCAAAATACCAGAAATCAGTAAAGTCATGTCGTTGAATGAAGCTCAAGGATTAACTTCACCAAATGTGATCTGCATAAGAATCAATTTTCAACCACTTGCGCCATATGCCACACACATCAAGATACAAACAATTATTTAGATATTTTTCCTCAGTAGTTAAACATAGACCTCACTATTAATGGAGGTTCGAGCCTATATCACTGCTTATACTATGAAATTGACACTTTTTTTTAATTTCTGAATCAGTATCACGTTTTGTCTTAAAAGCTCTCAATCACACGGAAGACGGAACACCTACCACCAACCAAATAAATCTTCAAGAAAACAAACTGGGAGGGATTTAATAACGTTAAGCTGTAAGTGTTCACACTCAGTGGTTCGATATAAACTAGTTAACTTAAAAAATTGGTTGTCCAAAACATATACCATAGGTAACAAGCGGGAGAGCGGACAAAACTACTTTTCTACAACATAGTAACAAAACACAGGTTGTATCTCGATCATATTCAAGAAAAAACCAAAGTAAATCCGAACCAATTTTGGAAATATTTTAGAAATAAACGCAAAATTGAAGAATACCCTCGTTATATGATCTACAACAATACCAGCTCTTGAAACGCCCAAAATGTAGCTGACATGTTCGCGTCTTTTACAACAGTCTATAGACCAAACATTACAAGTGTATTGCACGAACAACTCAGTAATAACAACGTATCAATAACTACTCCTGTTATTTTTGAGGATACACAGGCGTGTATCCAGATTAATTATAAATTTCAAAAATACACCAATTTTTAAATCGGATAAACGAGAACCACGTGAATGAATATCACATACTACAAAGCAAATTCAATTCATCATCAGTTCCTAAATTATTTGAATAAGCCATCATATATCAGTGAAACAGCATGGGTTTATTCTGGCCGATCCACATCGACTAATTTGGTTGAATTCACCAATAAAATAATTAGCGAGATAGAAAACACCGCAAAGCATTCCATTCTGCACTCCAGACTTCATTCGCATTTGGGTTTACACTTGACTACATAAATTGATTCAAGTTATATCTGCAAACCGATGATAGTTTGTAATAATGGAAAATGAGAATCAAACATTATAGTTACGTCTAGGGTTCCCCATGGATCACACATCGGGCCCTGGAATTTTATTGCTTTCATGTATCGAATAACCGAGATATTCAAAAGTTCAAACGTTCTCATATTTGCTAATATCGTAGAAATTTTTCGTACGGTTACTGGAACGCTTGATACAGAGAAATTTTAAGAACACATAAGTAAATAAATTAAGTGAAATCGAAACGAGGTTATACCTAAATATTATAAGAATTGCAAAATCATGCCGTTTCATCGTCAAAATAATTTGTTAGTTACTTTATATAAAGTCAACAACAGTGAGGTATTGCAAACAGTCAATGAAAATAAAGAGAACGCCAGTCAATAGACATATTTAAAATTGTATTGCAAAGGCATTACAATTGATCTCAACTGGTATAAGCTGTAACGGTCTGGAAAACAGCAATAAAGGAAGTTTGTTGTTAAAGAAAAGTGGTTGAGATTATGACCAAAATTTACTATTCCATGAAAATTTTTTGCTTGATCACATTGATTTATGTGCCGTGCACGACATTTCGAAACCTTGAGTTCAAAACCACTAGAACACGATTCCACGAACTATGATTATCAAAATCATTCAACTGCATCGATGACCTGTTTGACTTTAATTTACAGGACACAAAAAGAAATAATTTTTGGTTTTAAACTGAATGTTGTGTTTTATATCTGATATCATACTTGATTTCTAAGGTAATCAAAGTTGTATAAAATAGCTGAAGCAGAAAAGTGTTCAAACTGAAAAACTTGATTTATTTATAAAAAGTTAAGAAGTACGGCTATTTAAAGGAATGTGCACACAATATATACATACTTATTTAAATATATCAAATAGTAATTTAAACATTAATCAAGGGACTAAGTACCATGCAAAATTAATTTTCTAATTTCATTATCCTTGACAAGATCGGAATCAAATAAAAATCGCCTATTTTCAATTAGCAAACCCTCATTACTACTCTTAATCTGAAATTAATTATAGAATGTCCGGTTTCATTCATAATTCCGATTTCGAATTTGATTCATAACAGAGGCCCAGATCAGTAAGATATGTAAATATACAAGAATTCCTTCAATATTTGTATTATAGAACCCCTTTTCCGCCGAATTTATGGTCAAATTTATAAAATCAACCACAGGGTCAATAATCGTCATATTTAATTAAACAGTGTTGCCCCCTGACATTATTTAATGTTTCATTAAATATTAAATTTTAAAGGTTTTTCTTAATTTTGTAATTTGCAACAACACTATATTTATACCTCTTTAATTTCTTTAATTATTTTCTCATCGTATGAGATGCGTATGCCGTTTTTACCCAATTCCACACTTTTCTTGTATGTGTTAGTTTCACACTGTTAAATCCAAAGCTAATTAGAAAACATGGCCATTCCAATTGGAATTTTAGTTCTAAAACATAATCTAATTGTAATTTTGTACATGTTAACTTAAATTTTCGTTGTACGATTTAACAAATAAAATTATATTAATTATATTTGGCGGAACAAAAAATATTGTATTTATAAAGTATATTTCTTTTTAAATAACGTATATTAAGATTCATTCAAGATTGAATGTGTTAATGGTCGTTTACCATTTTCGTCCAAACTCAAATTATGAATAAAAAAATTCATTGCAAATTTGCTGATCTGGTTAGGAAGTATCAATCAAGCCAGCTGGATGATCAATTTAGTAGCCTATTTGAAGTGCTTACGGAACCTGAGTCCAAATCTCGGGGAAGGGGTGTTAATGGCCGTTTACCATTTTCGTCCAAACTCAAATTATGAATAAAAAAATTCATTGCAAATTTGCTGATCTGGTTAGGAAGTGGCAATCAGGCTGACTGGATGACCAATTTAGTAGACTATTAGAAGTGCTTACGGAACCTGAGTCCAAATCTCTGGGAAGGGGTGTTAATGGCCGTTTACCATTTTCGTCCAAACTCAAATTATGAATAAAAAAATTCATTGCAAATTTACTGATCTGGTTAGGAAGTGGCAATCAGGCTGGATGACCAATTAAGTAGCCTATTAGAATTGTTTACGGAACCTGAGTCCATTGCCACTTCCTAACCAGATCAGCAAATTTGCAATGAATTTTTTTATTCATAATTTGAGTTTGGACGAAAATGGTAAACGGCCATTAACACCCCTTCCCAGAGATTTGGACTTAGGTTCCGTAAGCACTTCTAATAGGCTACTAAATTGGTCATCCAGCCAGCCTAATTGCCACTTCCTAACCAGATCAGCAAATTTGCAACGAATTTTTTTATTCATAATTTGAGTTTGGACGAAAATGGTAAACGGCCATTAACAACCCTTCCCAGAGATTTGGACTCGGGTTCCGTAAGCACTTCTAATAGGCTACTAAATTGATCATCCAGTTGGCCTGATTGCCACTTCCTACCCAGATCAGCAAATTTGCAATAATTTTTTTTATTCATAATTTGAGTTTGAACGAAAATGGTAAACGGCCATTAACAACCCTTCCCAGAGATTTGGACTCGGGTTCCGTAAGCACTTCTAATAGGCTACTAAATTGATCATTCAGCCAGCCTGATTGTCACTTCCTAACCAGATCAGCAAATTTGCAACGAATTTTTTTATTCATAATTTGAGTTTGTACGAAAATGGTAAACGGCCATTAACACCCCTTCCCAGAGATTTAGACTCGGGTTCCGTAAGCACTTCTAAGAGGCTACTAAATTGGTCATCCAGCCAACCTGATTGCCACTTCTTAACCAGATCAGCAAATTTGCAATGAATTTTTCTATTCATAATTTAAGTTTGAACGAAAATGGTAAACGGCCATTAACAACCCTTCCCAGAGATTTGGACTCGGGTTCCGTAAGCACTTCTAATAGGCTACTAAATTGATGATCCAGCCAGCCTGATTGCCACTTCCTAACCAGATCAGCAAATTTGCAACGGATTTTTTTATTCATAATTTGAGTTTGAACGAAAATGGTAAACGGCTATTAACACCCCTTCCCAGAAACTTGGACTCAGGTTCGGTAAGCACTTCAAATAGGCTACTAAATTGATCATCCAGCCGGCTTGATTGCCACTTCCTAACCAGATCAGCAAATTTGCAACGAATTTTTTTATTCATAATTTGAGTTTGGATGAAAATGGTAAACGGCCATTAACACCCCTTCCCAGAGATTTGGACTCGGGTTCCGTAAGCACTTCTAATAGGCTACTAAATTGATCATCCAGCTAGCCTGATTGCCATTTCCTAACCAGATCAGCAAATTTGCAATAAATTTTTTTATTCATAATTTGAGTTTGAACGAAAATGGTAAACGGTCATTAACAACCCTTCCCAGAGATTTGGACTCGGGTTCCGTAAACAATTCTAATAGGCTACTAAATTGATCATCCAGCCAGCCTGATTGCCATTTCCTAACCAGATCAGCAAATTTGCAATGAATTTTTTTATTCATAATTTGAGTTTGAACGAAAATGGTAAACGGCCATTAACACACCTTCTCAGAGATTTGGACTCAGGTTCCGTAAGCACTTCTAATAGGCTACTAAATTGGTCATCCAGCCAGCCTGATTGCCACTTCCTAACCAGATCAGCAAATTTACAACGAATTTTTTTTTTCAAATTTTTATCGAAGTAATTTTTTTGGAGGAAAATATTAAAATAGAAAAGAAAAAATAAATCTAATCAGAATTTGCATGACAATTTTAATTATTTATTGTACTAAAATGGTTGTAGTTTAGACTATCTATTAAAAGGTTTGCATCTTTGATAACTTATATTTGTAAAATAATTTTTATACTTTATCAATACAAGTTTTATTAATTTATATCTCTTAATAAAATATTTTGTTCGTTAAAATTAAATGAAAATGATGAAACGGTTAGATTTTGTACTATTATCTAATTTGTAAATTCATAACAGTGTACTCCATTCACTAACACAAGCAAATTCAATCAGAATCTCATAGGAAAATAAATATTCCAATAGGATTTGTATACGTACACGTGTGGAAAAAAAATACAAAAACGGCATACGCATTCCTATGAGAGTAACAATAAACAGCAGATAACTATTATAACTCACAGCAGTACAGTTAATAAAGTTTATTAAATTACATTAAGGGCACATCCTCGTTTGGAACGCAAAATATTAATTATCGCGGTTGCAATATGGCTGGCCTACGACGGATGAAATTGCGACTACAAATTGGTATCTATGATATAATCGCAAACGGACCACCATTTGACTGTCAGTGTAAAAACCAAAAACCTATTGTTTTTAAAGATTTTAGAGACCAAAGACAAGTTATTTTATGTAAGTTATTTATGAAAATAAGGACCGAACAAATTATTAATTTGGATTTTTTTGTAAGATGATGCGGATTTATATGAGGATGACCTTAAAAAGGCATGGGATGATTTGCTGGAGAAAACGCGATGGCTGGAATGAACTACTACACGGATACGTTTGCCGAGGCACATAAATAATTTTCATTTATTATTTTACATCAGTATTAATAAAAGTACTTGTTATAGAATTACATTGTCGAAATGACGTATCAAGTGGATGAGTTTGTAAATTTGAAAGAAAACACAGATCAGGTGAACCGGAAATAACACAACAAAAACCAGATTTTGAAGACAACGGTGCGACTTGGTCCAAAATAAAAGGCGCAGGGACATTCAAAAATATAAAAAGGAAAACAAGAGACCGCAACCGAAATAAGCTAAAAAATTGAAAAAGAGAACTTCCCATCATTTATTTTTTCCATAATTCCAACTATTTATTCCAAGGGTTGAACCCTTCAGAACAAAAAACTCAAGATGAAGAATGATTAGCTATTTTTAAAGAAAAACTAGTTGTCTCTAAAGAAAAGTTAGCAGTTGCCACAGAGCAGCTCGCTGTTTCTAGAGAGGTTCAAAATTGCAATGGACAATAATAATCGTAATCCACCATATTATGTACCCAGAATCATTACTGTTCTCACTATCCTCAAAATTACTATAGGTTCATTTTTAATTTTGACAAAATATTATGCAAAATTAAACAGCATAATGCAATATTGACGCACTTTTCCAAACTGTAGCACAGCATAACACCACTCTTGCTAATAAGCCGAAAATGGCTTTTTAGTATGTCAAAAGCTTGCCCAAATATTTTTCTGATTCTTATATGATATTTGTAATATTCTTCTGCTGGCGTTGATGGGCTTATTATTGGGGTTACCAGATAATGCTGAATGGAATAACCACTGTCGCCTAATAATTAAGCATTTTCCAGAAACGCTTCGGCATGTAAAAAAAAGTTGCCGAACTTATAAACGTGGATGACATCAGTAGAGCCGGCCCATCTAACTACCAGTCGTAAAATTAAAAAATTCAATTTAATTAAGTATGTACTTATAAAATTTTGGAAGCTTCTTAACTTACTGCCTGAATATTAATTGAATAATAAGACTTCCGTATAAAAAAGTATATGCATCCCAAACAGGTGGTTTTTGTATAGCTACATGAGTATCATCGATGGCAACAATGATATTTCGGAAGGCATAGGTTCTGTAAAGTTCCCGTTTAACCTTAGCCATTTCCACTTCATTTCACTGAAATTTTATAAACTTTTTCGTTTGTAGAATTAAGGGGGACAAAATTCTTTAAAAACCTTAATAACGGCAGACTGACCCAAACTATGATATACAATTAAATGAGGTATAAAATTAAATGAGGGGGAAACGCCTTGCTTCTTTTGGTCGACCTTTCTCAATATATCCTCGATGAAATGATAAACATTGTGGTGTTTTTCATAAAACATACCGCATAAAAAATGTATTATCGTCACACTCAAAAGGGTTCTCACGATCTCACAATATCTTATTTTACCCATTTCATAAAATAATTAGAATATAAATTAACGAGTTGCGACTTTTTTATCGAGGATACCAATCTGGAAATTCAGTTGTGTATATTCTTAATTTACACGCTGGCGACTGGCTAGATAATCCCGAATAATAATAATCAATTTACAATCTCATTCATTAAATTTCCCTACTTTATGATAACCTTTGAAATTTTCTACGGTAGTAATTGGGTTTGTGTCCTCCATTACCCTACCCAACCACAGCAGAATTTCCAAAAAAATATTATTCACAATTTATTTTGGTTTTGGGTAACACAAAAAAAAAATTAAAACAACATAAAACCACAAATATAATATCGACAACATCGCATCCAGAGATAATCGACCGGAAGTAATACCTATAATTAACATAAACACGTGATTGCAATACCGGTGAAGTAAGAGATTAAGAGATAAATTATTAGACCTAAAACCTAATCCTCGCAGAACTATAAATGTTATTTCCGATATCGCAAAATATTTTTGAATATATTTACTTAGCAAGTAGCTTTAATAAGTACGTAGTTAATTAAATTGTATGATAATTTTAATCTGAAAACACCACATTTTCCGTGAAAATACATAAATAAGTAAAAAAATATGAAAAACTTACCAGAAAATCGCTTAATTCCAATTTTCAACCGCAGCAAAAAAAAATTGATATTTTTTTTAATCCACCAAATATTGAAATTTGTTTAATCCACTTTTATTAAATTGATGATATAATCCCCACCGAAATGAAATAATTATATTCACTGACACACTTTTTTACATACATACGAGTATGTAATAATAAATAACACGATTAACACTATTAATTACACCAATCTGGTTTTCAAAAAAATATAACTTTTAACAATTATTAAATTTTTTTTATCACTTAAGCCACACTAATTAATAAATAACACAAAATTCACGAACCGCAACAAATCTATAAATCGAAACACCAAAAAAAAACAAAATAATTATTTTAAATATTATTTATTTAACTTTAACAAATTCACAATATGAATTTATCACACACGTTGTACACTGTAACCGCGCGAATTTGCTACAAGATGCAGCTTTCATGAATGTTCAAGTTGTACTAACAGAGCTTTGCTCGATATTCTACTAAAAATTTTCTTTACTATTTCCTGCCTCGTTTTTTATTTTTTATTTTTTTGTTTGTTGTTGCTGCTTTTTTATTTTACTATCGCACGTTTCGTTACTACAGAGTACAGAGCATTAGAAAACAAGATTTTGTTTTTGTTGTATTCTCTTGTATGTGTGTGATATAGAAAATTGTGCTCAAAACGAAATAGAAAGTTACCCCAGTAGAAAAATTTATCTCGTTCGCATTTTGTGGAAAATTGGAAATGGAAATTTAATGACGGTGAGTGGTGGAAAACTCTACACAGAAAATATATTTATTAGATTTAGAGGGGAAAAATGAGAATCTCTCTTGAGTATAAAACACTTTAATGGTTTGTATGACAATGTGACATCATATGAGTTTTAAAAAAATAAATTCGCATAAGTAACTTTTATTTTGAACTTTTTATGCAAATACAATTTGTTTTGAAAAGTTTATTTTTATTGATAATTTTTTTTTTGGTGAATATACAACCTGATACGATGTTCTCCACCTTATGGTACTAAACAAATTCACAATGTTTATATTTAGCAAACACAAATTGTATACAGGGTACCGCTAATTGTTATTATGTAGAGTAATGATAGAAGGCGTGCAAGCTAATAACTCGATATCGACAGTATATTTCATTTATTAAAAGCTCTTGAGTAATTTAATACTTGAATTGTTCAAAACTAATAAGTTGAGCGATAAACTGTTTAGCTGGAAATTTTTGTATTCGATTATTTGACGTTAATGTAAATTGTCTGGCCTTTAATAAAATATCCCCAACTTATCAGTCTTAAAAACAAAAATGAAGGCTTATAACAAAAACCTCAAAGTGTGTTCCCAGGATAGTAAACAGAAATTTACTGCTTATAACCAAAATTTTGAATCTTATTTTGAACTGAGATACAGAAGCTATATTCGCAATCTAAAGGATAAAATAAAAGGCGATCCCAGACACTTTTGGAAATTTTTTAAAACCAAACACGAAATTGATGGTTACCCAGCCAGGATGAAATTTAATGATCAAAAGTCTTGTGATCCACAGGTTATAACCAAAATGTTTGCTGAGCTTTTCCAATCTGTTTATAAAGCGGAAGACATTGATAATTATAAAAATTCAACCTGTAGTGAATATAGTACATTCATATTTACCCCACACATCGAGCCAGAAAACATCCAGCGAGCATTGGTAGGTCCTGATGGTATTCCTGCTTCATTTTTTAAAAATTCTAAAAATTTTGCAATCCCTCAAACATTTTGTTCAATCAGTCATTAAAATTGGCAACTTTTCCACAAAAGTGGAAAATAACTAGAGAGACGCCTATTTTCAAAACTGGATCTAGAAATGATGTTTCTTGCTACAGAGGTATTACATCTATATCTGCTATACCTAAATTATTTAAACTAATAATATGCAACTCATTCAAAGCACTGCTTCCACGGTATTTATAACAAGTTGAAATACACCGACTTTGCAAAAGCTTTCGACTCCATCAGCCATTGTAAAACTTTGGAACATACTTTCAAGTTCAGTTCGTAGCCTGGTTCAAATCTAATTTGAGTAATCGAAGAATACAAGCAACCTCTGGTGTACCACAAGCTCTCACGTTGGCCCACGGATTTTCACAATTCATAAATGATATTACCGAAGTGATAAAGCATTCCAATATCCTGATGTTCGCAGATAACCTCAAAATTATGCAAAGCCATCGAGTCAGTCGACGATGTTAATAAACTACAGGAAGATATTGACAATCTAGCGTTATGGTGCGAGTTTAATTCTCGGAGTCTCAATATTGAAAAGTGCAAATTACTATCATTTCACCGAAAAACCAACCCTGCTACACAAGGCTACAAGTTAAATGGTGTACTCCATCAGGTAGTACTTGAGACTACAGACCAAGCCTAGCGGTTACTTTCGTTGGAAACGTGAGCTTTACTAAGCACATTGAGCTGTGCATCGCTCGCGTGAACTTCATGCTCGGTTTTGTCAAACGTTGGACGGGTGATAATTTTGATGTGGAAACAATTAAGATCCTGTATTGTTCCTACGTTCGATCCCAGCTAGAATATGCTGTAAATGTGTGGTGCCCGTTCTATAGAACGTTATGAAGCTATATATATATGAAACTCATATCCAGAGTATTGAGAAAATTCAAAAGAAGTTTATTCGCTACTTGACCTGGAAAAACGGATGGGTTTATGACCCAACCATACCACGTAAGAATACAGCGACAACCACCATATTTAACCGGGTGCAAGACATATAACTTGACAACTCTTGAAAATAGACGCAAATTGCTAAAAAGTACATTTATTGATAATCTCCTAACAGAACCAACTATGGCGATAATGAACCAGTGAAGATGATGTATAAAAGTTTCAAAAAAATTAACTATTTATATGATTTTTGTTTAAATAATAATTTTAAAAGTAGATTAAGGCAATTGACATGCCTGTCAGTGATTTTTTACTTGTTACTTTACTTTTATATTTCAAATTTTCAAATCCACTGCGGATTTATTTTATTTTACATTTTATATTCTTAAATTAGTATGTTTCAAGTCAAATTTGTAGACTTTTTTCAATATAAATAAATAAATAATTGTACATGAAATAACACGGTTGATAACAAATTTGGGAACATGTTTTTACACGGCCTATTTTTTGATTTAAAAATGATTTAAATTCCTTTGGTGAATATTCTTTTTGATGTGGAGGTCTTTGTCGAATATGCCACAGTATAGAAGAAGAAGCAGTAATTAGTGGATTGGAAAGGGAGACGACACCCGGTCTCAACGGCATCTCCGGCGACACAATTAATTAAACATGAATGCATCAAATCAATACGATCTCATCGTCACTATTTGAGACAAGGAAAACTTGCTGGAGAATTGGAAGTGTTGCCGGAAAATTCGAGCGTTCTTAATGTGAAAACTATAGATGCATAGCTTTATTGAACAATACATGCAAAGTTGTTGCTATGTTGTAATTGCACTTAATGACTCACTCCTCTCGCTGAAAACGTTCGACAAGGTGGTACACTCGCGCTCGTGCTGTTCATTTAGTAAGAAAAAACAACATCTAAACGAAACTTCGCGCTGCTTATTTAATAAGTCGGGCGAAATTCTTGGATATGGGAATGATATCGAACTTCTTGGCTGAAGACGTAACGATATCAATCAAACCTTCAAACCACTCGATCAGACTTGGTTTGAAAGTGAACTGCAGTAAAACAATACTCGTATTGTAACAGTCCTCATCACACGCGAGTCTAAACTTTAATACTATGTATGATGAAGGCTGCTAACAGATATTGTTGCGGGTGATAACCTTGGTGCGGTTTGCTAATTTCCAGCTATTTCTCTCGTCGATTCGGTCGTGTGTAAATCCAAGGCCACAACGATCTTGTATTAACCGCGTAATGTAAAAAATTTGTAATAAAGAAAGAAAAAAAACTACATTTGAGACATTACCTTGCAACCACACAATCACATCCAATGCGCCACTACTTTTGTAGCACCCCCGTTTTATCGACCTAGGATCTCACGATTCCAAAATCAATCGCGACTAAAACTATCAGGAGGAACATTCATGTTTACAAATGTAATTACAGTAATGTCAAATAAACTAAACAAAAAAATTGCAATTTCGAAACTAAGACCCCAAACAAGAAAGTTATATAATATAAAATATTGAAAAAATTAGAAAATAGTTATATAATAAAAAAAAACTTGCGGTTTTTAATCATCAACCCATTAGTGATCTGGACGGTTATTCCAACGATATACAATGTGGCCTGATGCTGCACCGGAACCTCGAGTCGTTGTATGTGCTCCACTTTGCTCGTGCACCTCGAATTCGTATTGCAACCGTAGGTTGCTACCTCGTACACTGTTTTTTGTTTCACTGTTTACTCCCGTGGCGAGCTGCAGCTATCGGGGGGTCACAGGTGGTGGATTGTGAACGGCCTATCGATAGGTAGGTTAGCGGTGAATTAAATAAGCCGTCCTCAACCGCAGCTCTGCTGGAAGGAGAGTTTCAGAGAACGGGGGAGTGGTTAACCTCTGCTCACTAAATTCTGAGTGCCTATGATACCCAGTAGGGAAAGGCGAATTGATGGCGCCATAAAACCATCGACCACAACCACGGTGAACTGAGCGTCACGTCTACCTGCGCTCTCGAACCTCCAGGTAGTGAGTAGGGAACCCTATAAACGGTAATCCCCTGGATGAAATGGGTCCCATTTGTTTGGGATATCCATATAGATGGGTGAATGAGTGAGTGGATGTTGGGGGGGCGTGGAAGGCGGGGTATTCGGTGAGCCAATGGGCTGGATTAAGGTGTTATGCGACCCGTGCTGATGATCGACTAGACTGGGGGCCCATTTAACAAAGCCCAGTCGTGAACGGAGCCCTCTGGATACCTGGCGACCTCCAGTTGTATTTAGCCTTACCTGCGTATACGGATCTCTGCGCAGGTGGACGTATTTCTCCGATACTCGTGGGAATAAATGGAAGATTTAAAAAATAATAAAAATAAGGGGACCGGTACCCACCAAAAACCGGAAAGTACTATAGAAGGGAGTAACTCTCACCAGAAAGGTGGGGCTCCCTCAACTGAGGCAAGGGTAAGCAACACCATGACATCGAAGCCAGGTGGAAGCGGAACTTCCAAACAGAACAGTGGGGGACCGAGAGAGATCCCTCCATCAAAACGACGGTACAGAAAAAGACAGTCGGCATTTAGAGTTCTGGAGAAACTGGCTGCAACCCCTGAGGGGCAGCTTACAGTTGCGCAGAAGGAATCTGTAGCATGGGCTAAGAAAACTGTCGGCTGAGATAGCTCGGAGAGGGTCCTTGTGTCTAAAAGACAGAGGTCCCAGGATGAGCTTGAAGCAGAAGGCAGTAAGCGGGCCAAAGTGTAAGCGTACATAACGTCGGGTGCTCCTAAGGAGCAGAAACTGAAATTATTCAGTGAAATCCTGAAGGAGCACGTGCTGGTGCTAGCCGTCATTGACAAAGGTCAGGAAGATGGGAGCATCACGTCAGAAAAGTGGAGGGTAGTGTATAATGCACTAAACTCGATAATCTTGAGGATCCTTAGAGAAAATCCGGGATCCCCCCCCGTCCTGCAGAGATGCGGGATGGCACCAAGGGCGCGTTAAGCTAACTGCGTGCTCAGACCAGAGATCGGTCGATCTCTATAAAAGGGCAGTGACACAGGTAGGCGAGGTGTGGCCGGGCGCGAGGCTGGAAGCAGTCAGCAGAGGGGAAATCCCGAGCAGGCCGCGAGCACGCGTCTGGTTACCAACCGAGCCGGATAAGCCAGAGGAGATCATTGAGATTATCCGGGCCAGTAATCCCGATCTTCCAACGGAAGGATGGAGGATTGTGAAACAGGAGGAGGCCAAGGGAGGCTTTAGATTGGCAATCATGCTGATCAATAAGGAATCCTTGGTTTCCCTTGCTAGATCTAAGGGAGTGATCAACTTCGGTTTCGGGTCGATCACTCTTAAAGTTTATAGGAAAGACGAGGTCGATAAGGGCGCGGAAGACCAGCCTGGGGGCGACGTAGAACGGACCCGGCAGGAAACGGTCAAGCGGGCTGAGGCCGACCAGAGTAGCCGTTCCGATATTTCGGACGAAGTGAAGTTGGTGATGAGAGGCAGCCTCCTCTCTCTGAAGTCCGATGGGGGCAACCCGACGAACACACGACAAGAGGGGGTTTGCGACCAAACCAACGAGCCAAATGACACTATCCTGATGCAGGGAGTGCATGAAGTGGTGAGTAAGGTAGATTACAATGGTTAGCATTGTACAAATAAACCTGCACCACACGAAGGCTGCCTCGGCAGCTCTCGTGCTCAGACTGACTAAGTCAGATGAGGACTTGGTGTTAATCCAAGAACCTTGGATTAATAATAACAGGATTTGTGGCCTCGGAATGAAAGGGTATAAATTATTATACTCAAGCAACTCTGAAAAGATCAGATCGTGTATCTTAGCGAAAAACAATTTGAATATTTTTCTTCTTCCACAATTTAGTAGCGGGGACGTTACGGCGGTGAGCGCTGAGGTAGGCTGTGAAAAACTATGGCTAGCCTCAGCCTACATGGATCGCGAGAAGGAGGTTCCACCGGACAACCTGGGGGAACTGATCCGGGAAGCAGGTCAGAAAAAGGTAGGTGGGATACTTGGATGTGATGCAAACGCGCATCACACAATCTGGGGATGCACAGACATTAATGAAAGGGGTGAGTTGTTTTTTGATTACTTATTAAATACTAACCTTGTAGTTTGCAATATTGGGTGTGAACCAACATTCATTGTTAGAAATCGACAGGAGGTTGTAGATGTAACCTGTGCGTCAGAAACAATTTTTGATATAATCAGTGGGTGGAGAGTGGCGAAAGAGCACTCATTCTACCTCATATAACCTTCTCATATAACCTCAACATCAAACCTGTTGCCCGGAAAGCCTTCAGGAATCCCAGAAGGACAAACTGGAACAAATATGAGGAGGTGTTGAAGGAACTATTGCCGCTGGAGGTTCCTGGACTTCTGGCGACAGTAGAGGAATTAGATGGCATGGTTGATATTGTCACAAAGGCATGCAATCTTTCATTTAATGCTGCGTGCCCCCTAATAAAACCTAGGGGCAGGCAGAAACCGACATGGTGGACCACGGGGTTGGGAACCTATCGGAGAGCGTGTAGGACATTCTTTAATAAGGCTAAGAACACCAGGGAAAATCGAGATTGGGATTCCTATAAGGAAGTCCTGAGAAAATACAAAAAAGAGTTGAGGAGGGCACAAAGGGGGTCTTGGAGACTCTTCTGTTGTAGAATGGAGGAGGTCTCCGAGACTTCTCACCTAAGGAAAATTCTATCTACTAACCCAACCAGTCCTAGTTACTTAATTAGGCCGGACGGGTCATGGACAGCTTCAAGTGCGGAATCATTGGAGCTTCTCATTGAGACCCATTTTCCGGGAAGCATTGATGACTCGATGGAGCCTGGAGCTCATCGAGGAACACCTTTAACAGATGTGGATGGCATCGTGGACAGGAAACGAATCCTGTGGGCACTGAACGGTTTTAAGCCTTATAAATCGGCGGGCCCGGATCGGATTATACCAGCAGAGATCCAAAGGAACTCTGCGGTCATCCTCCCCTGGCTGGAGGTTATCTTCATGGGATGTGTGCAATTGGTCTATATTCCCAGGAAATGGACGGAGGTCAGAGTGGTTTTTATCCCGAAATCGGGAAAAAGCTCACAGGCTTATCCAAAGGACCTGAGGCCTATAACTCTATCATCCTTTCTGTTGAAAACCTTGGAAAGATTGATAGACGTACTTATTCGAACAAAAGTTGATCCGAGGAATTGGGCAATGTCTCAGCATGCGTACTGTAAGGGAAAGTCGGTGGACACAGCTCTGCACGATCTAGTACGCATGATTGAGAAGTAAATTTACTCGCAAGAGTTCTGTTTGGTAGCATTTCTCGACATTGAGGGTGCCTTTAATAATGTAAAAACGGAGGCGATCATGGAAGGATTGTCATTTTTGAAGGTGGATTATCCTATAAGTAGGTTGATAAATCCGATGCTGGTAAGCAGGATTATTATCTCGGAACTGAGAGAGTCCACCATTAGAAGGCGGGTGGTTAGAGGAACTCCGCAGGGAGGAGTAATGTCCCCCTTTCTTTGGAGTGCAGTGGTGAATGGATTGCTGTTGGAACTGGAGAAAGAGGGGATGGGGGTTGTAGCGTATGCAGATGATGTAGCGATAGCTGTCTCAGGCAAATATCTGGATACGATTAGGGATGTTATGCAGAATGCACTCCTGATCGTTACGAAATGGGCCGGCAAATGCGAATTAGGGATCAACCCGTCCAAGACAGAGCTGGTACTATTTACTAAGAAAGATAAAATTCCGGTAGTTAGCCCTCCTACTGTGAACGGCATTAGACTGGCTTTTGCTGACAGAGCGAGATTTTTGGGCATAATCTTGGACAGTAAGCTCAGCTGGGAGCCTAACATTGTAGAAAGGGTGAATAAGGCTAATGTAGCCATTTACTAGTGTAGAAACGCAATAGGGAAGAAATGGGGTTTGAAACCAGAGCTGGTACACTGGCTCTATACCGCAGTGGTAAGGCCTGTGCTGATATACGGGGTGGGCGTGTGGTGGCCAGCTCTGGAAAAGGTAACCTACATAAGGATGTTGGAGAAGGTGCAAATAACGGCCTGTATGCTTATAAGCGGGGCGCTTAGGACAACACCTACACGCGCTTTAGAGGTTATGTTCCATCTTATTCCAATCGAATTTTTTGGTAAGCAGATGGCAGCCAATGTGGCTACAAGGCTCTCGGCTGTCTCTCAGTGGAAGTCTCTTCAGGTGGGACACTCGACGATAGTTAGATCACTAAGGGAAGAACTGGTGAATCTAGATTATATTAAACCAACGTTGTGCTTCGATATAGGTTTCCGGATCATCTGTCCTTCTAGGGAATCCTGGAGGAATGGATCAATACGGGAAAACGAGGCACTGCAATTTTTCACGGACGGCTCTAAGCTAGACGGCAAAGTAGGAGCTGGAGTCTTCTGTGAGAAGCTCAATGTTAATATTTCTGTTCGTCTCCCTTGACTACTGCAGCGTGTACCAGGCTGAAGTGGTGGCGATAGGGGAAGTCGTGACATGGTTGAAGCATAACGTGGTATCTGTTAGGGATATCGCGATTTATGTGGACAGTCAAGCGGCACTCAGGTCACTAGAGGCGGTTTCTCTGAAGTCACGGGTGGCGCTGAATTGCCGATCATCTCTTAATGAGATGAGCGAGTATTTCAGTATCCAGATGATCTGGGTCCCTGGTCACTCGGACGTAACGGGAAACTGCAGGGCAGACGAACTAGCTAGGTACGGTACGACTCTCCAGATGCAACCGGAAAGGGCAGGTCTGGGGAGGCCTATAGTAGCGCTCAAATTGACGCTCAGTAAAAAGGCAATCGCCTTAACAGATGAGAGGTGGACCAACACTCTCACGTGCAGGGTAGCAAAACAGGTTTGGCCAAAACTGGACCTGCGGCGCTCCAAGGCACTTGTATCCCTGGGAAAACCAGATTTAGGATTCATGGTCATAGGGATACTAACAGGACACTGCCTTTTTGGGGAACATGCGAGAAGGCTGGGTCTAGAGACGAATGACTTTTGTAGAAGTTGTATGGACGAAGAGGAGGAAGAGACGCTAGTTCACTTCCTATGCTCATGTCCGGCACTATCATACAAAAGACGTAAGTAATTGGGTGTGTACAACATGGACAGCCTTTCTGAACTCGCGGACTGTAGGGTGCGAGATATTTTACGCTACATCAGTAGCTCTGGTTGGTTTCAGCGGGAGTAAGGGGAGATTGGATCCTGTGGTATCACAATGGGCCATTATTGGCCTAAGTGTGCGATAGCAGCCACTCTAACCTAACCTAACCTAACCTTCACTGTTTACTCTGTTGTTTGTTGATTTATTTATTGTGATTATGTGCATAATATTAGGTCCAGCTTAATTATTGTGGAGAATGATGACACAGCCCACACCCAGATAATTAGTGTTTCGGATATTATTATGAATGAAATCGGTTTATGGGTGGCGTTCGTTCACGGATTGGTTATTTTATTAGATTCTCGATCTTTCAATGCTTTTTATGATTATTATATTATTTATGATTATGGATTATTATCTATTATATATTATTTATTGTTACGCGGCTTTTACATCAAACGAACATGCATTAAATATATTTGATAGATTTTTTATGATTCTTGCGACATCTATTAGACATTGTGAATACTGTGAAACTGTCATTTTGAATTGTAAAACAATGCAATACAATTATGTCTATGAAAGTAAATAAATAAAATAAAAATGATAATTTCATATAGACTCTGAATAAATGGAAAATTCAGAGATTCGTTTAACTCGATTTTAAATTTTTATAAGACACGATAACTGTATATGCCACATTATTGGCTGTGTTTAAATTAATTATTTATCTAAATAAATCATCCCTGAAAGAAAGAAATCATCCCTGAAATAAATAAATCATCCCTGAAATAAATATATCATCGGTAAAGCTGGCAGCCTGCATTATACCTGAAATACATCAAACTTTAAATTTAATTTCCTATTTAAATTATATAATTTACTTACCTAATCTTAATTAAGCGAAATCAATTGTAATCTAAAATTGTTATTTTATTAATAATATTATAAAAGTTATTTAATACTAGCGGACCTGTGACTGAATAATCAGTCAGGTGAATACATTTTATTGAATTTTTGGTTAAGCAATGCTTCAAAATGCTTCTAAAATCTTCTTTTTTAATATGTAAATTTGATGCACTTTTATCAAAAATAAAGTAAATTCATATATGCGGTTAATTTTTAAAAACTAAACGGCAAGCATGTGCTCAAATGCACACAGTGTGACTTACGTGCCAAGTCAAATACTCATATCTCAAACGGGAAGCGCGCGCTCGGAATCATATGACCATTTACGCGCCAAAACCAAATATTCAAATCTCAACTTCGGCTGGAGACATTTTCATGATGCACTGCATCAGTTGTTTTACGAAATGCATCCAACTTCTTTTTGTTAAGCAGTTGAATTCGTAATTCAACTTCTTCGGCTTCTCGAACTGTATCGAAGACTTGCACTTCTACGGGACTTTTCGATGGAGTTAGTAAGCCGATCATAGCGTAAGAAATTCCGTGCTGTATAAGAATATCGTGGAGAGCCAAATATTTTCCTACATTTTCAATATGGTGTCGGCTGTAATCAAGAGTCATGTCATCTGCATACTGCATCCAGATATCAAGAGGTTTTGAAGGTTGACAAAAGCAACAAATATAAGCGAAAGTCTCTCGAAGCTGTCTTGGCATTTGAAAGACTGCAGTTTCTGTTAAGCAGTGATCCTATTCATCATCGTTTACCAGACCCCGTGCAGCTGTAGCTTCAAGCTGAATGTTTCAAAGCTGGAAATTCAAAGCTGGTGGAACCTCGAATATGTAGCAAGAGCAGCCGCAGGAAGAAACACTCCTCATCTCTCAAGCTTACTGTATACATTCGTGCAACAACCTTCTCTCCACCTCTTTGACGAAGTTGCCATTTACCGCATACGTAAACGTAATGGTGGAGAATGTCGGTATATACGAAATGACGTGCGTTTTGATCATTGAAGTTGAACTGAAACCATGACTAAAGCTTCGTTCGGCCAGTTTGTGCCGCAAGAAACGCTTCATCCTCATTACCTGCTTCGAATGTAATTATTCTGTGGTAACAAATAATAGTGGCTTATGTGCATTTAAGCCAAAAATGAGTTTAATATGCAATTGAAATAATCTCCCTATAACGGACATTTCTCTCTTTCAATTTTTTCCTATTCCGTAGCTCAAATCGTATTTCCGTATTTTATAGTTGGTGAATTATTTCCCAAAATTTTCTACAATTTGCAAAATTTGTTAAAACTGCTATACTGAACAATTACAATTTTGCAATTAAGCCACTATGATTTGTTACCACAGATTTGATTGATTCGGTAGGTGGACAGAAAGACGCATCACGGCATAAGATCGATCATACATTTTCGAATCGATAAAAAATAATTTGATATATTCGCGCTTTGCAATAAAGTAGTTGACATATGGTGAACAAAATGTAAATCGTAGTTTGCTATGAAGCAAGGTGGATTAAAACGGTCATAACAATGAATTTGACAAATCTCGTCTCTCGAGAATTAACGCTACCTACATTCGATGAAAATCGCCAATAACAAATTCAGGGTTTCAATAAAGCAAACTCCTGAGTCATGACAAACTCACATAGCGTCAAATCTTGTAAATTTTCTGAAACCACTTGAGGTACTCGTTTCGGATACTTCCCGGTGGAATTTTTCCGATTTTTGTAGCCTATGCACAGCGCAATATTTATGTCGACCAACCCTGAAAAAATCTAACGGATCGGATCATGTTTAGGGGTCATTTTAGGGTTTAGTTTGAAAAAATTAAGAGTGTTAATATAATAGAAGATAGATAGAAGATAGATAGAAGCTGACCTGTGACTGAATAATCAGTCACGCGAATACATTTTATTGAATTTTTGGTTAAGAAATAATTAAGAAGATTTTTTAAGATGTAAATTTGATGCACTTTTATCAAAAATAAAGTAAATTCATATACGCGGTTAATTTTTAAATATTAAATAGATAGAGTATGTCATGACAAAATTTATTTTTACACTCACAACTATCAATACCAAAATGTATGTAAAATCATTTTATGTTCTCTGTTTTGTTTAATTGAGATTCAATTACAAATTTTCTACTCATTTTGTCATCACAGTGTGTCATCACAAAAACATCGGCAATTTTAATAAATTTTGTCATTGTCACGGTGTAATGCGCATGATCATAGATTCAATTTAAACATATTTTGTCATGGCATTCTGGCGTCGTGACAAAATTTTGCTGAAAACACCTGAGGTACCCGTTTCAGGTACTTCCCGGTGGAAGATTTTTCCGATTTTTCTAGCAAAGGCACACCGCTATATTTATGTCGACCTACCCTGAAAAATTTAAACGGATCGGATCATGTTTAGCTGTCATTTTTGCGTTGAGTTTGAAAAAATTAAGCGTATTAATATAATAGATAGATTAGAATAATAATACTTATCTAATTGTTTACTGCATCACTTTGACATAAATAATTGTAAATGTCAAATTGAAGAGCGATCATACAATTTACACCTAATTTAGTAGTACCCTATACGAGAATCTCGAATATTATCGATATTTTAGTTCAGTGGTGTTTCGAGAAATATTTTTCTTTTCCTTCTTTTATCTTCCATTTTTTATATTCATTCTGTTTTTGACCACTGTGAAATAAACAACAATACAATTATAATTAAAAGTGATAGAAAATAAAGTATTTTCTTGTCACACCATACCTACCTGATAAATACTTATAAAAACCAATAGTATATAGTGTATTTGCCGTGCATATCATTATTGAGTATATGCATAAAGTGTTCGATAGAAGCCATTTATGTGAACAGGCTGGACTAAGAAGAACCACTTAAATTTGAATAGAATTTAAATAGAAAGTTAACACAAAAAGCACAGAAACGGTACGAGTCCGCTTTCATGGTCAAACAAAACTCTTCGATACCTCTACAATCGAATGATTATTCACTTTTCACTATAAATCGTTCGAACATAATTTTTTTTATTTAAATTAACTAAATTGTATAATGTTATGCAATTTATTGCTTTTTTTATTTTATGTTTATTGTCTCGCGCACTAATATAAAAAATTATTGCATTAAATAATCGGAATGCACATAATATAGGATGCACCGAGAACAATTTATTATATCAACTAACTAACTGACTAACCACTGATTTAACTTAACTGACTGATTTATTTGACTGAACTCACTCGCTCGACTTAACAACTGATTTATTAACAGCATTCAAAAAATACTATCCCCAAAATTTTAATTACCCGGCAATTTATAATTTATAAGATAAACATATAAAGATGAGTATTTATCATGGCACGCCGATGCGCACTAAATAAAATCGATACATTTGTAGGGGAAAAAGTGTATAGCCAAAATGAAAAGTGCATCTATCATTTTACGTGGCTCGATAATTTCTCTTTCTGCCGTCTAGTATTTCCATATCATCGAGTATAATTACATAACAGAAAAAAATTATTTGTTTGTACAGTATAAAACACAAATTATTCTTTTAAATTTGCTTGCATTATTCTATGAAACTATGGTGTTTACTGTATGTAAGCGACAAAAAAAACAAAAAACCAATCCAATCCATTTATTAATTTCGTTTGGAAATATCTCTCTCTACACACCATTTATATTTAATAAAACAGAATGAAACGAAAACTCAAAACGATTATGTACAAAGTACAATATATAGATTTACTCGTATCGTTCCTTCCCATTTTAGGTATGTACATATAACAAAATTAACACGTGCAAATATAGCACGTGGCATTAAAAGACAGATGATCTGTTTTGTTTACGCATTATACATACATACATGTAGCTGCATTGAATGTATTTTATTTTGGTGTGCATGAAATGTAAATCAAAAAATGGTAAAAAATATTTGGAGGATTTTGATACGGAAAAAAACAAAATCTTACAAAGAAAAGGAAAAAATGTGTTATATCGGTTTTTAATGGTCGCAGTAAACAAACATACATATTTGTGTTTTGTATATATGAATTATGTATGTATATTCCTGATTTGTCTAAATGAAATGCATTAATGAGTTTTTCTATGTGTATACGGATGATATGAGATTTGAATTCAATAATATTAAAATACCTAACAATTTCTGAAATTAGTATTTTTCGAAGAAAATGAATGAATCAACTCAGTGGCAACAACCAAAAACCACTTAAGTTGACTTACGTGAGAAACGATATTGCTTTAAATTTGAATTCCTCAATATCGATTTCATAGTACTGTGGGTCAAAAATAGTAAGACTTTGTTCATAATTTTAAAATTCTTTATTTATTTCTCCAAATCTATTTTGTCCCCCTCTAAGTAATTCCCTTGGCCACAATACACTTGTGCCAACGTTTTTCCAATCCTCAAAACAGTTGTTAAAGTCAATTTTCGAAATAGCCTCCAATGCGCGCGGCTATTCACGTATAATGTCTTCAATTGACTCAAAACGGTTTCCCCCAGCGGTCGTTTAAGTTGGTTGAACAGCTAGAAGTCACACGGAGCTAAATAAGACGAATACGGTGGTTGCGGAACGATACGGGTGGAATTTTTGGCGAAAAAATCACGTAAAACCAATGCAGTATGAGATGATGAAAATCGTTGATGATGAAATGATCTTTCAAAATGGTTTTCACTGTTCCTTCCGATATTTCAACGATGCCAGTAAAGTCTCTGACTGTTAATCGTCGATTCTCGAGCACCAATTCTTTGATTTTATTAACGTGTTGATCATCAGTTGATGTTGATGGCCGTCCTAGGCGAGGTTCGTCGTCAACACGTTCTCGACCCTCTTTGAACATTTTGTACCAATCAAAAACACTTGCTCGCGACATACAATTATCACCGAAGGCCTTTTGCAACATTCTGAACGTTTCGGCACCACAAAATTGATTCCGCACACAAAATTTAATGGAACTTCTTTGTTGAACAATTTCACTCATTACGTAAAAATCGCCGAACGCACTTTTTATACTTCAGAAAGACAAGCGTATACTAGACATTAATGATTATTTTGATGTGAAATTTGGCACAGATGTCACCGATAGTCATACCAACATAGAAAAAAAAATATTTCGACGAATGGTTTTCCGCGCGAAATTTAAATTAATAAGTCTTAATACTTTTTGCCCACAGTAGTATACTGCCAAAATTTCAGAAGTCTTACTTAGTCTCAGAAGTTACTTACAACGGAAACATAGCATTTGGAAAATATATTATGTATTTAGATTCTAATTAATAATAATATTTTTGAAACTAAGACTATTAACTTTAATTTGCAATATGTATTTGAATGACGGAAAAATCTGCACCTCGCACTCGCAAAAAATATCCGGTCTTCTTCTACATGGTACAATCGAGACACACTACACAATGTCAGAAATAAACGCTAGAAATATTTTAAAATCTAATGCGGATTGTGATTATTTTAGTTATCTGACATTTACATGATTTTTCGAAATTGTCTCATGAAGTTTATCATAACCACGCCAGCCGACAGAATCCCTGACTAAGCGATTTTGATAGATCATCAATTTCAAGAAAAAGTCGGATATTCTCCTACCTTGAAGTACAACCGTGTTAGAAATCATTAGTAGTTATGCACGTGAGATACTCACGTGCATCATACTGAGATACTCACGTTTTGAATTTTTCTAAAATGGAATGAAATTGAATATCGCGCCGTTATTAAATTTTTCTGTAAAGATGGACGAAATGCAATTTATATATTCAACTATATATCAAAAGTTTACGGCGAATCTGCACCATCATATGCCACAGTAATAAGGTGGGTAAAATTATTCAAAAGTGGTCGGGAGTCATTAGAAGACGACAACCGCTCGGGTCGGCCAGCAGATGCTTTTAGCCATGAAAACGTAATTTTGGATGAATCTATTGTATTGGAGGACCGGCGTATTTCTGTTCCGCGATTAGAGTGGAGACTTTCTCTTTCATACGGTACCACATATACTATATTACATGTAACCACCTTCACATGTCGAAAGTAAGTGCGCGATGGGTTCCTCGTTTGTTGAATGTAGAACAAAAAAAAAATGCGTGTTCAAACTTCAAAGGCGATTTTAGATATGTACAAAGAAGATCCAGAAAATTTCTTGGATAACATAATAATCGATTTAAATTCAACAAAATTTTTAAAAATGATAAAAACAGTGTTTTTCATCGAAATGAAAAGCAAAAAAAAAAAGAAGTGGTTTTTCGTTCTTGATATATCCGGCAAAGTTGTTGGTCTTGACCTGTGCAACAACTTTGCTGAAGAAAGTATAACAAAAATCTTAATGGTTCAAGAGCTATCCACGTGAAAATGAGGGTATATTTTGACTCAGAGCCAAAACATGTCGAATGCGATATCTCAAAAATGGGGACTAACTTTAAAATGGGACTAGCACCGTTGAATTCAGCGTACTCGAATTAGGTTTACCCCCGGGTGCCCAGCTTGTCACGAAAAAAAAGTTTGCAATTCAAGCACAGTGTAATTGGTTAGTTTGATGATCTTCTTGATATTATTTAGTACAAATATTAATAAAATATATATGCCATATATCAAAGCAAAACCATTAGATTATATGGATAGAAGACACCTAAACCTCTTTGACATTATGAATCTACAAGATGGCCTTACCGTCATCGGCATGGCCATCCTGTATATTCATAATGTCAAAGATGATACAACTCATTAAGTACACATTTAGCAAATGATATGTACGGCGTAGCACCTGTGACATTTACTTCTAGGACAATATAAAAGTCCGCCCTACAACCAATTAAAAATAAATTAAGAGAAACGCTTATATACGGATAATATAGCGAATTATTGCATGTTACCATGTACCAGTAACACCAAAAACAATTTCGACAGGCAATTCGATCTTGTGTTTTCTTTTAATGTCAGTAATTGCGTTGTTGCAGAAAGAAATTTATTTCCTTATGTTTTTAACCTTATGTTATGGAAGCTCTTTTGCACGACTATTATCCGAATTTTTGCTCGAGTACGCTTGTTAAGTCTGCTCCTCATATCACGCAGTCCACAAAAAAAAATTTGAAGCAGTTTCGAACTTTTACAATTTACCTCCTTGCTTTGAACGTTTGAAACTAATCAACATTGATCCGCTTAGTAAGCGTCGAGCTGTTGCAGATATTATTTGTGTCCACCTATTACTAACTGGTGGTTGAGCGGCAGGCCAACAACCTTCCCTCATAAAAATATTCAAGTTATGAACCCTAATCAAAGGCCTCGGATTACCATATCGGATTCATTACAAACTCCACCTCGTAAATTGTACACGGAGAACGTTTTAAAAATAACCGAACTTATCCGAGAAATGTACCGGGATGCTGGAAACAAAGTTCAACACAAAGGAAACCAGAGTGGCACATACTACAATACACGAGGAGTTGGACTGGGATGTGTACGATCTCCACTACTGTTCCTCATAGTACTGGATAATGTCATGCGCAAGCTAGATACCGCATCCCCAAACGAAATTCAGTGGGATTCAATCAGAAAACTCAATGATCTCGACTACGCAGATGATATATGCCTTCTAACACACAAATACGCAGACATGCAGCAAAAGCTACAGAAGTTATCAGAAATAGCACAAGATGTCGGGCTCAAGATAAACATAAGAAAGACTAAGGCCCTGAGACTGAACACAAGCATTAGTACACCACTTCGCATCAACCAAGATACAATAGAAGATGTCGAAAAATTGGCTGTACTGTATCAAGAACCGGTGGAACGGAAGAGGACATTAATCAACGCATCAACAAGGTGAGAAACACGTTTAACATGCTCCATAAGATCTGGAATGCATCCGTCCTGTCAAGAAACACCAAGATACGATTGTTCAATGCCTGTGTAAAATCAGTACTGTTGTATGGCTGTGAAACGTGGAAGCATACCCAGAAAATAATAAGAAGGCTCCAAGTGTTTGTGAACAAATGCCAGATAAAGGAAAAAAAATTAAGATATATTACTATTGCTTGGTAAATGAAGCTATCCCGATATTCAGTACAAAAAGCCCGTTAGCAATACTAAACTATAACTAGCGAGAAAATTTTATATCCCAGCCCGAAAAAATACCACTGTTGCGACAGTAAAATGAGACATGGTAATTTGTTATGACATTTAGAGCATTCAGTGCGAAATTTTAAATATAACTTTTAGGAAATTATAAATTATCCTTTGAATTGTTTGGAAACCTAGACACCCCAAACCTAACCTGAAAACGACAATGAGAAAACTTAATTAGCATTACGTGATTGAACACTATGAATATAGCAAGAACTTTCAGCCCGAAATTTTAATTTTTATGTTTATGGATATAGTCGATTGAAGTTTTGCCTATCAAACTGAGAGATTTAAAAAAAAAATTATAGGGAATAACCCGAATAAAGACGTTTGAATCTCGGCTCACAGGCAATTCACGTGCGCTAGGAATATATCACCGAATTTGTTGAAGTTTTGACTACAAACTGAGAAATTTGAAGAAAAATTCTAATATTTTAGTTTTGTAGCCAAGATTTTAACGAGTGATATTGTATAAATGAAGTGGTTGTGAATCGTCTCTAAGGCGATATTCAAACGACTATATCCAGATAGAATTTTTCCGAAATTCTGTCTGTTTCTAGTCAAAACTTTCTATGAAATATATTCAAAACAACAATCGTATTTTTTGACCTGATCCAGTTCAGTTTAAATTTTATGAAACAACGCCAAGTCTCTTACTAGATTTCAAATCAAAATGGTTTAAACACAAGATCGAATTGCCTGTCGAAATTGTTTTTGGTGTTACCGGTACATGGTAACATGCAAGAATAGTACATATATTTCCCAAATGCTATTTTTCCCTTGTAAGCTGATTTCATTCATTTTCTCCAAAAAATAGTAATTTCTAAAATTGCTAGATATTTTAATATTAATGAATTCGTCATTATCATCCGTATAGTATACACATAGAAAAACTCTTTAATGTATTTAATTTGGACGAATCAGTATATAGAAATATACATAATAATACAAAACACAAATATGATATGTACGAGTATTTATAATGTGTACTTAACATACATTTTCTCATTTTCATTGCAGTTTTTGATTTTTTCCGTATCAAAATCCTTCCAAATATTTTTTTTTCCATTTTTTGGTTTACATTTCATTTACCACACAAAAATAAAAATATTCAATGTAGCTAACATACACGTATACAATCATCTTTCTTTTCATGCCACGTGTTTAATTTTAATACATCTAAAAGGAGAAGGAATTCTCGATCGTGTACACACATTACATATTTTAAATAGTATGCATATACGAGGTAACTATATACATAATAATTATTATGTGCATTTTGAGTTTTCGTTTCATTCTGTTTTATTAAATATAAATGATGCGTGGAGGGAGATATTTTCAAACGAAAATAATAAATGGATTAGATTTGTTTTTTGTTTTCGTTTGTTTTTGTTTGTTTTGTTTCGCTTACAGTTTAAACACCATACACTAGTTTCATAGCATAATGAAAAGCAAATTTTGAAGAATAATTTGTGTTTTATACTGTACAAACAAATAAAATATTTTTTGTTATGAAATTTTACTCGATCATATGAAAATACTGGACGGAAGAAAGAGAGCAACGTAAAATGATAGCTGCACTTTTCATTTTGGATAAACACTTTTTCCCCTACAAATGTATCGATTTTATTTAGTGCGCATCGGCGTGCCATGATAAATACTCATCTTTATATGTTTATCTTTGCTTATACCATAAAAAACGAATGAAACCAGCCCCCCTATTCCTGAATACGAATACGAATCGAAAATGTACGAATTCGCATAATCGGTATTCCTGAATACGAATACGTATAATTCTAATACGTATACGAAAATGTACGATACGTTCAAAAATTTCCCCTATTCCGCAATACGAATTCGAACAGTTTTTGTACGTTCATGAACGAATTTTTGTACGATGTATATTTAGTTAACGACTCCATAGAAAAATCGAAAATATAAAAGACATTGGGGTCGATTCAGGGATTCGACTTAATTTAATTAATTTAATTTAATTAATTTAATTAATTTAATTAATTTAATTAATTTAATTAATTTAATTAATTTAATTAATTTAATTAATTTAATTAATTTAATTAATTTAATTAATTTAATTAATTTGATTAATTTAATTAATTTAATTAATTTAATTAATTTAATTAATTTAATTAATTTAATTAATTTAATTAATTTAATTAATTTAATTAATTTAATTAATTTAATTAATTTAATTAATTTAATTAATTTAATTAATTTAATTAATTTAATTAATTTAATTAATTTAATTTAATTAATGGGACACTATCACACCATAAGAAATTATTCGGTGATTGAATTTTATTATCGATCCTAACAATTTTGTCGGCCACACAAAAATACAAAATCTTCTATTTAATGGATGCAACAATAATATTATTGTATCCATTTCAAGTAACCAAAACGTCAAAACTCAAAATAGTGTCCAAGTTGTACAATTTTATTGCAGGTAAATCCATTTAAAATAAATTTCCCTTATAGCTAGGACACACACCAAACAATTACGTACGTTCGTATTCAGGAATACCAAAGTATTTTCGTATCGTATTGAATTTTCGTATCGAATACATTTTCGTATCGTATTCAGGAATAGGGCCCCAGTATTTGAGTTAATAATCGTGAACCATAACAAAGTATAATTAGGGTGATTGAGACGAGGATTTTTTTAGCTCGAAATAAAAGTATGCCGAGGTGACCAGTTTAGGGGCACAAACCGTGGGGACGACCTGTAACGTTCACCGACGTTGGTACGTTCCAATGTTGGTTTAACTCCCCTGGAGTAGCAGTAATGAACATTGCATGTAAATCGAAAAGCGCGGGAAAATTACTTTAGAAATGTGTATTAGTGTCGATGAAAACATGTTTTTGTATACCGAGTATAAATAGGAAAAACATTGCTGGATGTCAGCTAGTTAGTCAGTTGGTAAAAGGTGCTGTATCGTTAAGCACGTCGTAATTTTTAAATTCGATATAAATTTTTTTTTTAAAGTAAAGTGGGTGTGGCTTTTCGTTTACGGACTTAGCCGTTGTTAATAAAAATAAAAAAATTCCGTCTCTAAATATTGTGTATTGTTCATAAGTTTCATATACCCAAGAACAAAAGAAAAAAAAAAACATTTATAATTATAGTAAGAAGTGGTATATGAAATCTGGTCCAACCACGTGAACAGTGTGCCGGCAAAATTATTTAATATCGAACGATACAGAAAAACTTAAGTTTAGTTTTACATATGTAGCTTATAGTGATTAAGTTAGTTTTGCGTAAATAAAAATCTTAGTTTAAAAACGATTTGCCCAATTGTAATGTGCATTAATGGGATACATAAAGAATGTAATGAAATGCACTAATATACGTGTCATAAAAGCTCTACATTAAAAGTGATTGTTAAATAATAAGTATAAATACATAATAATAATATAAATAATAATCATAAGATAATATAAGTGCATTTAAACAATGTTCGTTGAACACACGCAACTTTGAGTGAATTCCGAACGCGAGGTCACCTGTCCGTTAATGCAGTATCGTTGTACTGAAAAATTAAATAAAATTCTACGCACATTGAGATAATTAATAAATTAAGGTGACCAAATGTATAGTGTGTATAATCGTGCGCGTGACAGTTTCAACTTTACTACTAACGGTGCACTATGTGAAAACAACCTAATTTTACGTTAGTGATTGTGCAATAGAAATGCACAACTGAAACATTGAGTGTACTTAAAATGAGCGAAGCTTTTATAAGTTATGCTCGCTAGATTTGGTTATATTAAAATGAAAAATTAAAATAAATTTACTATCATTCTAATAATTAAAATCAATAGTTAAAAATAGTTAAAACCAATAGTTAAAGGAGTGACTCATAATTAATTCATAAGAATAATACTCTGTTAATACAAGCAACGGTGCAATTGATAATGTTACCTGAATATCAATATTAAAGTATCATCGTCGTCGTGGGACATCGGCCGCGGCCATAATATTAAGGTTTTACTTTTACATTTTTATAAATTGCTTTATATAAATTTGCCTATAATTTTTTTTAATAGTTATTTGGTGCTGGGATTTAGTATTTAGTTTATATATATTTTTTTTATTGATGATTGAAATTAATCTACTAAATTTGATAAAATATATCGGACGTCCGCTAGCTGTAGTTAAATGCATTTAGTGTTAGTTGTATAATTATGAATTCTTAATCTTAATTCTTTCTATATCAATTAATTTTGCTTCACTTTTTATTGATTAATATTAATAAATTTAATGATTTTATTAGAATTCGAAACTCAAATTCTTTTTCTGGGGTTCACTGTTATGTTGGGTGGTTATTTGCGTTTATCATTTCTACTCGTGTAATTTCACTAGATTCAATCTTAAAATGCGAAACTAAAAGCCACATTTAAAGGATGAGATGGTAAGTGTACTCGCGATGTGATCGGGTAAGTTGGTCCGAATCCTATCCTTCTCCCTATCCATGTCCTTTCCCCGTTAAATTTCTAGTTTTAATTACAGTTGTGGTCTAGCAAGCATCTCTTGAACCTCGGCAAACCCCACCCCAAACCCTGTGCTTAGCCGGCAAAACCTGACCACGCAGGGGCTCTCAATTGATGATCAAATAAATTTCAGTAACGAGTGGCATTATACGTTCAGAAAGTGACAAATTTTCCTGCCTTCAACTCATGCCGATTATACCCGTTACAGACCCACATGAGAAGGGGTCTCATTGGTAGCCGGGCTTCAAAGTCAAACAAATAATAGGCTAAGTACGGAAATCTTTTAAATGATATAATCCTAAAGGTTTGCCATTCTCATCATTTAAATGGTAAGCAACATTGCCTTCTTTCACGCGCACTACAGCTGGTATAAATTTGTGGTGTAGTTTAGCGGAAAATTGATTGGAGGCAGCACTCTGCGCGAAACTCCTCACAAAAACTGCTTGTCCTGGATTTAACTTTCTGTTTCGACTTCGTAATTTGTACCTTTGAGTGCTCTTGTCGTACACGGATTTTAAATATAACAACACCTTGTTCTTAATGAAACTAAGTCGATCGGATTTAGAGCTTATATTCAAGTAGTTATCGTCTACTCCTTCAATTAGCTTCCTCAGCTTATAATCAGAGCCATGTTGTACCATATACCGCCCGAACACCAAAAAATGTGATAATACGATTCACTCTTTCTAAAGCGTTAGCATGCGGTGAGTAAACGGGTGTACGCAAATGATTTACGCCATACTTATTTAAAAGCTCTTGGAATTGTTTGGACACAAACTGTTTGCCGTTATCTGAAACTATGGTCTCAGGAACTGAAAACAAGTATTAGCCTGTCTTAGTGGCTTTAGAAGTGTAAATTTGGAGAAATGGTCTAGCACAATCAGTAGAAAGCAATGTCCATTTTTCGATCTAGGATATAGGCCTGGTTGGTTTCCTATACGGGGTTTTAACAGTTGATTCACTGGCTTATTCATTTTGCATTTGCTACATTGAAGAACAAACTGTTTGACGTCTACCACCATACTGGGCCAATAAAACTGACGCTGTAAGTGTTCTAAGGTTTTTTGCACCCCCATATGGGTCGAAGAAGGATAACAATGGGCTTGTTTTTCGGGTGTCATTTCCTCTGGAACTCGAAGTTTCCATTCCGATATATCTGTATCCATGTTTTTGGATCCATAGGAAAGACATCAGAATTTTACCATTTCTAACACAATAATTGCGGTAATTCGGATTTAAGTTTTCAATGTTTTTAATCTGCTCCACATACGCAGTAGATAAAAAAGCCTCCAAAGGCAAATCAATATGCAAAGGTGGCAATTTATCCTGGGGGATCTCGTTATTCGGGTCAGTTTCTTTCAATTCATCGATTGAGAACAAATAGGAATTAAAGTCGGTAATAACACCCACATTATATGGTTTCACCCAATCTAGCAATTCGTCGGTGTTAAGTACTTCACAGGAAGCTCTGGATAGAGAGTCAGCCACAGTGTTTTCCGCACTCTTTCGATAATCAATTTGAAAGTTATAGGATTGAAGTTTCAAACTCCATCTGGCTAATCTGCGTGAGAGCTCCTTCTGAGACATTGACCAACGTAATGCAGAATGGTCTGTATAAATGGTAAATTTGTAACCTTCGATATAATACCTAAATTTCTTGACGCGCCACAGAACGCTACCAATACCATCTGAACAAGCATCCCACTGGATGAAGAAAGGCCGATTAAAATTTGGGTTAGCCAGAACAGGTGCAGTAGAAAAAGCTGTTTTGAGATTATCAAAAGACTGTTGAGCCCGAGACCAAATTAGTGTTTTACCTTTCTTAAGGAGATCGGTTATTGGAGCAGCGAGGATTGCAAAATTTTGTATGAATCTTCTATACCACCCACAATGTCCCTAGAACCGTCGTATCTGCTTCACAGTCTTTGGTGTTGGATAATCCAAAATACCCTGAATCTTCCCTGGGTTGACCTTTAAACACCCATCTCCAACCACATATCCCAGATACACGATTTCTTTAAGAAGAAATCTACATTTGGAGACGTTTACTGTGAGCCCATCTCGATTCAATAGTTGTTCCACTAGGTTCAGTAAACGGAAATGTTCCTCAAGGGTTGCAGAAGTTACAGGTCATCAAGATACGTAAAGATAAATTCATGCAACTCTGACGGTATTACTTTATGCATCAGGCGGCACAGTCCATGAGCATCTCTAAAATTATGGTAAATATCGGAATTGGCTACCATAATTTTCAAATTATATGCACGCAGACATAAAAGCCCGGATTGCTGCTGAACGTCGAGTTTTCTACGTTTGCTACGAGATTATTTCAGTTGGAAAAACTTTTAACTTGAGAACTTATTCGAGAATTGAACTACGATACCGTTCAAGTATTTAATTTCAAATTTTACTTCTCCCATCGGCTCTGAAAATGTTGAATTTACTTTCATCCGTAAAAACAACCGTCTTCGAGAAGTTGAAGTCTTTTGTCTTTAATTTTTCTGTAAATTCAATTCTTTTTTCAGAATTAACATACAAAAATAATGGCTTCTTGCATGACACACGACCATGATATCCATGTTTCTACAAAACCTTTCTAATATTCTGGGGGTGGGTAGCTTTATTAAGTATCTACCCCACTTCTGAAGCTAGTTTTGGAGCGCTGGTTTTTGGATTTTCTCTCACCAAAACCAAAATCTTTCACTCGTCCCGATTGGAAAAAGTTGCTTTTCGCCCTGTTCGCTGGCCGTTTTCAACCAATTGTGTGACGTTGAATCTGGATATTATTTGGACCACTGTAGACTACTTCAGCCAACTAATTTTCCAATTTCGCGCCCAGATTTTCAAATTCGTTTCAACACCGACCGAACGCCTCGCAATCCTTACATTTTAGTCTGTATCGTTTATTCAATATGAAAGAGTTTATAAATATAAAAGAGGACCAACTTGATATTAAAATAATTATGAAATATAATTTATGTAAATGATTTAAAAATTAATCAAGGATCATACTGTAGGTTCAGGTTCAGGTTTCAGTGGTTGACACTTAGGCCATTTTTGGCCCATTGTGATACCACGCATTCACGCCACATCATTAACCCATTCACCTATTCACCAACTCACACAACTACAGTATACCACCTGCACATTGCAAGCTTCATGTCAACCTGTACATTGACATGGACGGTGGGTCGGCGCTGAATTCTGTTGTGTTTATTAACATCACTGATTGTAATCGGTGATGAAAATTCGATTTGCATCTAGCCTCTGATGGGATTCGAACCCAGTACCTCCCGGTCCAAGTGCCGAAGCTTTAACCACTGCACCACTTCTCCGGTCATACTGTATCATACTGTAAGTGTATGATCATTTTCGTTGCAAATGAATTTCTATTTTGTATTTTTGGATTTGTTAATTTGTAAAATAATTTAATTTAATACAAAAACTGTAAAATTATATAATCCTTATATTTTGTAAATTTTTCTAACAAATCAATGTGTATGACATTTTCGTTACTAACTGTACATATATAAAAAAACAGTTTATCAATTTTGAATTGTGAATTTTGTCCTTATCTGTCCTACACAAAAAAAATTAAAATTTTTTAGGACAAATTTCACTATTCTGCTCAAAATAGTGAAATTTTACCTAAATCCTAAAAACATTTGTGATTTACTCGTTTTTCAGTATTAATATAACGCAGAAAAATGTAGTTTTCTTAGAGCAGCAACAGTATTCTAATTCGTTAGACTTTGTGGGAGTTGAAGTAACTGATAGTGAAGATCTTAGCACTATAGTGACGAACATAACCAACACAGCTTTAAACTTGGATGTCAATACATCTTGTATTGATTATGTTTTCCGTAAAAAAACAAAGATGGCAAACCATCAAACATTATACAGGTAAAATTCTGTAGCCGGCAAGAGAGAAATGCCATTCTTCAAGCCAAGAAAAGGATTAAAGTCACTGGAGCGAATTGCGGCTTTAGTAGTAACAGCAAAATTTTTATTAATGAAAGTATGAGCTTCGTAGTAAGATAATTATATTTTAATGCTATAAACACTAAATTTGCCAAACTTATAATCATTTATGGTTCCAGGATGGCAAAATTTTGATGAGAAAGGAAGATGATGGAAAGGTGTGGTTGATAAATGATGTGAGTGATCTTGATAAATTGAAAAGTGTTTTTTTATTTCATAATTTTGATTTGATATAATGATTAATAATTCTAGAACAGATCTAGACCACTCTTATTCATTTGTTAATAGCACCTCTCCTTCAAGTTCCTGTATGCATGTTAATAATAATTTTTCAATTATCCATCAAAATGCGCGTATCTTACGTAAAAATAGTGATTCTTTGTTTGCTCACTTTAGTGCATACACTTCATTGCCACATACTATATATTATTGTTTTCTGAAATTTGGATATACAGTGACGAAGTGTTCTTACCAACTCAATGGATATTCTTTGATCGATGGTTGTAACAACAAGTACTCAGCTGGTGGTGTAGTTGGCTATGTTAAAGCGGGTCTCAATTTTAGTTATGTGCCTTAAAGCTATGTACTGCTGATATTGTGCAATTAAATCTAAGTCTTCGAAGTGACGTGTTTTGCATAATATGCGTTTATCGGTTTAATTTTTGTTCAATTGTTAATTTTATTGAAGAATTTTCTTCCTACTTAAACGGAATTCAAACCAAAAATGTATTTATACATGGCGATTTCAATATAGACATCTTAAAATTCTCTGTTAATGACCAGGTAAAAAATTATCTAACAATGATGTCTAATTTCGGTTAAAAAGTCTAATTAATACTCTTACTCGTGTAACTTCCTCTACCTCATCATGTATTGATCATATTTTTGTTCGTATGAAACCTCATTCAAATTTTGAGCACCTAGGGGAATCATTTGATTACAAACTTTCTGATCATCATTTGATGTCACTTCAAATTAAGCATATGCCAAAATATGTCAAGCAGACAACTGAAGGACGTCTGATTACAAAAATAAATTTTCCGAAGTTAAATTCTCTTTTAATGCTTGATCAGTGGACTTTACTTCAAGAGACTGATCCAAATAATTTAATGAATAAATTTACTGCGATGCTTACTTCAAAAATAAAGTAATCTTTGAGTTACTCTTTTGAGTTAAATCACTTCAGCATAAAATTAATAGTAAAATTATGGCTACAAAAGAACAGTATTATAATAACAAGTTCGTGAATGTTAAGAGCATTCTAAAAACTCAATTAACGAAATTGTTGGTAAGTAAAAATCTAATTCTGATATTGTGTCTATTTTAGATGGAGATGATAAATTCGTATCGGATCCATTATGCATCTCAGTAATATTTAATCCGTATTTTATTAATGCACCTCAACTACCGAAACGGCCCATTTTGTACAGTAGCCATGATTCGGATGGAGACACAGAGATGTTACGACGCAAGATAGAATCTTATTCTCTTTTCTTTTCGGATATCACGCCGCATGAAATTCTTATCTACATTAATAGTTTAGATAATTCAAATTCTTCTGGATGTGACAATATCAGCAACTATTTAATAAAACAAATTTCTCATTCCATTGTTTATATATTAGGTTATATCTTTAATCTCAGTTTGGAACAAGGAATTTCACCAGATTGCCTTAAAATTGCAACTGTCATTCCCATATTCAAAAAGGGTGATAAAAATGATCCATCTAATTATAGACCGATATCATTGCTCTCAGTATTTTCGAAGCTTTTCGAAAAATGTGTGAAAGCCAGATTGCTTCTATTTTTGAAAGATATTTTCTTCTTCTCTGATCAGCAATATGGGTTTAGGAATGAAAAAAGTACGGAACTTGCGCTGAACGACTTTGTTGACCATATTGTAAAATTTTTAGATTTAGGTGAAAATGTTGCGACTAAATTTATTGATAAAGCTTTTGATACGATTGACCATAAAATACTATTATATAAGCTTCATTGCGCAGGAATTCGAGGCGTCGCCTATAATTGTTTTGAATCTTATCTTAAGAATAGGTCACAGCTGGTAAAAGTTGGCAACAAATATAGCAGTGCTGGAGTCATTCGGTGTGGGGTTCCGCAGGGGTCAGTCTTAATTCCCATATTATTTATTATTTACATTAACTCAATTTTTCAGTTAAAATTGAAAGGTAATGTTATTGGTTTTGCAGACGACATCGTTATTACTTATACGGGTTTAACTAATGAGGTCATTGCTAATCAAATAAACTATGATTTTCTGATCTTACGCAGGTGGTTGGATGTTCATTTTATGGTTCTGAGCAATAAGTCTAAAGTTATGTTCTTCAAATTAAATGGTTCTATAACTATAGATTCTGACATTATTTATCATTCCATTAGTTGTCAGAATTATGAATTTAATAACGTTACAGCAGTGATCGCCAGCTGTTCAGACAAATGCAAACTTCTTGATGTAGTTGACAATTTCAAATATCTGGGGTAGTCTTGGACTGCAGACTAAATTTCAAATCTCATATTGAAGTGATTCAACATTATATTTATGCTTGTAACAGAAAACTTTACCTGTTAAGACTTTTATGTCCAATAAAAGTTTTATTACAGCTTTATTATGGTTTAGTTCAGTCAAAGCTACAGTATGGGTTATCTGTTTGGGGAGAAGTATATTTAAGCTCGATACAACCTTTGATTGTTGCGCAAAACACGTCAATTCGAATCTTATTAAAGCGTAAGAGATTAACGTCTGCTCTACCACTGTATCGATTTATAAAAGTCCTTCCATTGAGATATTTGTTTATTTTTAAAGTTCTCAAAATGATTTTTTTAAGGAGCGGAAATTTAAATTTTAAAACTACCAAATATAACTTGAGAAATTTTAATAGGTGTATTTATTCTACACCGAGAAAGGAACATTTTAGAAAATTCTTCGTATTTACTGCACCAGTTCATTATAATAAGTTGCCGGATAGCATTAAAAATATTTGTCGTTTTGGTGAATTCTTACCCGAATTAAAGATATGGATACTTAACTTTGATAACATTGAATCACTGTTCGTAGTTTTGTCCTAATTGTCAATTTAAATTTAATTTTATTGTGCATTTTATTCATGCTCTCTTGGTCATATTTTGTAAATTTTCTACATACATATGGTACGCTCACAATCATTTTATATATTATTTATGTTTCAATTTAACTTTTGTCTTTATTTTTAATATTTTATACTACTTGCACGTACCAATAAGGAGACTATTTTAATTATATGTACACACACAAAAATAAGCGGTGCTAATAGATTTTTTATCCTAATAACTAGTTTATTTTTATCCAATCGGATAATTATTTTAGAATTAGCACCGCATCATCGGATAAATATTTAATTTTATCCGATGGGATAACTATTTTTGTAAATAAAATTTGTTACCTCTTTTGGTGTTAAAGAATTTTAACCGTCTCTGAATATGTTGTATATTACATGGGAAACCCCCAAAAACTCAGGAAAACTCCTTTTGGATAAAATTTAATCCTTTTTTGGTGTTTCTTGTTAAAAAGAATTTCAAGGATTTACGATTTTAAATATTACATTTCAGTCTTCATTTGGATTTTGTGGATATCACTTCAAAATTGCATTACATTTTTGTAAATGTAAAGTAAAAAGTTGTAGTACTGTGTATTCAATTTGTGAATTGTGAAAATATTCATGTGAGATTTTAATTCTTAAGAATTAATTAAAATGGTAAACAAACAAATTATTGAAAAAAATGATAAACACAATGTAATTAATTTTAATTTGGGTTCTTTTAATTTATTTAGAATTTGATGACAATATCAGCTTGTATTGAAACATCTTTGCGGTACTTGCAGGAACAAAATGTATCAACGTCACCAGATATTCCAATGGCCAATGTTTGGATAAGTAAGTGTACTAGTAATTCACAATTATAAGTTAAAACCTTCGTTTTAATAAAACAATAACATATATTTTCAGACTGAAACAACTATGACAGATGTAATTACGCAGCCACATCTTATTGTTCGAGCACATCTGATTCTTCGAGCGAGGCCCTCCAAAAATCAAATTTTGTTGTTCAGCGTTATTGTCGGTAGTAAGAAAATTCCGCTATCATTAGATTACAAACTTTGATGATTTTACAACGTTGTTCAAGGCATTTTATGTATCCTGTCAATATCCTTTTGTCACGATGCGTTTTATTTATTTATACAGGAGACATTTCTAAGGATGAATAAAGTTCAGTTCACGGCAAGTTAAATGGAGTTAAAAAATAGTTTAAGTTCCAAATTTTTTAAGCTACTTTGAATTTAATTTTAATAATTAATTATACTTTGAACTTAATTTTTATTTTGATTGATTAATTTAACTTTGAGCTTAATTTTGGGTGTGTTAATAAAACCTGTTTATTAAAAACTAAATTGTTGGTACTCAAAGTAAGAAAGAAATAAATTAGAACCAAATTGTAAACCATATTATTTACTAAATAAAATTAAAAAAATTATAAAATAAAATTTATTTATTTCAAAAATACCCAATTTGGGTGTGTAAAAATGCTCAAGAGGATATTTGCAAAATACAAGAGAGGTGTTACGAAGTTCATCAATTCGGTGTGATTATATAACTTTGATAGGTGCTGTTATTAGAATAAAATTGGTGTTAAAATATATAAGCTCCGAAAAATATAAAAATATATTTTGTAAAAGTTTTTATATATAAAGTTTTTATCCAATAGTATTTTTTGTCATTTTTATTATAACATCCGATAGAATTCAAATTATAAATATCCGATCGGTGGGACACTATGTAACACCGATTCGGTGTTGTGGAAAACTTTTAATTTTTTGTGTGTACATTCATATATATCTATAACTATAAAAATGGTGCAAAAAATGTATGTGCGCGCATCAGTTGAGAACGGTTGAACCGATTTGGCTCAATCTTGTCTGTTGTTTTCGCAATTACCAGGAGATGGTTCTAACGAAAGAAATTGTTAAAAAAATCCACCGGAAAAGTCGGAAAACACGAAAAATCGAATAAAAAACCATTTTCATATGAATTTTGTATGTACATTTTTTATGAGACAGGTGGTGTAGTGGTTAAAGCTTCGGCGCTTGGATTGGGATGTACTGACTTCGATTCCCACCGAAGGCTACATCCAAACAGCTACTTTGTTTTTTATCCAATCTATTTATTTTATCTATTTATGTTCTCTATTTATTTATCTAAATAAAAATCAATTGCCGTGCGTTAGTCTCGCAAAAACTCGAGAACGACACGATCAATTTGAATGATTCTTTTTGTCCGTCTCAATACAGTTGGGCTTAGAAAAAAAGAAAATTCGGAAAAACTCAAAGGAAAATCCGTAAACACGAAAAAAATCGAAACCAAATGGAAAACCGAAAAATCAAAAAAAATCGTAAAATCGAGAATTGCGTTTTGTAGAGGAATTTTGTATGGAAATACACTTAACACCACCGATGAAAATTGTATTTCGTTAATGATCATTCATTTAAATAGCCACTTCGGATTATTTTCAATAGATGGCGTTGGTTGCGGACTACTATAAATATAAGTTGTGTAGAATTTTGGTAATCTTATCTTCTATATATATAAAAACAAGTGCATTCAGATCCCCGTTCTTTTGGCGTTCGATATGACGATTAACAAATCACAAAGTCAATTTTCAAAAAACAACTAAATTTTCGATAGATGCCTAAGTTTGAATCGACCTTTTATTCACTTTTCAATACATTATGCCGCCTTTATGGTTGCGTTCGTTCGTTCATTCTTACAATATTTTCCACCAATCATATTGCTCAAAATTGACGATTCTGGATTTTTGTACAAAAGATGATTGGTCGAACAAATGACCGAACGAACGAACGCAACCATAAACCTACCTTTAATGTTGAATTCGATGAAAAAGTGAATGGAATGGCCACTCAATCGTCTAACTCAAACGTCTATTGAGAATTGAGTTGAGTTGTTTGATTTTTCTCTCATCAAATTGAATTTTTGTGAAGGTCAAAAATGTTTGGGACGAGACAAAGTTCGCCGGGTCAGCTAGTATCATTTTAATTTTAATTATTTTGGTTTTATATTCCTGTACCCTATTACTGTAATAACAAAAGAAAAAGGAAAAAAGAAAAAAATAGTTGTCTTTTTCTTTTTTTCTTTTATTAAATAAGGCAGTTGATCTCAAAACTGATTAATAAATCTCAGAGATCTCCTACCTTAATCCTTCTTGTTTTATATACATTTCAATTTTATTATATTGTATCATTTATACCACGTTTACACCATAGCTACTTTAATAGTATAATAGTATTTTACTAATAAAGTATTTTTCTGCTTCAGTTTACACCATAGTGGTGTGAACACATATTATAATAGTTAATTATTTATACAGATATGGCCAAATTATTATCACCTCATACGAAATTCATGGTAATGTGATTTTTAAAGGCCGTACTGCAACCTATTGTATAGTTGGCACGTCATTATAATAATGAGTCATTAATACCTGTGAACCCTTTTCGACAAAATATGAATTCCGAGTATTTATTGTCCTGTTAATTAGTTTGGCCACCGAATTGTTTTGATTTTATGACAACTAGGTAGTATTTAAGAATTAGTATTTTACTGAAGAATTTCAGTCTCGTTTGTGACTTTGAAAAGTGAAAGTAAAAGTGGTTTTTGTAATATTAGTGAAATTCATTATGGGTAAAGCAAAGGACATCAGTGCTGTAACCAGAGCAAAAATTTCGACGTATTTGGAAGTAGGCTAGTATACGCATGTGCAATTAGCGAAAAAGACAGGAGTGAGCCGATCTTTCGTCAGCAAATTTTCGCAAAAATTACAATCTCAGTTTTCAACAAGTCGCAGACGAAAAGGAAAATGTGGTGGCAATCTTAAAATAACAGTCAGACAGGACAGATTTTAAATGCGGAAAGCTAAAGAAGATCGAATGTTATCCAGTAAGTCTCTGAGGGGTACAATGCGTGACGTTGGTGCGGAAATATTGGACAGAACAGTGAGGCGAAGACTTTTTCAATATGGGCTATGTGTAAGATGACCTAGCAAGAAGCAAAGGTTAAATTCTAAGATTATACAACAAAGAAAAACATGGGCAAATGGACTTTTTACATGCTTTCGAGAGGGCTGGGGAAAGGTACAAACAATAAAAGTCCTTCTTTTGTTAATATTTTAAAGTCACACTTTTCGATAAATGTTTCTTTCAACTTTATCTTTTTCTATTTCTTGATTAGGTTGTATTCAGTGATGAGACTACGATGATTTTCACACTACCAATAAGACACAACCATTCGTAGATCAAAACGCACTGGTGCCGGTAACCAAACTGGTTGATATGCCTGTAAAAGTAGAATGGCATAAAATTCTGAAAACCAGCAACAGAGATACGGGGGTATGTGAATGTGACTCCGCCCTTTTTGTAATTCAAATAAAACATTTCTCTTGTTAGGAAAATGAAAGAATTATTTATTGAAATTATTCTCCAAATCTTAGTCTTTGGAGGCCATCCAATCAATAAGCCAGTTTCCGATTTCTGCGCATGAACTGACACGCTGTTCAGAATGAGATGACTGCATCTACCGGAATAAGTAATAATCTGAAAGATCTATATGTCTGGTGAATAAGGCGGGTGGGCTAGAACTTCCCAAAACTGTCCTGTATCATATTCACTCATTCTGGCCGTTTTTTCTCTATATCCCGCTTCAAACGTATTAATTGTCGTCGGTAGATATTGATAGTTTCACCTGATTCCAGCAATTCATAATATACCACATCTTCCTGATCCCACCAGATACAGAGCATATCCTAATTGTAATGAATATCTCTCTTTGGTTGCGATGGAGCAGCTTCAAAAGGCTCCAAATTTTTTTTTTAATTCATTTGGAACTCAATTACTAGTTTTTTGAACCATTCCTATAGTTTCTAAACGTTTTGCAACAGTTGATCGATGAACATTTAATGCTACAGCCAATTGCGATCGTGTTTGAGAAGAATCTTCAGACAATAACGTTTCCATTTCAACATCTTCAAATTTTTTGGGTGGTTTTCCATAAACTTTATCTTCAAGCCCAAAATCATCATTTTTAAATCGTCGAAACAATTCTTTGCACGTTGTATTCGAGGGAGCATGCTCACCTTAAATTCCCACGAGCAAACGATAAGTTTCCGCTGCAATTTTTTTTGCAATAAAATAATGTAACAAAACTTCCCGCAAATGATGTTTATTTGGAATGAAATTCGACATTTTGTAGGTTTAAAAATTCTACTTGTTTGCACTTCAAGCAAAACCTCTGTCACCCTATGTCGCATATTGCGTTTGGCAGGTGACATCAAGTAGTATAGAATACCAGTATTAACCATTTACATTACAAGTACGCAATACTAGTAATGACACCTATTGGGAAAGGGAGGAATCATATTCGAAGTTCCATTAGGTAGAGAGAAGAAATTACAAAAAAAAAATAAAGCATGAAAAAGCTGTTAAAGTAGAGCGCATCAAAAGCAAAATGGACGGAGGGGTTAGAGATACACCACCCCACATCATCACCTTCAATGCAATCGATCTGCCAAACCACAATAAAGCAGGTGTTTGAGGTTTGGACGCGCAGTTTTATATAAAAAACAAAATGAGGTACCACAACACAGCGGTGCGGGCCCACCAAAACTAAATGTTTCCGAGTGACAGTCTATCTAACCGCGGCGAGAAAATTCCTGATGGACACGAGACAGAAAATTATGATTCAATAAAATGCACAAACTGCTTAAACATCCACAGCGCGTTTCACAAAAATTGTGCAATGGAGAAAAAATAATAATAATAAAAACAATAGATCGCGGCTGAGGATAACTGGGTGGTAGGAAAAGTGATTTCGTTATCCTGGGGGGTGACATAAATATGCATTCAAGAGTATGGGGGTGTGGAAGTATGATGCTTGTGGAAACTTGTCCGATCTCATAATGCTGAATGATGGTGGGTCAACAGGAATACCGTGTGTGGTGTCGACACCAAGTTGCTAATGAGAATTTGTAATTTGATCGCAGGAATTCTTAAACACGTATCATAGACCGTACATGGTAAGAAACGGGTTGCATGTGTGAATGATAGAGGTAAATGAGGTTAACCAACTAGAGGATGGAATAGGGAGAATGAATCTGATATATGCATTAGAAGAAGAAATCAATTCTGAGATCAAGAAACACTCAAATCTACTACCCCCAAACATAAAATGATTGGTAGTTTGCATTTCGAAGCCAAGGTGCCGTTACTTCGAATTCACAATCATGTATGGATACGAATTCAGAAAACGGAAAAATGGAAGGAAAGCAGAGTGGTACCTATTCCTGAATCATGACAACAAAAGGGAGAGGAATACGTATATTGAATTTGTTTGCTAAAATCATGAATGGTAGATAAAGGACGAATGGATAAATTGTTGAATGACGTTGACTGGTAATATGTTGCCGGAAACTACACCTTCGGGTTCCGTCGTAACTACTCTACTAATGGATATGTAGAAAAGTTGTATATTGAAAGGGCCTATGATTATGTGGTTCTTCTTTATGATCCTGAGGTTTACTTGGGAAATTTGCAAATGATTATATGAATTTATGAATGAAAGAAAGTCAGGGATGTGTGTGGTATATAGGTTGGAGGAAGCGGTGAACGTTGGCCTCTCCCAAGATAGTAAAATCTCACCTAAACTCTCTTCAGCGTGTGCACGAGCTTGATTAATAGGCTTAACATCTCGAACAAGATTACTCTGCACTATCGAGAAGGCCTTGATTTGGTCTCAGGAATCCGTGGATCAAGTAACAGAATATCTGGCTGAATTAAATTTTCGTGTAAACTCGAGAAAATGTTATATGACCTATCGTACGCATCATACAGTTGATGTGCAAGTGTATAATAAGCGAACTGAGTGTAAATTTCACTGTGTATTTGGGAATCTGGATTGAAATCGATTGAATTTTAAAGTGCTTATGGAAAAATTAACCGATAATTGCTAGACCAGATTGATTGTAGTTAAAACGATGATCAAACCAAAATGGAGAGGTCATCCTGTGTGAATGATATGTTACGAAAGAAGCTAGTATCATGTAAAATTGCTAGAGTAATATCGATTAGTTCGACAACAATACACAGTATGTGGTCTAAATTGGGTGATTCACCTCTTAATTGTAAGAAAGAATGGATAGCCGTGCAAAAGACTGTGACACTATAGTGATCTAAGCATAATAAATTAGTGAATGAAATCGAAGAGAGATTGCAGAAAAGGAAACAAACGGGTGATCTTGGAAACATCGATGATGAACAAGTAATCGGTTAAGAAAGAGTTTGGTAAAGTGAAGGATATACAGATGCTGCTGAAATGAGGATCGAGTAATGAATGCAGAGTTTATAGGGATTATGGCAAGGGTCAAGTAGGCAATGACACAAGGGAGGAGGAGAAAAACGCTATTCGCTGATCCCCGGAGTGAATTGGAATTAACTAGTCGGGTGGAGGAACTTATGGCAATGTTTAGAAATGTTGTGTGAGTACCTTGAGTCTTGTGGGACTGGGGTCATTATTCAACGGATGTCTTCGCACCTACACATTGAAGGTAATGCAAGAGCTGATATGCGTGTAAAACGGGGTTGCACGATTGGGGAATATGACTGAATATGAATTCATGGATGCGAGAGATGTACTGAATCTGTGGTAGAAATGGGGGAGAGAAATCGTTGAAAATGTAGTAATAGTTTTGGAACTCTAGGGAGATCCTAGCATGATACAAAACAGTTATGTCTAAAATCGCTGTCATTGATCTCGTCTAGGTCTCTATAATACTTTTTAACGTTTATTTGTGCGTAAATATGAATGACCGCGGCCTTAAAATCTAATTATATGCGGTTGACCGGAATACTGACGCATTCTCGTATTTAACTATTTAATTAGTTAAATCACAAAAAAACACCGTGATTAAGTATATTAGCATTACGAACTACATGTACTAGGTTAAACTGTAACGTAAATAGACCAATTGCATATATTTAAATACTTCCCTCGTACTTCCCCAACAATTACTCTATATAGTGACATTGAATTTGATTTCGGTTTTTACATTTAATTGAAATATTTACGTACGATATAAATTTTAAGACCGATTATGGTTAAACGATGTGAGTTGAGCCCAAACTCGTGCTCTATAAGAAACTAAATTACCCTGTAACCACGCCATATAGAGACTTATTTAAACTGAACAAGAAAAAAAATATTTGTGTAAGCGACTTGTGTGTTCCGCAGCAGGTGTTGTTCCATATGTAGGTATGATGTACATAGGTTTGAATTGCGTGTGCTCTTTATGGGTTTACTTTACGCCTTGTTATAAATATTATTACCAATATTGCTTTTACCTATTAAATTTTACAGCTTACCAGCTGTATATAGAATTTCTGTGGTGCTGATGTTTTGCCAACTCTTTAAATATTTATCAGAAATTTGTTTAAATTCAAGGGCCCTGTATGCTGTAATGTATCGAAATTATTTAATAATTTACAGCAACATTATTTCTAGTGTTTAAATTTGTTAATTCGTCAAATAAATTTTCGTCTCAATAGAAAATTTTAGATTAGCTGTGCTCAAATTTGCCAAGTTATTCAAATCTGTACGTCAATAAATGAATCGGTTGCCTGTTTTTATGATTACAGTAAAAACTGTTTTTACCGGATTTTATACCGTGGGAAGAACTTAAACCATCTTATAAATAATCTTTCAATATTTTATTTTTGGTGCTCGAACACCAGGTGCTAATGAATGCTGGTTTTATTGCTGCTGGTTTTATGTATCTCTTTTAATTTAGTTTTAGTGTTATCGTTATTGACTTGTTCCATAAGAAATTAGCATACAAAGAGGTAATTTGTTTTTTATTATTATTATTGGCAAATTATTAAACATCTCCGCGATAATTTATATCTTCAACATTTGTGAAATCAATACTTGTACGTTTTAAGGAGCCCACGTTGTTAAATTTATTGCGGCACATATAATATTTTTGGCGTGACGTATCCGAGCCTGCTAAAACACTAAAAAGCGCTACAGACGATCCAACTTATCGGACCAACCGTCGGTCGACCAAATTGGATGTTGTCTACAGACGATCCAACTTGCCATCCGATTTTGACAATTTTCGTTTTTCGTAACTGACTTTCGTAACTATTTAAGAATGGATTACAACAGTTTCATTGAGTTGCTAAGTTTAGTGGGTCCGTTATAGTGAGTAGGAAAGATACATTAATGAGAGAAGCAGTAAATGCTGATGAACGTTTGATAGCTACATTAAGATATTTAGCAACAGGGAGAGATTATGCCGATCTGAAGTTCAGTACCGCAATATCACCACAATTGTTGTCGGAAATAGTTCCAGAAACATGTAAAGCGATTTATAAAGTTCTCAAAACCTATATTAAAGTAAGTATACAATGAATTGTATTAAAGATATTCAAATTTCGTTATTTATTTAAATAAAAAATATAAACATAATCTTAAAATTATAAAACTGAAATAAAGTTTATAAAAAGATTTACTTCATTTGTAAATTATTACAAACAAGATAATCCTGCAAGCTATACTGTGATGTGCCAATAAATGTGGATGGTTCTTGTGCTTCTTCTTCTTGCGAAATATTTTGCTCTATTATTACTGGTGGCCTTATGGTAATTCTATTTGCAATTGATGTACTGGGCACTGGTGATTCAATGTTGGATTGCGTTGTAATAGGAGAAAAGTGAAAATTTGTTGAGGAACTTGCTGATGGTGAAGATGCTGCATAATCATATGTATATGTGTTATTGAAATTTATAGAAGTTTGTAATGTTAATTTGTCCAATTTTCCATAAAATATTATTTCCGAAAATAGTTTTTCGGCAATACACTTGCATACACCTGCATCTTGGACAATTCCTTTAACTGTTGTCCCACGCTCCTACCATAAGCCTCGGCAGCGCTCTCCTCGCCTGTTAGTAAATTTTGTGCAGTAGCTATCAAGTTTTCTTGTTTTTTTAGTAACGAAGCAGCACGCTTTTTATTAGTTGTTTTTGGCGTTTCACTCACATTGCTCTGTATTTCAGATACCTGCAACAGAAATGGATTGGATTAACATATCAAGACAATTTGAGACAATGTGGCAGTACAATAATTGTGCCGGTACCCTGGACGGCAAACATATTTTAATAACCAAACCACCAGGAAGTGGATCATTATATTACAACTACAAAGGAACATTCAGTATCGTTTTATTTGCGGTGGTTAATGCAAATTACGAATTTATATATGTTTACACGGGTATAAACGGCAGTGTTTCTGACGGAGGAGTTCTTAAACAAACTGCATTTTTCAAAAAATTAATTTCAGGGGACTTATTACCAACGTCTTCGGTATTGCCTGGTACAGATGTATCGGTTCCTTATGTTTTTTTAGGAGATAGTGCATTTGCTATGAATGAACATCTTTTAAAACCGTATTCGCAGAAGAACTTAACGCACGAAAAGAGAATATTTAATTACAGATTATCGCGGGCAAGACGGGTAACAGAGAATGTATTCGGTATTTTATCATTTCGATTTGGAGTTTTTAAAAAACCAATATTACTAGATATTGATAAAAATGATTGGATAGTTCTTGCCAGCTGTGCCTTACATAATTATTTAAGGAAAAAATCGAAACGTTAAATTACGCATAACGCATAACGCTTTAGATTATGAAGATATAGACAATGAAATATTCCAAGCAGGCGACTGGCGGCGAGAAAATCCTTTACTAAGACTTAATAGGAATACCCAAAGAATAAATACAGAAGATGGTAAACGCGTGAGACATATATTCACTGATTATTTTAATAAACAAGGTAGAGTACATTTCCAAGAAAAAATGATTAACATACTAGGTGAAACATATACCAACATTTAAAAAATGTACATCATGATCACAACTGGTCGATGAGTCCACGCCGCTTCTATTAACCGTTTCCTTAGTATTTAAAAAAGTTAAATATTCAAAGTACCATAAAGTTGGTACATAAATGTCACCGGTACCCACACCTGATGTTTTACTTTGTTCAACCTAAAATGAAAATATGTACCATTTTAATTATCTCTCTTCTGTAGGCGGTCCTCCTATTGTTCAACTACCGTTTGACAGTGGCAATCGTAGCATCTTTATCAACCTCTTTTAGTTTTTCCAATAACGTTTCTAGCGCCGTATTTCTAGCGTGCCTATTGGAATATGAACTACATGTTATATCCCATAGGCAGGTAAAGTCTTTGTACATTTCCAAAAAATCTATTATAACCGCTCGTTCTGTAGTGACAGCCATTTCAAGTTATTATTTTGAGAAGTTTTTTGCAACTGCTAAATTCTACGCACAATACAAAATAAAACTACACTTAAGAAATAAGCATGTGCTTAACAGATGGATTTAATTATTTTTGTCCTTTATGTTTTTCGTATTTTTATTTTTTATTTTTCTCTGTTCTTTACTCTCCAAAATTTCATACACTTAAGGGCGCTACACACCATCCAATTTGGTTGGACCGACGGTCGCCCGACCAAATTGGATGTTGTCTACAGACGATCCAACTTACCATCCGATTTTTTGAATTTTGTTGTTGTTTCGTTTTTTTATTTGTGCGTCTTTCTTTGAGTTGTGGTGCGTTGTGGAAGTTTTAATTATTTAATATTTTATTTTAAATTAAATTTATATAAAATATATACATATTTAATAAAAAATTGGCTACACAACATCATTATAATGGTTTTGACGAGAAAACAAAAAGTTGGGGTGGCACTTTTAGTAACGTCACTAACAGTTAATACCAGGGTTCTAAAATTCGCTCTACAAAATATATTATTCTTTCTTTACTGATCGAACAAATATTTTTTACTACTGATCGTCGCGAATAGTGAATAGAAAACAAAATTTTACTGATTATATTCATCTTGCATTGAATAGAAAACAAAAAAATATATTCTCTATTCCCATAATAGTGGAATATTCTATTATCTATTCAAAGAAATATGAAAAGTAAAACAAAAGAAGAGAATAAAATTTTGTTTTAGTTCTCGCAAACAAAAACAATTGAATAGTACAATCAATTTCCACATGGAAAAATATTTACTCTAAACTACGAAATGTATAAAGTATTCGCCAACTATTCGTTTAACAAGGAGCGGAGAGTAGAAAAATATAATTTCTGATCTATTTAAAACATCGATCTGTTTGTTTTATCATTATTCGCTCACTATTCGTTGAAAACTGAATATTATTCTTAATTTTTTATTTTATTATTTACGAACGAAAAAGTGGGGAAAAAATTAAAAAATCATTTTAAGAGAATATAAATGGAATAGAAAGAAAGTGAAGAGTAGTTTTGAACGCTGGTTAAAGCTTTAATTCCATGGATAACATTTGCTGACAGCAGTTTTTTTGCTGATAATACGCAAAAAAAAATTTTTTTTAAATTTCATGAGAGTGACAAAGAACAGAAATATTTTTTATTTCATTTTATAGTAAAATTTTATGGTTTTACATTTTGGAATAACATAAAAATTTCATAAAATATTTAATTTGTACATTTTCGTACAATTCGAATTTTAATATATACACCACAAAAAACCACTAACGTTAAAAAATTTCGGCCCAAAAAAAAAAAAGTAAATCGACATTTGAGTATAAAAATGGCGAACAACTTATTTTATATGAGTGTGAGAAAAATTTCTTATCTTTACACACATGTTTTGTAGTTGTGTAAAAAATGCTGCCATAAAAAATACTCCAATTTACATTTTTTATGGCAGCATTATAGCAGCAAACTTCCCCTATCACACTTCCCCTCTCAGCAAAATTTTACTGACAACATGTTTTGTTTCGTACACAACCAGCAATATCTATATTTTCTTCTCGCTTTTATTTTTGCTGACAGCAGATTATTTCCATAGAATAGAGGCGTAATGCCTCTATTCCATGGAAATAATCTGCTGTCAGCAAAAATAAAAGCGAGAAAAAAATATAGATATTAGTGGTTGTGAACGAAACAAAACATGTTGTCAGTAAAATTTTGCTGAGAGGGGAAGTGTGATAGGGGAAGTTTGCTGCTATAATGCTGCCATAAAAAATGTAAATTGGAGTATTTATTATGGCAGCATTTTTCACACAACTACAAAACATGTGTGTAAAGATAAGAAATTTTTCTCACACTCATATAAAATAAGTTGTTCGCCATTTTTATACTCAAATGTCGATTTATTATTTTTTTTTTGGGCCGAAATTTATTAACGTTAGTGGTTTTTTGTGGTGTATATATTAAAATTCGAATTGTACGAAAATGTACAAATTAAATATTTTATGAAATTTTTATGTTATTCCAAAATGTAAAACCATAAAATTTTACTATAAAATGAAATAAAAAATATTTCTGTTCTTTGTCACTCTCATGAAATTTAAAAAAAATTTTTTTTTTTGCGTATTATCAGCAAAAAAACTGCTGTCAGCAAATGTTATCCATGGAATTAAAGCTTAATGCGCGATTTCCATTACGAGCAAATTTATCTCAGTAAAAAATACTGAGAAAACGAACAGAGAAAGGTAATATTAAATCTACAACAGAGGGAAAGAGAAACTTCTATTTGTTTATTTTTTTTATAGCAAATTTTTATGGTTAAATAATTAACAACCTAACCAAAAAAAATTCATAATTTTTAGTGATTTGTGTAACGTCAAGTGTTTTTAATTTTTCGTGCATAAAATGAATTCAAAAAATAAATTAAATTTACTTGATTTTATGGATCCGTTGAACATCATCTTCAGTAGCAGCGAAGATGAAGACAACTGTGATTGTGTTCCAAAAAAAAGAAAATTTTGGGTGCGCCCATACTATATGGAGCGGAATTTGAGCGGTGGATTCAAATGTGTCTTCAGCCAGTTAAAGGAAGACGCTCATTTATTTTATAAATATACTCGGATGAATTTAGCCGAATTCGAGGATTTGTTGGAGTTGGTTGGGCCATTAATAAAAAAGCAAACGGTACTTAGAGAACCATTAAGCCCAGATCTAAGATTGGCGGTAACATTAAGGTATGTAAAATATTAAAATATAATAATAGGTAATGATGGTGAGGTTCATGCTTTATACTAAAGTCTATTTTATAGAATAATTCAATTAACAATTACTTTGTTTATTATTTTACGACGCGAAAGTGATTTGTATTAAGTTTTTATATTAAAAGTATTAAGTTTTTATACTAAATTCAGATACCTTGCTACTGGCGAATCTCAGGCGAGCTTAGCCATCGCGTTTAAATGTTCACCAACCAGCATTCACAGGATCGTATGCGAAACAACAAGAGCCATAACGGAAGTTTTAAAAGGAAAAGTGTTCCCAAAAATTACCAGCGAATATTTTCAGACCGTTGCAGCAGGGTTTAATGATCGATGGAATTTTCCAAATTGTATTGGAGCAATTGACGGAAAGCACGTCGCCATTCAAGTGAGTAAATAGATTTAGATTTGAGAAATACTTTTATTATTTTATATTTTTTCCAGGCTCCAAGTAACTCTGGCTCCGAGTTCTTTAACTACAAAAAGAGTCACTCGATTGTGCTCATGGCAATTTGCGACTATAATTATAATTTTATTTGGTGCGATATTGGTGCTGCTGGTCGGCAGAGTGACGGTGGCATTTTTCGGGAAAGCAAATTTGGCCGAGCTTTTTATGATCACACTCTTCCGTAAGTTTTGATTATAACACATAATTCCTACATATGAATTTACTATACTATTGTACGTATAACATCCATTTAGGATTCCTAAACCGACAATGGTGACCAGTAACTTTATCGATGTACCATACGTTTTTGTGGCGGATGATGCATTCGCTTTATGTGAAAATATGCTGAAGCCATACAAATCTGTTCAGACAACGAGTCAAAAAATTTTCAATTACCGCCTTAGTCGTGCTCGTCGCATGATTGAAAATTGTTTTGGAATCCTTTCATCAAAGTGGAGGATATTTAGAGCAGCAATTATTGCGGACGTCAAATTGGTAGAAGATGTGATCCAATGCTGTGTTTGTCTCCACAATTGGCTGAGACAGAACAGTTCCAACTATATTACTCCGGATCTTTTAACCCAGGATTTAAGAGGAATTATAGTACCAGGTACAGTTTTATAAAGGGTGATTTTTTTGTGGTTAGGATTTTCATGCATTAGTATTTGACAGATCACGCGGGATTTCAGACAAGGTGTCAAAGAGAAAGATGCTCAGTATGCTTTGACATTTCATAATGAATAGACTTACTAACGAGCAACGCTTGCAAATAATTGAATTATATTACAAAAATCAGTGTTCGGTTCGAAAAGTGTTTCGCGATTTACGTCCGATTTATGGTCTACATAATCGACCAAGTGAGCAAACAATTAATGCGATTGTGACCAAGTTTCGCACTCAGTTTACTTTATTGGACATTAAACCAACCACACGAATGCGTACAGTGCGTACAGAAGAGAATATTGCGTCTGTTTCTGAGAGTGTTGCTGAAGACCGTGAAATGTCGATTCGTCGCCGTTCGCAGCAATTGGGTTTGTGTTATTCGACGACATGGAAGATTTTACGCAAAGATCTTGGTGTAAAACCGTATAAAATACAGCTCCTGCAAGAACTGAAGCCGAACGATCTGCCACAACGTCGAATTTTCAGTGAATGGACCCTAGAAAAGTTGGCAGAAAATCCGCTTTTTTATCGACAAATTTTGTTCAGCGATGAGGCTCATTTCTGGTTGAATGGCTACGTAAATAAGCAAAATTGCCGCATTTGGAGTGAAGAGCAACCAGAAGCCGTTCAAGAACTGCCCATGCATCCCGAAAAATGCACTGTTTGGTGTGGTTTGTACGCTGGTGGAATCATTGGACCGTATTTTTTCAAAGATGCTGTTGGACGCAACGTTACGGTGAATGGCGATCGCTATCGTTCGATGCTAACAAACTTTTTGTTGCCAAAAATGGAAGAACTGAACTTAGTTGACATGTGGTTTCAACAAGATGGCGCTACATGCCACACAGCTCGCGATTCTATGGCCATTTTGAGGGAAAACTTCGGAGAACAATTCATCTCAAGAAATGGCCCGGTAAGTTGGCCACCAAGATCATGCGATTTGACGCCTTTAGACTATTTTTTGTGGGGCTACGTCAAGTCTAAAGTCTACAGAAATAAGCCAGCAACTATTCCAGTTTTGGAAGACAACATTTCCGAAGAAATTCGGGCTATTCCGGCCGAAATGCTCGAAAAAGTTGCCCAAAATTGGACTTTCCGAATGGACCACCTAAGACGCAGCCGCGGTCAACATTTAAATGAAATTATCTTCAAAAAGTAAATGTCATGGACCAATCTAACGTTTCAAATAAAGAACCGATGAGATTTTGCAAATTTTATGCGTTTTTTTTTTAAAAAAAGTTCTCAAGCTCTTAAAAAATCACCCGTTATTTAAATGAAGAAAGTTTATTGACTTATATTAATAAATATTTTTGTAGGATCGTGGAAAAACCAAGAGAGCAATTTATCGCCGTTGCAGCCAATGAACAAAAATTCGACCAATAGCGCAAAGAAGGTTCGGGATCGGTTTGCAGAATATTTTTCTGGTGAAGGACAAGTGGAGTGGCAGCTTTCAAAAATATGAGGATCTTCAATACAGAAGCTAAGTATTGTTCCATAGTTTTAATCATTTAGTTCATTTATTTGTGGTTTTGTTGTTTAGGAACACGTTGGATATTGGATGGTGGAACTGATGGCCCTACATAATGCACAATAATTACATTGATGAATTTAGATTACTATTAATTTCAATTGAATTGTATTTATGTTTTTTTATATTACAGTTATTTTATTATTTTCTTGATTTATTCAAAACTAGTAAGGTTTTTATGCCTAATGAAAGCTTCAATTTTAAATAAAATACTAGTTCTTTGTAAATAAACTTCTATTAGCTTTCATATGTGCTTTTCCTTGACTAAAATATAAAAATTATAAAAATCTAAAATTTGAATTTTCTTTTCTGTTACCAATATTTCCTGTAAGTTGTTGCTGTTTATTGTTTTTAATAAACATGTCTGAAATGAAGAATTCTCACCGCGAATTTTAATTTCTTCCGCTAAATAATTCCAAATCATATATATTTTCATCTATATCATATGATAAGCTGTTAATATTTAAATGTAAGAATAAGAATACAAAAATGATCGGGCAGAATTCAGTGAAGCTTTCTTGTTTTGAAACATAAAAAGCGGCCAAATATGATGAATGATTTTTTGAACTGCAATAAAAAAAGCACAAATTCAAAACCTACCTCCCAAAACAATGCAGCTCTATTTTCACCAAACAATTTGCTTGCTTGCTACGACCCGTTGAAACTCATTCGACATTTGTTTGTCAACTTTGTGTTTTCAATGTAGAAAATTGTTTTGATTTTCTTGTCAAGAAAAAAAATATTTTATGTTTGTTTTTTTGCCATAAGGAAAAGCACATATTGAAGTTGGTTCAAATTCTTTTTCAACTTCAATTAGGCATAAAAACCTTATTATTAATATTATAATAAAAAAATGTACATATAAAATCTATAATTCAAAATTAAAAAATGTAATCCGAGTGGTCGACTTTCCTCGTGCCTCTATCACATGGAGCCCCCCTAAAATACAAAAAAAAAACTATTGATCCAACTGAAAACAAAAATAATAATTATTGGAATAATACTCATCTCTTAAATCCATTGTGTATTTTCCATAAATTCATTGTGTGTGCATCAAGTTCCGCATGCTCAAGCCTCATCTATTCAAGTGTTTTCCTGAGAAAATAAAAAAATATATTAATAAACATTAACAGTTTGGAAGATTGTTAATTATACCTGATTATGTAATGCATTACTGAGAACTTTTAGCATGTCCTGGTGAACCTGCAACCTGTTAAGTAAGGTTAAGCGTCTCCAGTAAGGCTTCATCGAGCCACAAACTGTTTCGAGAGAAAGATCAACCTCATCGGGGCTTGAAGTATGGTTCTGGACAGTTTGCTCTAAGACGCTTATATATCGTCGTTTTAAATTTCTTGCTTCGTCATCGCATTTCGTTTTTCGTTTACGCGATTGCTTTTCTACATGTCCCTGCTCGTTAGTGGTGGTTTCCAACGGCGGCTGTGTAGTATAACTGTTAGAAAGTTCAACCGATCTATAAAGATTAATATATTTATAAAGAATACGTGAGAAATTGAAATTATACAAGCAATCGTCGATGTAATATTTTTAAATTATGATAAATTATTACGTATTACATAAAGTGCTTTCCAAATTCCATAAAGACGTTAATAAAAATGAACAAGCTAACTAATCAGAGTCGTATTCTAACTAGGAGTGTAATGTTAGCATCATTTTTACCACCTGTCGGTATTAGACGTCTCAACCAGCGAAAACTTAAAGCGTAAGTTGTGCTCCGTTTGGACCGATTTTAATGGAGCAAGGATACTTCAAAACGTTGTTGATATCGACACTACAAACACAATAAGCCGAAGCCCTATTTCTAGATACCATAAGAACACAAGGGTACAAAAATGTTATTTTTTTAAATAAAAATCGTACGATTCTAATTCAAATTAAATGCGAATCCATTACTCTGGGTTTCATATGGTATTCAGAAACAGGCCACCAGTTATTAAATTTAATTTTAATCATTTAAGTTAATTTAATTTAATTCAGTGCCCCTATTATGGTTCTCACCTCACCGAGTGACTTCATACAAATCTAATCATCTAGTAACTTTAGGTGAGAGGAAAATTATTACAGAAGCCTAAATTAACTGTGATTTAGTGTTCACATAAAAATAAAGAATTATTACTCTCTGGGCTCCGTTGTGTCTTCAAGAAACGTAAGGTTGTTCACAAATTTATATTCCTTGACAGGGCCTCCAGCAGAACCACTGGCCTTTCTTTTTTTTGATCTGATATAAGTCGCCTTTATTGTGTCCCACTGTCTTCTTACTTTTAAAATATTTGAAGCGGTAACCGGAATATCTGTAGAAAAAAATAAAAATTTTAAATGTAGATTCTTTATTGAGCCAAATATTTAATAAAAAATATAATTTAATGGTTTTAAAGTCATTAATAAAAATATGTAGACATTAAAAAACGAGTCCAATTCCATTAAACTATACTTTTTATTTTAATTTTAAAATATTTGTCTAAAAATATACAGCGTTACAAACGAGAAATACTTACTTGCTGCGGCTGTCACTTCTTCAAACAATCTGTTTTTAATTGACCGAATTTTAAAATTAGGATGTCTAATGTTCCAGATTGCCGGCCGAGCATTGATAGCATCAATTATTAATTCTAAAGTTATTTAATAAAAATATTTTTTTATTATATCCAGGAATTTTTATCAAATATAACAAATACGTATCATTACGGGTATTTACCTTGTACCGAATCGTCGAAATGGACGTTTTCATCCAAAGGAGTGGAAATGTGTGACGATTGGTCGTTTACTGGAGATGACGGATTTTGCGAGATAGCCTTCTGGATAGCAGTACTTACCTCTAAATCTTCCTCTAAATCCGTGTAGCTGCTGAAATAATTAGCGAGTGTGTCATTGCTACAGCTATTTTGCCAATCATCGGCATCTACCCGTATATTTTCTATCACCACAATTTTGTTTCCTACAATTAAATTAGTTTAGATAAAACATGTAGGTAGTAAAAAAATGTCAAAAAACTTACCGTTATGGTATTTGTTGTAATTACTCATTGGAAATAAATTATAAATTATAATATTTTAATATTATATAGTAATCAAAAATATATTATATTATTTCTTATTATTTAACTTAAATCAATTATTTAACTTTTAAACTTGTAAATCTATTTTAAAGATGTCTGAAACCGTAGAGTACACAACACGAATGACAAAAGCAAACCATAAATGAACTATAAACAAAAAAGGTTTGGTAGTGTGGGACAATTTTATTCATATTGCAACACAATATTTATATAGATGTGTTGAACTGTTGCCATAAAAAGTACTCCGCTGAGTATTTTTTCCAATTTTTTATGGCAGTATTACTACTACTAATACAATAATTTTGTCAGTAAAATTTTACTGAATAAAATTTTTGTTTCTTTCCCACACTTGACAAATCGATAAGTTGGTCTCGCTTTTTTTTTACTGAGATAAATTTTTTCGTAATGGAAATCGCCCATAATACAAACAAAAGGAAATTATGGACCAAAAAGTGGTTGAAAGATAGAAAAAAATATACCAAAAATATATATGTTGCTGTTAAAACAATTAAATAGTGACGACTTTCGTAATTATTTAAGGATGGACTACGAAAGTTTCAACGAACTTCTTCATTTAGTGAAACCTTTAGTTGCTCGGCAAGATACAGTGATGAGGGAAGCTGTGAGCGCTGAGGAGCGTTTGGTTGCCACTTTAAGGTTCTTAGCGACAGGGAGAGAATACTCTGATTTAAAGTTCAGTGCTGCCATATCACCGCAATTATTGTCGGCAGTTATCCCTAAGACTTGTCGAGCGATATACCAAGTTCTCAGAAGCTACATAAAAGTAAGTAAAACATAATTTATTTCAAGAATCCAATTTATTTCAGTATAATATATAAAATGTTTCCTAACTAATTATTAATAATGATATAATCTTGCAAATTGTATTTTGACGTGGTTATAAAATTGGCCGGTAAATTTTCTTCTGGCGGTGTGTCCTCTTGTTCAATGTGTGGTTGTTGTTCAGGTGTGATTATGTTTACGAAGTTAGGAACGGCTTTAAAACACACTGGTGGCTCTATATTGGATTGGTCTAGCACTGGAGAGAAGCAAACCCTATTTACTGAGGTTGATGATGTTGTGGATGCCTCATTTTGTTGGATAAGTGCTTGTTGTGTTTGTGTGCTTCTCCTTGCGATATTAGCCGTAATTCTAATGGGCCCTTCTAGTTCTATATTGGATCGAAAAAAAACTGAAGAAAATTGAGAATTATTTGAGGAAGTTGAAGATAATGTAGATGCGTTATTTTGTTTGATAAGTGATCGTTGTATCGGTGTGTTTCTTATAATATTAGGAGTTGATGTAAAATGCATTGTTGAGTGTTCGTTGGATTGGGGTAAAACTGGAGAGTAGCAAAAAACATTTGACGAGGTTTCTGGTGTTGAATCGTAAATCTGATTATTATTTAAATTCAATGTTGATTCTAGAGTTAGTTTGTCTAATTTCCCGTAAAATATTATTTCAGAAATTAATTTTTCTGCCAAACATCTCTAGTAGCTTGACATTTCCTTTAATTGAAGACCAATACTTCGACCATAAGCTTCAGCAGCGGTGTCTTCATTTTTAAATAAACTTTCTGCGCTGGCTAGTAATTTTTGTTGTTGCTTTTGTATAGTTGTAAGTCGTCTTTTACTTTTATGATTCTCATTAGTTTTGGTTTGTATTTCAGATACCTGCAAGTGAAATGGAATGGCTTAATAACGCAAGACAGTTTGAAAGTATGTGGCAGTTTAACAATTGTGTCGGTGCCATGGACGGCAAGCACATTTTAATAAATAAACGACCGGGTAGCGGTTCATTATTTTTTAATTATAAAGGGACATTCAGCGTCGTATTGTTTGCGCTAGTAAACGCCAATTACGAATTTAAGTATGTCCACACCGGAATAAATGGCTGTAATTCTGACGGAAGAGTTTGGAATTAAACAAATTTTTACGCAAAATTGTCTTCGGGCGAATTACATTTACCAAACTCTTCAATATTGCCTGGAACTAATAAATGCCGTGCCATATGTATTTCTTGGAGACAGCGCCTTCGCTTTATGCAATCATCTACTGAAACCGTTTTCGCAAAAAAACATAACACATGAAAAAAGGATTTTCAATTATCGGTTATCGAGAGCAAGACGTGTAACAGAAAACGTGTTTGGAATTTTATCATCCCGGTTCCGTATTTTCCAAAAACCAATTTTGATAAACATTGAAAACGTTGATTGGATAATACTCGCGAGTTGTGTTCTTCACAATTATTTGAGAAAAAAATCAAAAAATTATATTAATCATAATACTCTCGATTATGAAGACACCGAAAATGAACAATTTAGAGCGGGTGACTGGCGACAAGAAAATCAATTATTACCCCTAACCCAAAATAGCCAAAGGCAAAATAGTGAAGATGGCAAGCATATAAGGAATGTGTTCACTGAATATTTTAACAACCAGGGTAGGGTGAATTTCCAAGAAAAAATGGTTAATGTACTGTATGGCAATAATTAAAACAATTTACCTCATCATCATAATCAACCAATGTGTCGATACCGCTTCTATCAATATTTGATTTTTCATCTAAAAATGTGAGGAACTCGAAGTACCATAAACTTGGTACATAAATGTCGCTGGGACTCGTGCCTGATGTTTTGCTTTCTTGCACCTATAAATAAAAATGTAAACTTGAATTATTTAAATAAAATACAATAAGAATGTAATGTTTGTTACTTTTTGACTCTCTTTTGTAAGCGGTTCTCATATTATCCAGCCTCTTCTTCACTGTGGCGACCGTTGCTTCACTATCTATTTTCTTATATTTATCAGTGAGAGTTTGAAGTGCTTTGTTTCGAACGTCTCGATTACTATGCAAACTACTCGAAGTATCCCACAAACAACTAAATTCTTTATATAAATCTAAGATTTCAATTAATATTTCCCTTTCCGTCATTATTAATACTTTTTTAGATAATTTTTGTTGAGAAGATCGTAATTGTAACACTATCAAATACACAATTAAAATAAATTTATTTTTACTTTTACAAAATAACTGTACATACTCGTATTTACTCGTAAATGCATTAAAAAAACGAAATACGTACATAAATAGAGAATACATAAATATCCTCTTTTTTATTGAGACTTGTACCCCTGTGCTCTCGCGGAAACATTTATTTCTACGAAAAAGAGTTTACGCGGCTTTTTCTATGAATTATTTATGAAAAGTGATCTTGGAAAGTTTAATATTATTTGTATATTACATTAAGATATAAAAACTATAAATGTATCCACAATTAATATTAAAATTATCAATCTAAAAATGGAAAAAGTGTCTCGGGTGCATCTGAAGCAAGCTTATTTTTTTTCCACTGGTAGCGTTTTCTGTACTTTCCCTAGTCTCAATAAAAAAATTTAAAATTTTTTCATTTCTTTTCTGTTGTTTTGTTGTTTACCCTATGAAATTCATAACATAAATGATGAAATATCGTCCGACAAATCTACACACCATCCAACTTGGTTGGTTGGTTGGTCGGTTGAACGAAATTTCCATCCAACACATCCAACTTATTATTATTATTATTTTATCGGACCGACATGCATACACACGATCCAATTTTACATCCGACCCAACCAAATTGGACCAACCATCCAACCAAGTTGGATGGTGTGTAGCGCCCTTTACTGTTGAAAATCGTCCGACAACAATACACACCATCCGATTTATTTGGTTGGTCGGACGGTCGGATGAAATTTTCATCCGACATATCCGACTTAATTTTATCGGACCGACCTGCATACACACTATCTGATTTTATATCCAACCCAACCAAATCGGTCCGACCGTCCGACCAGATCGGTTCGTCTGTAGCGCTTTTAAACGTGCGCATTTAAAGTACGGATAGACTTTCAGAAATCTAAGTCTTTGAAGATTGAGGGCGTTATGTTCGAAATTCTAAAGAAGCGGAGGGGTTAATATGTTGTGACCAACACCTGACTTCTTTTGATCGTAAATGAATACATAGATCTCAAATGCACCACACTTAGCAGAAGAGTTGAATTCTTCTTGAGTGGCTAACTACTTTGGAAACTGAAATAAGTTGCGATAGAAGACAGAATTGATCGAAAAAGCACTTCATAATCTCTTTGGGCTCTCTGAGGGCTCGACGCACTGCTACACGGTAACAAAACCCACGATCCGTGGCAGATTTACAGTTGCAAAAACTCGTTAACAAGTCCAAAATACTGTAGGCCGAGCATTCAGCAGAAACTATCAGCCCTGAAATTGCAAAATTTCATAAATTCTTGAGCCGCGCATAGAAACGTTGTAAGACTCTAATTACAACAAGTATGAAGTCTAAAAGTGAGAAGTCGGAAGTCACGGTGCTGTAAAACCTACAATATATCAATGTGTGGTCTGTAGAGACGAATCCTTAAACGTAGATGAGAGAAAAGTATATGTCAAACGCACAAACAGATACCTTAATTGTCTAAGTAGCATTCGTCCCATATTCCTATGCCCGTCCATGAAAGATGAAATAACGTTTTGTTCGAGATCCAGTATTTGCTAATTTGTATCGATCGTGATTTCATGAAACCAGCAGCGAAATTACATGGTCAAAGTCTACTACATTGAAAGCTACCGAAGCTCAATTCTCTCTACCTCACCGTGCGCTGTATTCAACACTCGAGCCTACAATACAGTCTACCTTGTACACTTTTATTTTGAGAGCATAAAGTAACTTACACGGTATCAAAGAATTGTCTGATGAACAGATCAAGCTCAGCCCATCCATCATGTTGGGTTGTCTATCAGTTGTCTACGGCTTAGCATCTTCTTCATTTTTGGATATCTGGGCATTGAAACAAGTATAGCTGAAGATTGTCGAATTACAGCACCATAAGCCTCTCATGTCTTAGCTTAGGACATTTTTGTAGATGACCTCATGGCAGGTACTGACGACGAAGAAAAAGAAGCACGTAAACTCATATGAAAGATTGACAAAATCCTGGTTGGCTATGGATTCCATCTAAGGTGATGGAAAACCAACAAATTCTCAATACTATGCAACCCGTTATGATTCACGACAAGGTTTCTTTCTGATGTTAATCGTTTATTTGATTCTCTGGATTTGGTGTCACCTGTGATCATATAAATTTTACAAAATTTCTTCAAACTATTTAGAATGAAAATTTAGATTGGGATGATTCACTTCCAGCTGAAAAAGAAACTCTCTGGAACATATTACAAAGCAGTTTAACCTCTATTCAAACCAGATCGATCCCAAGATTTATTCATATTGCAGTCTTCCAGAATCGACATACTTGGCAGAAATCTAAAGTAGCTCCAATTAAACAACAGACCCTGTCTCGACTTAATTTATGTGCCGCTGTTCTACTAATCAACCTTATCACACTTGTTAATAACGGACAGGTTTGAATATTAACGAAGTGTACGCTTCGACCGATCCTCAAATTGTGATAGATTGACTCCAAGTCATCCTATCCTAGGCACTGAAACTCCTTTGTATTCAATCGGCAACAATAATTTCCAAAATAAAAATCTTTAAACATGTCACTTTGTAACGCCGATTCAAGTCACACGCTTTATGGTGGAATGGTCAAAATTGGCTTCGACGACTGTCTGAATCTTGGCCACCTCCAAAACAAAATTTTGATAGACTCAACGAAGAATCAAAGGAAAAAGCCATTGCCACTTATATCAGCACATCGTCCAATGAATGGTTCGACGAAATCATCATTAAATATTAATCATTTTGCAAACTGCAAAGAATATGCACCCTTCATGAGAAAACAACCTCATTAAAAGGTTATCAAAATCATTTCACAGCATCGATGACCTATGAAATAAACACATAATCTGGTGCCATTGCATAACCTCCATGCGTCCTATAGTTACGCATCAGTAAAAGCGGCACAACAACTTTTAGTTCAAGTCTATGAGGCGGCACCCCATACCACTTGTAAGAGTTGAAAAACTGGACGGGATAACTCGGGACATCACCGGACGATAGGACAGTGTCGATGGAGCTATGAACTGATGTATCCAGTGAGTATTTCGTCCAGAATCTTGTTTATTTATTTTCGAAACTGACTCGTTTTTGGGCGCCAGTATATGAATTCATACCACCAATTTTCATCATGAATGTTTCATTCTAAGCCGGGAAAACATTAACAGCGAGCGCATGCTCGTGTTCCGAACTAACAACTCATGTACAAACTGGTTGGTGAAATGAACCGTATTCTGTTCGTCTGTTTCCAATCGACCTCCATCTATCTCGAATAATTCTCTGCGTATGCACCGAACTTTAAGTCACTGAACAGCTAAACTCGCACGTTTGTATGGTGAGGGGCAGCTGTTTCAAATTGTTACATAAACGTGACGCTTTTAAACATGCGTTAATTTACAGGCGTTACAACTACGGTACGGTTTGTTGAAAATTGCACGTTCGACCTCTTCACTCGTCAGGTTGAGAGGTAATTTGAATGTGCCGTCCGTCCACCTCTCAGAAATACTGCTGCAATGCCGGACGAAGTAACAGCGATTGCCAGATTTCTGTCTCTGCGGATTCTTGCCAGAACAAATTCAGAAAAATCTTTGCGGTGCACCAAGAAAGAAAGACCACGTTCTAATATTTTGATGTAGGCTTTCTTTGCTCAGTTTCAGTCCCAAACGGTCGTACACGCTATAGTGTAAAAGATCAAAGTCATTATGGTTATCATTTTGTTCTCAGTGAGCATCAGTGCTTCATTGAAGCAAAAATCTTCGTTGGGTTGATAGGCTCCTTGAAATATATACGAAATATCTTCTGATAAAGCCGAATTTTTATTTGTTTCATAGCTGAAGTGGGTTGGACAAACCACAAGCGCATATAACGATATAGCTCGCTTATTTTCGCCAGCGAGCGACACAACACATGTTCTGTCTGTCAAGCGTTTTCAGATCCAGAAAGCTAGTGGATCCTTTTATTACATTTAGCAGCGTGTATATGCGGCCGAGTGCATACCTCGCCTTCACATCTGGTCATTCCGGGCTAAGTAGCGAGGTATTTCAGCGTAAGTAACATTTTCGCAAACCAACGATTTTGACACAGCGGGAAGCAGGCTGTAAGAGTTGTAAGTGATATTGCTGTTCAATCTCTAAAATTATCTTCAGGTGTCATTGTTGGGGCTCTATAATATATGCATCTCATTTCTGGGACCAAAATTGGCCTCCCTTTATTTATATACTTGCAGGTGTAATTACCGCCTGTACCGGGTTACAGTACTCTACATTGATGTGAGAATTGAATGTATTTTTGCCCTGGTTGGACGGTATTTTTTCTGCAACGAGTAAGCAGGTAAACAACGTGACTTACACCGTATTTCTGCCACGCAATCGAGAACATAGAGTCGCATATCTCAGAATATTTTACCTTTTGTAGGGTGATTAACCAACTTTTGAAGTTTAATTAAATTAATGGACAGGCCGGGTTACTGATAAAATGTATGCAAGAGTAACCTATATCGCAGCAATAAATTGTAGAAGGATGGTTACACCAGCGGCGTTAACGCTTTACCATTCACAAAAAAAAAACTTAGTTACGTCCTCTTCAGCAAGGTGAAGCGCAGCATAACCAATCAGCCGTCTAGTTTAACGGCAACCACCGAGAACTATGACACTATCGACAATACGCTCAGGTCATTTTCGGAAATCGAAGCTGTTCGTTCACCTAGAAAATTAACGCACGATTAGTCAGAATGTATCCCGAATCCCTTCCATTCAATGAGAACTCATCACCTCTTAGAAGGTTACTAGAGGATGCAATTCTGCGACTGCCCCATATAGAACGCTGGTTTGTCAAGAAGAATCAACTATGTTCTGAGTACAACCAGTTCACGCAGGATTATCTGGAATCAGGTCACATGAAGGAAGTGCCAGAAGACCACAAACACGGTGTGATGTGACGCAAACTGCGCGTGATGTTCAACGCATAGCATACAACATCAACCGGCATATCACCTAACCAGAAGCTTCACATTGTTCTCAAGCTCCAACAGAACGTCGTAGTCGAAATACTACCCCCGTTTTCGCAATTTGTTCTCGTTTCAGACATAAAACAGATGTATCGACAGACCTTGATTCCGCAGCTTCGACCTGCGGAAGTGGTCTTCGAACAGTGAGCAGCTCTTCTCAATGAGATAATTGTCTAATTCCGCACACATCAGGGTCAACTTGAGCTAAACTGAGACGATTCAGTCAAAACACTCAGGCTACATTGGCCCCCTTCGGCCGACTGCTTAGGATTCATCATCCCTTCACATCAAGGATATTCGATCCACTCGGCTGGCTATCTTTTACCACAATCATGGCGAAAATCATACTTCAAGAATTGTGGGTACTCGGCATATATCGTGGGATTAACCGATCCCAAAATCAATCGCTCAAAGATTTCACCCTTATCGAAATAGTTTGAAATAATTGGAGGCTCTAAGAATCGATCGCTGGATACATCATTGGACAACTCGCAATCATCTTCAAGTTCACGGGTTCGGGACTCCTCCGAGAAAACATACCACATAGATGGATCCGCCAAAATCACAATGAGGGCATCAAATACCAAGGTTGCATCACTGAAAACGGTCAGCCTGCCATGTCCGGAGCTTAGTGCCAGTGTACTCCTCGCGAAACTTATGCACTTTTAGTTCAAATGTATATGCATGGACCGACTCGCAAGTGGTGCTTGGTTGGTTACGCACCTCGCCTTGTCCCGCAAATTGCGCGTCTCGTGGTTTTAACTCTTCATGACTATATACAGCCATCCACTCACTGCTGTGGTGGATAGGTTCTGTTTGGTTACGAGAAGGTACAGGTCAATAGCCACGATACAGGACGAGCAAGGCTTACAATAACATCGACGAACACAATGGCATACTACCTCGCTCGATATTTATAGCTCGGAAAACTACTACGTACCACGATCTGCAGACGTTTTATTCAACATGGCCATCTCAGCACAACAACACATTCGAGAGACTTCATCATCGTGCCCGACCTCAATTGGGCCTTTGAGTTTAGGGACAACCTGATTCAAGAATCACATTTCGCAAAGGAGATATCAAGATGACCATGCGGACAACATTTATTAGATAAGCCCACTTCGGTATCTGAACCGGCCCAACGAATCGAACCTACCACGAGAAGAAATAGTCAGCTTACGAACCTACTCATTTCGCATGCACATCACGCAACGCTACACGGTGGTCCTACGACGTTGTTGTTCCAGGTCGCGACGAAGTTGTGTCTATGACTAACAACCCTGATGATTTTTCGATCCTCACTCCAAGGCATTTCTTAATCGGGGAAGCACCAATCACGACACTTGAACTAACACTACTCGATATCAAAATCTTTGTCTTCTACAGCAACGGCCATATCGGATGAGAGTCAACGAGAACCTCACTGTCGGTCAATTAGTTTTCAAGGAAGAAAGCATATCAGGATTTGACGGACGATTCGAATCGTCACGGACAACACGGTTTTAAACATAAAACACCGACATCTGACATCACTTTTTCGCAGCAGGCTGTTAAATCGTCATCCGTCCATATGGAAAACCTTATTCCGCCACTCCACACTTTGATTCTTTCGTCATGATTCTTTCCTCGTTTCCCTCCCCTTCACCTACAAACTGTTTTTAGTTTGTAGGTGAAGATGAAGGAAACGAGGAAAGTATCACGACGAAAGAATCAAAGTGTAGAATAGCAGATTGAAATGAGAATTGTACTTGTTTTTATAAGTTGGCAGCATTGGTCATATTGATTTTGTAATTATGCATAACTTCACTGTATTAAATAAAAAAGATTTTCTTAATTCCGTCAATCAACTTGTATAGATAAGACGTATTTATTAAGACACAAATTCGTATCCATCGGCAAAGTTCCAACAGATTATGGGCCCACACTACGATTATTAGTGAAATATGGAACGGTGATGATTACTTAAAACGAACGGCGTTAATTAAAAATGGTGGAAATGGCATCTTCATCAATAGAAAAACTAAAAGGGCATGATAATTATGATTCGTGGAGGTGCGCTGTACAGTACAACCATATTTTTTGGACCTAGACCTATGCGATGCAGTAATAGGTAAAGACGAAAACGAGAAAATTATTAAAAAGGCACGCGCAAAGTTAATTTTGTTGATTGACAAAATAGTTTACCCACTTGTGCAGAGTACATAAACTGCTAAAGAAGCATGGGATGAATTGAAGAAAGCTTTTCAAGACACTGGATTAACCAGGCGAGTAGGTTTACTCAGGAGTTTAACATCATCGAGAATGATTTTGTGATCCGGGTCGGATTGGCCATGACGGATGAATGGACCGGAACGTTGATATTATCGGGTATACCGAATGAATACAGACCGATGATTATAGGAATTGAGGCTTTCGGAATTAATATTTCCGCCAATACAATTAAAAATTAAATATTGCAAGATGTCGCTAGAATGAATATATGGCAAATAATACACCAAGAACGTTAAGCCCAAAAGTAAGGACAAGAAGTTCATTCGATGTTACAATTGTAACAAAATTGGCAGAGCTGTTGGGGACATTCAGCGTTAGGCCAGTAATGGAGGTGTTGTCAATGTGAAAGGTAGTATTTAACAACAGTTTATGATGTTTATGATCAATCGCACAAAGTAGTTATCACAGCGAAACATGAAAATGGTATATTTATATTTAATCGGCCGAGTATTTGGCTATGATATCCAGTGCTGAACATCTAGATCCGATGAAATATTATGGCATCGCACAAGTTGAAGTCACAACGAGCAGTGTTAATTTTAGGGGTATATCCTCTATCCGGTCGCAAATTAATTATTTGCGACCAGGAATATGGTTACTAGATTTAATTTGCCATGCCAATTGACATATTTTTTTTAAATTTAAATTTTTTTTTGCGATTATTAAGTAGAAATAATAAAAATACTGCGACCTCTGAAAAGGCGTAGCAGTCTTTTCGTAGATTTCTACTCTACAATCGCAAAATAAATTTAAATTTAAAAAAAATATGTCAATTGGCATGGCAAATTAAATCTAGTAACCATATTTCTGGTCGCAAATAATTAATTTGCGACCGGATGGAGGATATACCCCTTAGCCAAACAAACCACGATGGATGCTCAATTTGCTTGAAGGGTAAACAAACACGTCTCTCCGTTAAAGATGTTGCACTTCCGGTCACTCAGAGGCTCGATTTATTCATTGTGATGTTTGCGGTCCAATCGAATGTGCTTCACTGGGAGCCGCTTTTTTGTCTTCATATACTTAAGTCAAAAACAGATGTAATCAATACTTTTGTCGAATTTAAAAGGCTTATTGAGAACCAGAGTGGAAGGACCATAAAAGTTGTATGTACCGATAATGGTACCGAATAGCCGACCCGGTGGCAAAGTGGTCAGAATGCTTGCTCCAGTGACCGGAGGTCCTGGGTTCAATTCCCGGTGGTGACAAAGAAAAAATTTCACGGCTGGTTTAGGATCAATGAATTAATTATTCATTATCCGAAATGAAAGTATGATTATGAAACCTCATTTGAGGCGGCTAAATCCCTTTATGGGATGTATAGTATCAGAGAGAGAGAGAGAGAGAGAGAAATGGTACCGAATATTGCAACGAGCAACTTTTGAAGGTCATACGGACGTCAGGTATTCAGCATTAACTAACAGCACCGGATACGCCGGAAAATTGGGCAGAACATGCGTGAATTTTGGGCAGAAGCAGTATCTACCGCAGCGTAGATAATTTAATCATTCATCGTGTAGAGTGATCAATGGAATGATGGAATGACACCAGAAGAAGCGTGGTCTAGGAGAAAACCGGATTTGTCGCGGTTTCGAGTGTCTCATTGCGTGTGTTGAGTGCAAATCGCAAAGCAAAAGCGGAAAAAATTAGAGCCAAAATCGAAGATGGGAATCTTTGTCGGTTGATATCGGAGTCGTATTATAATTAGTCGTGATGTGGTGTTTCGTGAAAATATGTGTGGGGAACGAATACTGTCAGAATCAGTCAGTACCTATTTAGATATTTTCCCGGAAGCGTCGATGATTGATGATGACACCGCAGATTTGTTGCAGACTACAACGAATAATCCAGATCAGAATGACAGTACAGCATCATTCTCTGAAGTGACCAACGATGATATACTTTACACGACCAGAGAACAGGAAGATGAGAATGAAACTTTTCAAGTAACAACTGATGGTTATATGACTTACAACGTGAACTCAATCGAAATTAATGATCCAGTTACTGTCAGCCAAGCGTTGAATCGAGCGAATAGTGAGAAATGGAAAGAGGCGATACATAATGAATATAGTTGTTTGCCAGAAACCAGCACTTGCAGTTTCGTGGATCTTCCACCAAATCGAAAGCCGATTAACTGTAAATGGGTATTCAAGACCAAAAGGGACGCAACTGGAAAGAACATAAGTTACAAGGCGAGACTGGTATAATCAAGGGTTGTTTTCAATAGAAGGCCATTGATTACGCAGAGGCTTATTCACCCCGCGATCAGGTATAGCCCGATTACGACGCTAATTGTAATCGCCGTGAGATTGGATGCAGTGACGGCGTTTTTACAAAGGGATGTCGATGAGGAAATCTACATGATGCAAGCGGAAGGTTACGCAAAAGGCAACAAACAATGGACAGTGAATTGTTAAAGTGTGGCTTAGCCAAGTCCAAAGTCGATCCGTGCATCTATTACCAAGTTAGTGCAAATAAGATGATATTTTTTGCTGTTTATGTGGATGACCTAATAATTTTCACGAACGATAAAGAGATGAAAAGGCAACTCAAATAGAACTTGATGTCAACATTTAGGCTGAACGATTTAGGTAAAGTGCGTTATGTATTAGGTCTGCAAATAACACGTGACCGCAAGAATGGTCTGATTTGGACTGACCAAAAACATTATATCAACGAGTTGCTATCTCGTTATCATTGGCCAGCTGTTAAACGAATTCTAGGTTATTTGAAGGAAAGCGCAACGGCTAAATTGAAATTAAGAAAAAATGGTGGTAGTGGTTTATCTGTTTTTTCTGATGCTGATTGGGCGAGCGATTTGGGCCAGAGACGATCAACTACAGGATATGGTTTTACATAACCAAACGGCCCGATATCCTGAAATTCCAGAAAACAAACAACTCAAAAACTGAAGCCGCATATAAGAAATTAACTTCGGCCATACAGGAGGCGATTTAGTTAAACAGATAACTGCGACAGATATTTGTCGAAACTTCAAAGTATATGAAGATCTTTTGTGACAAGAAGAGTGCTATTAATCTAGCTACAACTACCAGTTACCATCCAAGAACCAAACATATTGATGGAAGACATCACTTTATTCGTGACATGATAAATGACAAACGTATCGAACTTGTGTATGTTTCGGCCGATGATATGTTAGCAGATGTATTGACAAAGGGAGTCGATACTCCCAAACAGCAGAAGTTCATCAATGCAATGAGGCTTTGCACAGTGAAGAAATAAAATTCTAGTGGGGGTATTGAGTTGAGAATTGTAACGGGTGATTTTTTAAGAGCTTGAGAACTTTTTTTTAAAAAAAAACGCATAAAATTTGCAAAATCTCATCGGTTCTTTATTTGAAACGTTAGATTGGTCCATGACATTTACTTTTTGAAGATAATTTCATTTAAATGTTGACCGCGGCTGCGTCTTAGGTGGTCCATTCGGAAAGTCCAATTTTGGGCAACTTTTTCGAGCATTTCGGCCGGAATAGCCCGAATTTCTTCGGAAATGTTGTCTTCCAAAACTGGAATAGTTGCTGGCTTATTTCTGTAGACTTTAGACTTGACGTAGCCCCACAAAAAATAGTCTAAAGGCGTCAAATCGCATGATCTTGGTGGCCAACTTACCGGGCCATTTCTTGAGATGAATTGTTCTCCGAAGTTTTCCCTCAAAATGGCCATAGAATCGCGAGCTGTGTGGCATGTAGCGCCATCTTGTTGAAACCACATGTCAACTAAGTTCAGTTCTTCCATTTTTGGCAACAAAAAGTTTGTTAGCATCGAACGATAGCGATCGCCATTCACCGTAACGTTGCGTCCAACAGCATCTTTGAAAAAATACGGTCCAATGATTCCACCAGCGTACAAACCACACCAAACAGTGCATTTTTCGGGATGCATGGGCAGTTCTTGAACGGCTTCTGGTTGCTCTTCACTCCAAATGCGGCAATTTTGCTTATTTACGTAGCCATTCAACCAGAAATGAGCCTCATCGCTGAACAAAATTTGTCGATAAAAAAGCGGATTTTCTGCCAACTTTTCTAGGGTCCATTCACTGAAAATTCGACGTTGTGGCAGATCGTTCGGCTTCAGTTCTTGCAGGAGCTGTATTTTATACGGTTTTACACCAAGATCTTTGCGTAAAATCTTCCATGTCGTCGAATAACACAAACCCAATTGCTGCGAACGGCGACGAATCGACATTTCACGGTCTTCAGCAACACTCTCAGAAACAGACGCAATATTCTCTTCTGTACGCACTGTACGCATTCGTGTGGTTGGTTTAATGTCCAATAAAGTAAACTGAGTGCGAAACTTGGTCACAATCGCATTAATTGTTTGCTCACTTGGTCGATTATGTAGACCATAAATCGGACGTAAATCGCGAAACACTTTTCGAACCGAACACTGATTTTTGTAATATAATTCAATTATTTGCAAGCGTTGCTCGTTAGTAAGTCTATTCATTATGAAATGTCAAAGCATACTGAGCATCTTTCTCTTTGACACCTTGTCTGAAATCCCGCGTGATCTGTCAAATACTAATGCATGAAAATCCTAACCACAAAAAAATCACCCTTTATTTGTTTTTATGAGTTGGTGACATTGGCCACATTGATCTTGTAATTATGTATAACTTCACTGTATTAAATAAAAAGATTTTCTTAGTTTCGTCAATCAACTTGGACAGAGAAGACGTATTTTAATTAACTAAGCCACAAATTTGTATCCATCGGTAAAGTTCTAACAAACCTTCCTTCGTTTTTCAACATTATAGATAAATATAGATTTAAATATTTTTGCCCTGTCTGTATTAATCACAATAAACCATCTGCCTTTTCTCATTTTCCATGCTTCGAATTTTCACTACAACAGTGATTAAACGCAGCTACTACGGCCAAGAATAAAATTACATTCCAAACAAGTTTTAAAGCAGATTTATTTTTTTTATTTTTAAGTTCTAATAAAAGAATCTCTATAATCTGCGAACATTTTTAATTTTTTTTCTTATTTTCGTACGTACCTTATATTGACAAAATGAAACATTGATGTGGAAAGCCTCAATAGTTTGCCTTAAACCTTAAAATTGATTACCATCAACTCAACGATCTATTCATTCATCAACGTCAAGAACGGCCTAAACGGCCTGTTTATTATGAAAAGTTGTGATTTAGCAAGTAACACATACAATTCTTTATTAAACAATTTTACAATTAATTTTTAGTTTGTTTGACAATTTCCTCTTGGTGCAGGTCTTCTTCAGAGTAAAGAAAATTTCTGTTAAAGCGCGAAAGATATTTGCTACAAAAAAGATCGAAATTGAAGAGAATCCCCCAATTTATTTAAACAAATAGAAATTAATAATAATTTGTGTGCCGATCAATAGGTGGCAGAATAACAGCATACATGGTGTTACGATTTTGCCTTGTCAATCAAGGTTCGAATCACTGGATTGTGAATAAATACACTGCTTCAATTTTAACTCACACAATTTTATTTACACAACACAATTTATTATACAACACGAAATTCACAATTAATTATTACACTTATAACACACTTTTTAATTATCACTTTAATAATCGCTTTAATAATCACTTTAATAATCTTTCTATTTAACCTTCACTGTATCACGTTTAAAATAATACTCAGCATTCCACGTCAACGCGCGCCTTTATATACCAAAATATTTGTTTCTAGAATAATCCTAAATGCGCAGCAAATATGTTAGTATAGAAATACGCCTAAATGTTGAGTATACATTAAAAATGTAATTGAACAATTAATGAAATTAACTTATTCTATTCTATTCTAGGGGTCACCGTAACACTACCCCCCACCTAGGCCTGTTCGTCCCGAACAGGATCCAGATCACCTCCTCTGTAGAGCGCCAAACGCTCCAAATGCACCACCTTTGGTTTACCTTTCCGTCCTTTCTGTATGCGATAAACCACGTCGTTCAATCTTTTAATGACAGTGTAAGGTCCTTCCCATGTGGGTTGCAACTTCGGTGATAATCCCTTCTGCCGTTGCGGGTTGTGAAGCCATACCAATTGCCCTTCCTCGAAGCCTTGATTATTTGCTCGTATGTCATATCGAGCTTTCATTCGATCACTTGATATCCGAATTTTCTCCCGTACAAATTGATGTATTTCATTAAGTTCCTCTTTCATCCGGTCGACGTAATCCTGTCCGCATAGAGCTGCTGATGGAACAGCTCCAAACTTTAAATCTCCCGGTAATCGCAGGTTGTTCCCAAATATGGTTTTAGCTGGTGTCACTCCTGTTGTATCATGTACCGCTGATCGGTAGGCCATCAAGAACATTGGTATATGTTGATCCCAGTTACGTTGGTTCCTTTCCACAACCTTTGCTAGATATTCCTCCAATGTGCCATTGAATCTTTCCACCATACCGTCCGACTGTGGGTGTAAAGGCGTCGTTCTTGTTTTATTGATTCCAAGCATCTGACATATCTCCTGAAATACCACCGATTCGAAATTCCTTCCTTGATCCGTGTGAATTTCCATAGGTACACCAAATCTGCTAATCCAATTGTTAACCACGGCATCAGCTATTGTTGTTGTCTCCTGATTGGGTATGGGGTACACTTCCGGCCATTTGCTGAAATAATCCATTATTACTAGCACATATTTATTTCCGCTCTCGGTGGTCGGAAATGGCCCCGCCACGTCCATGGCAATTCTCTCAAATGGTGCCCCGACATTATATTGTTTCATGGTTCCACGGCTTTTTCGTGCTGGTCCCTTCACTGCCGCACATTGGTCACATCTTCGACACCATTCTACTACTGACTGTCTACATCCGGACCAGTAGAAACGTTGGCGAATTTTGGCTAATGTTTTATTAATCCCTAGGTGACCTCCACTTGCTCCTCCGTGATACTCCTTGAGGATTTCCGCTATCCGATCTTTTGGCACCACTACCAACAATTGTTTTACTTTACCATCCGTGCTTTCCCACTTTCGTTTTAAACATCCATTTTCTATGTGGAGGCTATCCCATTGAGCCCAATATGCTTTTACAATGGGAGCTTTGTCAGCTATCTCACTCCATGTGGGCCGGTGTTCCTTTTCCTTATGTTTCATGATGAATGACAGGTCAGCATCCCGTAATTGCTCCTTCTTGATCATTTCATCAGTCCATTCCTCATCAGGTAGCACTTGCATAAGCCGAATATCGATGATGTTTTCCTTACCCTCCACACGCCCACAATGCTTGCATTCCACGGGACATGGCCTTCTTGATAATGCGTCGGCATTTCCATGTGCGGTTCCCTTCCGATGTTCAATTTGGAAATCGTAGCTTTGCAAACGTTCGATCCAACGTGCTACTTGTCCCTCTGGATTTTTGAATTGTAACAACCAGCGCAAAGCTCCATGATCCGTCCGTAGAAGAAATTTTTGGCCATAGAGGTACTTATGGAAGTGCTTAACACATTCCACTATAGCCAACAACTCTTTCCGTGTTACACAATAATTCCGTTCCGGTTTTGATAACATCTTGGAGTAATATGCAATAACTCGCTCCTCACCATTTGTTGCCTGTGATAATACTCCTCCTATACCATCATTGCTTGCATCGGTGTCCAAAATGAATTTAACGTTGGGTATAGGGTATGCGAGGATTGGTGCTTCGCATAATCGTCGTCTTAGTTCCACAAATGCCTCTTCTTGATCATCCTTCCATTCGAATGCCTTGTTCTTCCTGGTTAACTCGTGTAAACTCTTTGCAATATTGGCGAATCCTGGCACGAATCGTCTATAATAGGTACACAATCCAAGGAAGCTCCGTAATTCATGTAAGTTTTTAGGTCGTGGCCATTCCTTCACTGCTGCGATCTTGTCTTCATCGGTATGGATTCCATTGGTTGTTACCTTATGACCCAAATATTTTACTTCCGTTCTAAATAGTTTGCATTTCTTTGGGCTTAGCTTCAATCCGGCGGCTTGTATCCGATCCAAAACCTCTGCCAAATTCCTTAAATGCTCGTCGAAATCCTTGCCCATAACGATGATGTCGTCCAAATATACGAGGCACGTCCTCCAATGTAATCCCTTTAGTACGCGCTCCATTAGCCGTTCAAAAGTCGCAGGGGCGTTACATAATCCGAATGGCATAACGTTAAATTGCCATAATCCGTTACCCACACTGAATGCCGTTTTCTCGCGATCTTCCTCCTGGACTTCCACTTGCCAATAGCCGCTTTGCAGATCTAATGTCGAAAATATTCGAGCACCCGATAATGTGTCTAACGTGTCATCGATCCTTGGCAATGGGTAACTATCCTTTTTCGTCACAGCATTTAATTTTCGATAATCCACGCAGAATCTCATGCTACCATCCTTTTTCTCGACTAACACCACTGGTGAACTCCATGGACTGCTTGATGTTTCGATTACCCCTGCTGCTTGCATATCTTTTACCATTTGATCCACTTCTCCTTGCTTTGCCAATGGTAATCTTCTGGGTGGTTGGCGAATCGGCATTTCTGCTCCTGTATCTATTCGATGTTTTACCATTGTGGTTCTCCCATTATTGTCCGGTGTACTGCAGAATATTGGCATGTACCGCTCGAGCAATTGTTTTGCCAAATTTTTCTGTTCCTTAGTAAGATCTTCGGTCCATTTCTCCATGAGTTGTTCTACAACCTCTTTCTGCACTTGCGAGTTAGCCGTCTTAATCGGATTTTTCTGCTCGCACTTCACTATCGCCGATATTTCTTCACATTTTCCGATTATTGTCCCTTTCTTGATGGTTTTCGTCTTATCCGAGAGATTTAGAGTCCTAATTGGTACTTTATTATCGTTATCTGGTTTCACTAAAACTTTCCCGATCATAATTTCTCTGGCTCCGCTCTCCGCTTCATTGGCTTCCACAACCCACAACCTGGGTGGCCCAGAACCTCCCTCCAATCTTGCCCATACTATTGTTTCCGAGTTCGGTGGCAGCTTCTCCCGATGATCCATTATAATTTGCCTGGTCGTTTCTCCTATAGCGCTAACGTGAAGTGGCAACTCGATATTATCGTAGGTTAATACACCTCGTCCAACATCCACCACGAAGCCATTCGTTCTCATGAAGTCCATTCCCAAGATGACTTCGTCTACAATATCTGCAACCAGCACCTCGTGTTGAAAGTGATTTCGCCCAATCCTTATTTTTACGACCTTTTTCCCTTTTATTGCTGAATTTTCTCCAGTCGCCGTTCGTAATTTAATGCCATTAGCTGGTTCCATAATTCCATCAATAATATCCTCACGAACAATCGTATGTGTTGCTCCCGTATCCAGCGTGATCATGCATTTCTTCCCATCAATATCGGCTTCAATTGTTAAGCTGTCACCGCTCCTTGCTATTCTAGAAACATGGATGGAGGTTGTGGGGCATTCGGTTATGGGAGTCAGCTTCTGCATCTGCAAACTGACTCTTTTTAGTTTAACGACTCCGCTGTCGTCTGACCCGCCTTTCTGGATTCTATCTGCTCCTCGTTTGATCTACGCTTCATAGGAGATGGCGACCTTGCTCGTTTCTTCTTAATCTCCCAACAGTCCCGTGAGATGTGACCCATTCTATCACATACCCAGCATTTAATCCTGCCACTTCCATCTCTGAACCTTGGCGTAGCTCGCGCGGTGTCTATTCTGGAATCAATCTCCACTCGACGAATTTCCATTGCTGGTTTGATGATGGTTTGCGCGGTTTCGTTTGTTAACGCACACGCGATGGTTTCTGTGAAAGTTGCCTTAGGTGACAACATCACCGCTCTGCGCGTCTCAGGATCTCGAATACCGTCAATGAATGCATCTATTTTAATTCGCTCCATGTAATCGGCCGACATATTTGAATGGGCTAAATGCGCGAGCCGCTCAATTGCTGAGGAAAATTCCTGTAGCGATTCTCCTCCTGTTTGGTATCGACCCTTCAATTCCATGCGATAGATTTCTCGCTTGTGGTTACTTTCGTATTTTCGATCTAACGCCTTCATAATTCCCGTATAAATGTTCCTTTCCTGCTCGGGAATGATTTGTAGTGTTTCCGCTGCTTCGCCTTTAAGAGCCACAATTAACGCTCCAACACGTTGTTCTTCATTCCATTGATTTTGTTTAATCGTCGTGTCGAATTGGAACTTAAAAATACTGAAGGATGTTGTTCCATCAAATGTTGGTGGTTTTAATTTAACTGCATTAACCGTCTGGATCACTTGATGTGTCGTTCCATTTGCCTTGACATCTTGGACCTCCTTCTCGAGACGTTGAAACTCTCCTTTAACATTTTGAATTTCTGCGTGTACTTCTGTTTGCAGTTTTTCCACTTTACCATGTAGTGTAGAAGATAATTCCAAAAACCTCTCGTCTATTTTCTTTTGGCCATCTTCTATTTGGTTTTTAATGTCCGCCCCTTGCTGCTCCATTTTTACAATCTTCTGTTTAATTTCCTGGTTCGATTGTTTAATGTCGGCCCCTTGTTGCTCCACTTGTAACATCTGCTGTTTCATTTGATGTTTAATGTCCGCTCCTTGTTGCTCCATCTGTTGTTTCATTCCCTCGTTCGATTGTTTTATTCCCTCCAACTGTTGTCCCAACATTTGATTCATAGCAGCCATCAACTGCGAAAAATCGAAACTTCCAGATGGGTTTTGCGTTGTTTCGACCACCGTTTGTGCGTCCTTTTGTTTCTTATCCATACTGATCTCATCCGTTTTTTCCTCCTCGAAATCATACACGTCTGGATCTAAACCTTCCTTCTCCATGGCCTCACGTAGTCGCTCCACCAAACTAGCTTTTGTGCCTTCACTGGCCAAACCTCGCCGTGTCAGTTGCTCCTTTAATTGCGCAAGCTTTAATCCGTAGAGAATCATTTTCCTTATTATTCACAATCCCACCGCTGTCACCAATTGTTACGATTTTGCCTTGTCAATCAAGGTTCGAATCACTGGATTGTGAATAAATACACTGCTTCAATTTTAACTCACACAATTTTATTTACACAACACAATTTATTATACAACACGAAATTCACAATTAATTATTACACTTATAACACACTTTTTAATTATCACTTTAATAATCGCTTTAATAATCACTTTAATAATCTTTCTATTTAACCTTCACTGTATCACGTTTAAAATAATACTCAGCATTCCACGTCAACGCGCGCCTTTATATACCAAAATATTTGTTTCTAGAATAATCCTAAATGCGCAGCAAATATGTTAGTATAGAAATACGCCTAAATGTTGAGTATACATTAAAAATGTAATTGAACAATTAATGAAATTAACTTATTCTATTCTATTCTAGGGGTCACCGTAACAATGGGAAATAAAAACATCGCAAAATTTATTATGTACTCAAACCAAAATTAACTAAATTATTTTATAATAGAGGTCACTTTCTTGTTATCACGAACATTTCACTAGAGTACGCGATTCTATCTCCATATTTATTGCATGCCACAACTTTTGACAGCCCACACGTCAAAAAACCAAAGAAAAGAAGAAATGTAGTTCATATAAAAACGTGCTTCGGTTTATTTTGTTTTAGTTGAGAAGTTCTATTTTATTGAATAAATTGTGCAGCATTTGGATAAAAACAGTTTGTGTTACAGATCTGATTAAAATAGTTGAATCGATAATAAAATTAAATCAAAGTGCAAATTATTTGAGTTATGTTATAAAATAAAAAAAAATCTGGAATAGTATCGTGCGTGTGTGAGTGCAAAAAAATCGTATTGTGCGTGTCGGTACTGTTAAGTTTCCACCTGGAAAAGCTGACAAAATACTTTGTGTATGTAAGATTGTGATTTATTTAATTAATACAATTGATTTGAATCGATACGATATAAATTTAGTATACGCTTAACGCTGTGTATATTGCGAAAATTCACTTTGCAATTACATTTTTCTTACACATGTCTTACAACCGATAGTTTAATGCAAACGTCTTTAGACCGTGTCTTCTCTCAATTTTTTGTTGTTGTTGTGTTCTATTCTTGGCGTAGTTAAAATGAAAATAATCGTATTAATGTAAGATTTTAAAATTATTGCAATTCATGTGCATTACTTTCAATTTTACAGAGAATCTTTTGTTCTGTTGCAAAATTGTAAATATTGTCGATTTCGTTTTTGTTTTGAAACCGAATTGAAAATCGTCACTTGTATTTTATTGTAGAGTTCACGTATTTTTAATTAAGAACGTGGTTTTACTACATCATCTACACAGCATGCCTGAGTTGATGCGTCGTTGGCAGAAATTTGATTAGTTACGCTACACAAATCCATAGTTTTAGTTTTGAGATTAGAAAAGAATTTGTGTGTGAAATGTGTACTCACTCTTCAGCCTACACTCCACCCACGCACGCGATGAGATCATTTTACAGGATTGCGTTATAGTTTCTGCTGTTTTATCTGAAAAAATGAAAATTTTGGTTTGATTTTACCTTAGTTAGCAGTAAGTAGTGGAAAATCACTTTATTTACTATGCAAAGTAGGAAAAATGTCTCCATTCATTGCCAGCGTAGCCTAGGGTTTCCCCGCGAGGTTCATAATGAACAGTTTTCTCATCGTACGAGGTGATGAGGATTTTCAACGTGGTGCTCCAAACAAACCCGGTTGGAAAATATTTAATAAATCGGAAATGTGGTATTCTCGAATGAAGTGTTTAATTTCGTGATTCATTCGAATCTATGTTCGTTGAGTAATTCTAATTGTACCATAAATGTAACGAATAACTTTTCAAATGTAGACAGTACTCTACAATCATTGGTGTCTGATGGTAAATGTCCAACTTACTTGTTATTACTTACTTGATATGCGTTAATATTTTAACCGTAGGTTTTTTCCGTGTATATTGAATTTTCCACAATTTTTTTTTTAATTTTTCCAAACCTTATAACGTTTTGTTTACTTGTATTGTTAATTTTCAGACATTTAAAATATTAAGAGTGTACATATTTCAAGAATTGTAAATATTATAAATAAGTGTCGTTTTATTTTTTTTTGTTCTGTGTCCGCGAAAGCTAATAGAAATGGTGGCTGGTAATTTGTGCTAGGGAAAACGATATAAACGTCATTAATTGCAGTGGTAATTATAAAAAGCTGTTCCACTATAAATGTGTGGGCCTAAAAAAATCATCATATGACTTTATTGTTAAGTGTATTAATGTGCATTGGTTCTGCGATGATTGTAATAACTTTTACAAGATGCAGTGTGATAAATTTACTGATTTATCTGAACTATGTCATAACATTAATAGTACAGTGAAAAGTTTGTCACAATTAGTTTTGGCTAACGAAAGTTGTGTATCTTCTAGTAAAGGTAGCTCTAAAATTTACAAACAAATACCTGCTACTGAAAATTTAACTTGTGCACGAAAACCTGTGAATGAGAATGTGGTGGGAAATGCACCACATTCTGTTATATTATCTTCTGATGCCGTTTCTTCATGTGCTTCTAGTGGGGATATTAACCATTACCATCATCTGTCAGATATTGGATTGTGTGATAATTCGTTGATAACTCCGGATTCGTGTGCAGTTGTAAATGTTCCCGAATTTTCGGAAATTCCGGTTACTTCCTGTAGTTCATCTATTGGAGTATCTGCTATTCGCATGTCTCCTTCTGTGTCCAGTGTGGATAATAATCTTAGAGCTACTGGATTGTTCTCTGAAACGCTGATAAATCCGCAATCAAGTTCATCTTTTTTTCCATTTTCTTCGAGCATCAAATATAATACTACGGTGGATTCTACTTCTTCCAGCAATATTACTGCTATTTTCCAAAACAACCGTCTGGATAGCCAACAAATTCGAGATAATGGACAAATTTGTGGTACGAGAGATCTACATTTTGATTTTGGAATAAAACCTTTCGTTCCAATGCTTTGGCTTCACATATCTAGATATGATCGATCAGTTACTGAAGAAAATATTTCTACGCTTGTGAAAACTTGTTTAGGCATTAACAATTGTAAAGTTCTTAAATTAATGCCAAAAAATCGGAATCTTGATTTGTTGGACTACGTGTGTTTTAAAGTAGGCATTAATTCGGAACTAAATAATAAAGCACTTGATCCTAATACCTGGCCTACTGGTGTGCTTATTAGACAGTTCAAAAGGATAAATTTTCGGTCAATGGTGCCTCTGCGGGAGACGTTGCCAATGTATGCTGCTACGAATTCAACAATAATTTAATAAACTCTAATTTAGTTAATATAAACGCTGTTCCATGTGATAATCAGGTAAATAATCATTCTAGTATTAATTTTGGTCATTTAAATGTTCCTAGCTTAGTAAGGCATTTTGATGAAGTTTGTATTATGTTAGACGTGCACAAATTTGACTTTCTTGCTTTAACTGAAACGTTTCTTAACAGTAAGATTACAAACCGGTCACTTCACATTAATAACTACAAAATAATACGTTCTGATCGAGTGAATAATACATGTTGGGGTGGGGTTTGCCTTTATTTCCGTGAATCTTTAAAAATCAAAAAATTATTTTCTGGTGCATTTGGAACAGTGGAAGTTTTAGCGTCAGTACTTGAAGGATGCGGTGGTCAAATTCTTATTTTGATTATTATAATCCTCCACCAACTCGTTCTGAAGATATTGATAATTTACAAATGATTTTTTCTCAATATTTATCTCAGTATGTAAAAATTATTTGCTGTGGTGACTTTAACTATAATATGTTAGTTAGTAATAAATGTACTGATTGTCTAAATTTATACAACTTGTATTATTTACCGTTTGGACCAACTAGATTAGAAAATATCTTATTGGATTTACCTAATTATATTATATAAATTTGACAAAGAAAATGTTATATCTTTTGGACAGATTGCAGTTCCTGCCATATCTGACCATGATTTAATTTTTGCCAGTTATAAATTTAATCGAGTCAGAGATAAAATTACATATACCTATGTTCCTGGTTATAAAGCTATTAATTGTGAAAATTTTATAAACTCGTTCTGTTCATTAGACTGGTCAAATCTTTACTGGTTTTCTGATGTAAATAATCTACTCGATGCATTTAATTCAAATTTTGTATATTTGGATTCCATTTGTGTTCCTCGCAAAAGAATTATTAACAAATGCCTTTCTGCTCCTTGGTTAAATGCTAATATTTTATATTTATTTAAATGTAGAGAGCGTTCTTACAAATCCTTCAAGAGGTCTGGTTTACAGTATGACCTTGTATCATTTAAATATTTTAGAAATAAAACAAACAATGCTGTTAGGAAAGCTAAACAACTATTTTATTTTGGTATTGTTAACAACTCTAAAGTATTATGGAAAAAATTAAAATCACTGGGTGTTTCATGTAAATCAAGTGAAACGCCTATTGTGTTTTCTGCTGAAGAAATTTTGAATGGGATCCGCAAATTAACTGACTGTAAAGGTGTTCTGCCTTTACCTCATTCTGAATTTTTTTGTGCTGGTAACGATGCTTTGGTATTTGATTGTGTAGATGAACCTATGGTGCTAAATGCAGTCCAAACTGTCAAATCGGATCTGATAAGGTAAATTTCAAATTAATAAAATTATTTATTGATTTATTCTTACCTCAAATCACGTACATTATGAACCAGTGTTTGACGAAATCTGTTTTTCCTAATTTTTGGAAGGTAGCTTCTATCATTCCTCTTCCTAAGAAGGATGTAATTGGCAGTACTGATGATATTCGGCCGATAAGTATATTACCTGCTTTATCGAAGATACTTGAGAAGATTATGAAAATTCAAATTAATGAACACCTACACAGGTTTAATTTTTTAAGCAAATTCCAATCGGGGTACAAATCTAATCATAGCACTACTACCGCTCTTGTGCATATTGTTGATGATTTATCAACAATTTTGGATAAGGGAAATTCATTTGTTATTTTAGTCCTTTTAGATTTTTCAAAAGCATTTGATTGTGTTAATCACATACTCTTGCTTCAAAAATTACATTTATATTATAAATTGTCGGGTTCTGCCATTAGTTTACTTCATTCTTATTTGAGTAATGGTAAACAATTTGTTAAGCATGGTGATGATGTTTCTGATATGTGTGAGGTAATCACTGGTGTACCTCAAGGTTCTATATTGGGGCCTTTACTATTTTCTATTTATATTAATGATCTTCCTTCGTATATTCTAAATTGTCGATATCATATTTACGCTGATGATTTGCAACTTTATATTGGTGGCGACTTTTCAAGGCTTGATGAGATTGTTATACAACTTAATGCTGACCTTAAAAATATTTCGATATAGTCTAAACATAATTCACTTTCCATTAATACGCGTAAGAGTAAAGCATTATTCCTGAATAGAAGTAATTCACTTAATATGATGCCGGAAATTTTCTTGGATAATGATATAATCTCATTTGCTCCGAATATTAACAACTTGGGATTAATATTAAATTCTAAACTTAGTTGGAATGATCACGTTAACTCATTGTGTCAACGTGTAAATTATAGTTTGTATTCACTTAGATTAATAAAAAATATTTGTCCCATTAATCTACGGTTATTCCTGGTTAACAGTTTAATTATACCAATTTTTACATATTGTGATGTAGTATTTAATAATTGTGATAGTTCTGCTAGGCGTTTACTTCAGATAACATTTAATAATTGCACACGATATGTTCATGACCTCCGCAAGTTTGATCATATTTCGGTTTTAAAGATTCTATTTTGGGTTGTGACTTGTTTGAGTTTTATTGTTACAGAACTGCTGTTTTTATTTATCGTATTATTAAATCGGGGCTTCCGACTTATTTGTATGAAAAGTTAAATTTTTCTACGTCCTTACGTACGGGTAATATTAACTTGCCTATAAATAGGACGAATATTTATAACCATTCTAGTTTGATGAACCTGATTATCACATGGAACAGCTTGCCTCTGGAACTAAAACGTATTAGTTCAGTTAATATTTTTAAAACTAATGTTTTCAAATTTGTTACAAATAATGATTATAATTGATTTTGTAAATAATGTTTATAGTGTATATATAGTTGTAGGTATGGATATTTATATATATATATATATATATATATATATATATATATATATATAAAGGGTTATCCAATTCAAGCTTGATAAAGTAAACTTAAAAAAAACACACAAAATATTCGGAATGTATTGTAATTTTTATTTCATTTTACAGATTGATCCTTGCCATTTTTAGTTAAACAAGATATCATTCAAATGTCCTCCACGGGACTTCTTACAGGCCTTGATTCTTTTGAGGTAATTTTCAATGACTTTTCGGCACATTTCGGGCGGTATCTCGGCCATTACCTTACGAATATTAGTTTTCAATTCGTCAAGAGTTTGAGGATTGTTTGCGTAAACACGATCTTTCGCGTAGCCCCACAAAAAGAAATCCAAAGGCGTTAAATCACAGGATGTTGGAGGCCAATTGACATCAGCCAATCGCGAAATCAAACGTCCAGGAAATTTCTCTTGCAAAAGATCTCGATTTGCTCGTGTTACGTGACTGGTTGCTCCATCCTGCTGGAACCACATATCGTCAAGATCATAATCTTCGATTTTCGTAAAAAAATAATCGGTTAACATGCGGCCATAGCGCTCAGAATTGACGGTAACGGTTCGTCCATGGTTGTTCTCAAAAAAATACGGCCCAATCACACCACCAGACCACAATGCGCACCAAACAGTGACTTTTTCCGGGTGTAATGGCTTCTCTACAATCAATTGTGGATTTTCTGAGCCCCAAATTCTACAGTTTTGCTTATTAACGTATCCCCCAAGCGAAAAATGAGCTTCATCACTGAAGAAAATTTTGTTCGAAAAATCAGCATCAGCAGATTTAATAATTTTAACGCGTTGGTCGATTATTAAATGCTCCATATTCTTAAATGGCAGAATGTCAACTAAATAAATGACAGCGTACTTGACGTTTATCTTTGACAGATGTCGGTATACAGATTTCTACTTTATCAACCTCGAATTGGATAACCCTGTATATATATATATATATATATATATATATATATATATATATATATATATATATATATATATGTATATATATATATATATATATATATATATATATATACATATATATATATATATATATATATATATATATATATATATATATATATATATATATATATACATGTATAATTGTTGTTATGTTGTATTGTTATTTTTGTTGTTTGTTTTTTTGTTGTCCAAAAACTTTATAGTTTACATACACACATATTAATAGTTATAATAATAATAATGTTACAACTGTCTTGTGAGACTTGTAGTAGGGGGATGCTCCTTACACTATTTTCTGTGGCACACAAATTTTGATCTTTTTTTTGATTCAAATTGGATTTGTTATCGTGCGTAAAAAGAAAAATGTTTTCTCTTTTTCTTTTTGAAAATGGATCAAAAAAAAATCCAATAAATTTTTTTGATTTTTTTTTTTTAGACAAAAAATGTAAACAAATCCATTTTGAATCAGAAAAAGATCAAAATTAGATCAAAATTTGTGTGCCACAGAAAATAGTGTGTGTTGATATAAATTTAGTTTTGCTGCTCTTCTCATTCAAGACGTTTCGCGTAACGATCTATTGCCACTAAACTACTTAGTCTTAAGATTAATCGATTTTGTCAAAGAAGTAATATTTAAATTGCATATCCAAAAATTTGGTTTGATTTGATAAATATGCAAAGCGAGTCGTAGTCAGGTCAAACTCTGACGGAGGATCATAAAAGTTCCGAATAAGTGCGTTCAGAGGTTTTTTCCTCCTTTAAACCGCCTTGTTGAATAACTGTATAGGCTGCATAGGTCGTTAAAAGCTAAAAACGGGGATTAGAAAATAAGAACAAAAATTTATTTATTAAAAATGGCTGCGGTTTATCAAAATATTCTCCATGAAGATGAACAGACTTTTGCATGAGCTTGGACCAATTTTCGAAGCTCGCTTTCCACTCCAATAAGTATACCTCGCAATTTATTTTTGATTAGCGGGAATAAAAAGAAATAATTGAGTGCCAAATCACGATTATATGGCGGATGAGCCATTAATTCGATGTTTTGACCGTCAAATATTCAGTTGAATGTGCCGATGTGTGAGATCTCGCATTGTCGTGGTGGAGAATGATCCGTCGTCGTTGGCTGGTTTTCCTTATTTCGCCAAAGACCTGGCAAACAAATGGTTATGTACCATTCAGAATTGACCGTTCTACGTGGCACGCCAATGGTACGGTTGCGACTCGTGATGGCAATCCCGGAATCATGGCTCATATTTGAACCCCGGGATGTTTTTAAGCGAATCCCGGGATTTCATAAAAGTATAAATATAATTTATTACTTCTCTTAAATTGATTAATTGACGCTAACCATTAACAATTTTAGTTTATTCCTTACTTATATTTATATTCTCCTATATAGGAACCTGATATTATATTCTCTTTAAAAATAATTTACAAAACAACTGTGCTTCCCCGTTATTTTTAACAAATTCGACACCATACGAGTATTTTATTTATCTTTAATCAGGGCTTTAATGGTGTACTTTTTCGACTTTCGACTTAGTTTATGTCTCAATTTTCAGGAATCAATTAACATATTGCGATTTCAAAGCCTTGATATAATTGTGAGGTTTCTCTCTTTTCTACATTTCGATATACATATCACGAAAAAATTATTTGGCTATAAATAGATTCGATTAATCTAGTAATCTTAGAAATCGTAGAACAGAAATAGAGAACAGAACTCGAGCAAGCTGATTATTATTAGAAAATGCGTAATTTTGGAAGTGAAACAGGTTGCCATCTTACACGTGAAAAATGAGACATAAACTTAGTCGAAAATAGTGATGGTACAACATCCCATCCCAGAAAACATTCAGACTATTCGTTTACTGATTTTTTTCGTTTTCATTTTTATATAAACCTTCATTCGCGTGTGACTTAATTGCAATTCCGCCGACAAGTGTAGAATCGAATTAGGCAATTTCGGAGGCAGGAATTGTAATTTTCAAGCTATAATAATAGGATCTATAAGAAAGAAGGCCACTCGAACGATGCAATTTGTTTTTTAGTCATATTTTAAGAATAATGTGAAAGATAATGTTTAAGGTTATGTTTCGCGTTTTAGCTAAGCTGTGACAAATAATGTTTTTTCTTTTTATAATATGATTTTTCATTTATTTTAATAGGGTGTGTAACGAAATCCTAGTTTTTAAAATCCCAGTTTTTTATAAATCCCGGTTTTCAAAATCCCAGTTTTGTGTAAAAAAAAACCACAATTTTTAGGAAATCCCGGTTTAAATTTATAAAATTTGACATGTGGAAAAATGGGACTTAAATAATTTTTTGACAAAATTCAAAAATGAGTTTATGATAATGTTTTAGAAAATGGCTAATAGAGATGAAATTTAGCCATTAGTTAACAGATTTTGTTGAAATTCGATGCGTGCGACTGAAATCGGATTCTAAAATGACGTTTCGATAAAGCGGTCGATAGAGATGGAACTAGGCCATTTCTAAACCGATTTTGTTGAAATTCTACACGTGCGATGGAAATGGATTTCTAAAATGATTTTTTGATAAAGTTCTGAAATATGGCCATCGTTATGGAACTAGGACATTTTGTGGGTCCATAAAATCTTGCATAACAAAATGGTGCAATTATTTTTCTTTTAAGTAGGTATCATTAATAGATTCGATATAATCCACTCATACGAGCGGAACGCAGTGGGACAACGCTTGCTGTACCCGGCTCCTACGTCCCCCGAAGTTCAAATCTAAAGCTCCTCGGAGGGCTAAGCTGGGGGGGGGAGTGCAGCGACTTCCCGCGTGCCCGTGACAGTTATCGAAGCCATCAGTCTCTACAATTATTGCATTTCAAAATGTTCAAATTAACAAAATATTGCATATGTTGTATACACTCTATGAAATCGACTCCTGCCTCTGACTTCGCAGTCTGGGATTTTTCTAGTAAATTTTTGGACAAGATATATTCTATTTTATGTTAAAATATTATTAGTAAGGCCGGCTTGATTAATAAAAATTACTTTTTTCAAAATCAAGATTTTAGAACTAGAAGGAAAGAAAACCGTGTTTTTGAACACCGGCATTTTTTGTGTCAAATCTTATGTGGAAAAACGTTCACGCAATACTGAATGTATGCTGGTTTCACTAGTATTCAAGGATGCCTCAATATCACGATAAGTCATGTGACGATCTTGCAGTATCCGTTCATGCACAGCATCAATGTTTTCGTAACACCAACAATTTTGGACGAGCTTCACGAAATTTGTCGGAAAGTGCGGCCACGATTGAATTCTGTAAACCATCGATAAACACTGGTCCTTCTTGATGGTGCTTCATTGCCAAAACTCAAATTATGTTCATCAATTGTTGTCGGAAGTTGTAAAAAATGTTCACGTTTTAGTTCCTTTTGTGCACTGAAATGAAATCAGTACAAAAAAAAGAATTTCCTTTAAACATACAGTCTAAAGTGCCAAACTTTACCATAGAGACGTCAGTTACCAGATAGCAGCACTATGTAGGGTTTCCCTTTCCCATTCCCGAATTATAAAAGACAACCCTAGCCGCGGGTTGATCGGTTGGGGCACGATCAACATTGATAGTTACTAATAATGTGTTTCATGGAGCTATGCCACATAAATTTTCACATTTAAAGTTGTACCTTTGATGCCTTTTTGGAACTTCTGTTGTGATTAAATATGCGCTTCTTTTGTCAAAAAATTTTGGTTTTCATTTATTTTCGACGAGATGACTTATTTAATCATCAAACCAACCATTACCGCATCTTAGTGGTCTTTCGATTTTATTTGCCGCTTAAGATGTTGAGTGTGTGGTGAACAAATTATGGATTCGATACGACTAGGTGATACATTGAAGCTAGTCCGGTGAAACAATAGCAGTTGTTATTAACTGCTGTGCGATGCAAATATAAATGATTTAGTTGCTGCACTCCTTCCATTGTGCTACATTGAGATATTTTGATGTTGTCCGTGATGTCTTTCAGCTCGACTAAGAATAAATCTCTTATTACATTTGATTTTTCTACAGTTAGCGCGTGTGCTAACACAATCACTGACGGGGATGGTCGGTGATATGTTGTTGTATTCGTCTGTGAATGAGAAAATCGACAAAAAAATCTCTTCTTTTCTGAGAGTGTAACCATTGGTGGTATTATGAACCCCGTGCTCAGATCACCAGATCTCTTGTAGTGCATGCACTACATAATTAATTCACATCTTCACTTCAAGTAACGCACATGAGCTATCGTCATCATATTTCTTATCCAACAAAAGTCTTGTTATTGCCTTGTCGTCATTTTCCTGATTGGATTCGTCGTCTAACGAAAATATATCTTCCGCACACTCATCGGATAATTTATCAGAAAAATTTGAGCTGCTTGCATTTCTTTCATTTTCATAAATTTTCAATATAACTGTTTTATGGAAATCGTTCTTTGTGATTAAAACTGTGAACTTATCCCAAGCGTCAGAGATCCATTAAAAATAACTTCAAATGTCGTCAAAATGGACCACGAAAGAGTTGTAATGTTTCGGTCCTCAACGAATTGCAAGGGTTCAAATCAAACATAAATCCGGTTGAATAGAAAATCTAGAATATCCTAAATGAGACTATCCCATTTCGAATTTATTTGCCTTAAGATTCATTTTTAATTGGTTTTTGGATGAAGTTTTTTCATACGACAGCTTCGGGTTTATTGAATCTCATAACTTCCTTGCCAATTACAATCAGGGGTCCTATTCTTGAAATCGGTGGAAATTTCCGTAATCGGAATACAATTTGCTACGAAATTCTTTATATGTATTACTAAAATTTTTCGCCGGCTACTTTAATCATTTTTTCAAATTTATATGCAAGTTTTCTATTATTTATTTACCTACTAAGCGAATAATTCCCTATCGATTTACTCAGTCGTGATTTCCGGTGCGACTTTAATCCAATTTATGGGTAAAGATTTGGAAATGCAAGCGACTAGATGTATTCCAGTATTATTTCTGTGGATAGCTCAGCCTTATCTTAAGGCGATACCATGTTACAATACACAAACAACCCCACTCCTTTTATTAATTATCTGTTAAGTAACTTCACTGTTATTAAGATTTCAGAGTATAGTTATATGCATCAAAACTTAGTTCTAAACTCTATACTAACTTTTTCCCTTAAAAATCAAATCTCAAATTTAATTCTGACGGATTTGATTGTAAATAGTGCTTTATTGTGTATCAACCCGATCACGCAAATCGACTTTGATCATAATCTGTTATAAAGACCGAGATATCTTAAAAAGGAAAATACATTTCAAAATCATACAAAAGAGCAATCGATTAAGAAAAGTTGAACTTCCATGAACCCTTTTAAAATCCCATATCCGTTATAGTAACTGAATTTGATTATAATCGGATAAGACATAGCCGAGTTCCAAGGGGCCATGTTGACTTCACCTAGAAGTAATGTACTGTAGCATACAAATTTAATCAATCAAACAGAATTTGATCTTAAATTTTTTATTAATAAAGAAGTTCCTTGTCATACAAACAGAAATTCAATTCTCAGTTTCAATTGTTCATAATTTATCTACGATTTTGATCATAATTCATTAAGAACGAGTGTAATTCAGTAAGAGTATATGTGGCCATAAATATTCCAGAATTTTACTAAAACCCCAATTTCAAGGTCCCGACCACATCATACCAACCTAATGGTATGTCATGCGACGTTATAGTTTCTTGACGGAAAACAATTTTTACGAGCCCCGTATTTCTTCACTGAAAACAATATAAATTCTATTCTTCTTTTTTATTTTATTTTATAAAATACGTAATCTAATATACAAATACAAAACTATCTAGACAGAACTTATATAATAATGTATATTAATTTAATACGCAAAATCGAATTTTAAAATACAACACTATAAAAATTGTGTACATTCAGCATTGATTTTCTGTTTCGCTATTACCTAACAGCTATATAAATATTATAATTACTATTCAACTAGGGGGCTCCACGCCGATCTGCAAATGAAACAAAAAAATTGGTTTCTTTTAAACCACTACAATGTCGGGTCGATGATAGCACAGTTTACCGTTGTGCGTTAAACCTGCTATACTGCCTCTCTCCCGCATACCTGATGATCACTACCAACCTCAGAATCAATTGCCGATAACTGTTAATAGTAATGTTTCGGGATGCAATGGCATCTCATTTGTCTTGCCCTTTTAAACTGGTATCTTTTTTGGATGACCGCACACCGTTGCGTGAAACAACATCGACATAGTTAGCTTCGTTTCTGAACCAGTACATTTCGTCTACTTATCTTAAATCCGGTACTCTGAATGCTTCCTCTTATACTTAGCAAATATATGGCCTACTTCAATGAAGTCGACCAAATATACCAGACTGTTTCAACGGATTAGTTAAATGGCGCTAACAAAAAATCGGATGGCAGAAAATTTATTTTTCTTGTTTCGGCCTTTGCTATTTCAGCTGGATGTTGCACAATATAATTTTTTTCTAATTGACCGTGATCAAGACTATATGCAGTGGTTAATCCTCAGTGTAAGTTGTCTTGGTAGCAATGAATGATCTGCTTCAATTCATGGTTATGGCGATCTTGGACGAGTTTCTTCTTCAGTTTCTTTTTTACAGCTAATCTAAATCGATATCCCAAAAAACAAATAAATATTGTCACTCTAAGGAAATTTTACAAGTGTTTTTCATTAAAACAATTTAATTCGAATTTCTACTGCATTATATTTAAAAAAAAAAATGCTTATCAGTGATTTACTTTTCGAAATGGTTCTTAAATGAATTTCCATCGGCCGCCTTTGAATCAGTTCAAAATTTGTAGGAGCGTTCCCATAAGTTTCCATAACTTTGACCCTAACGAGGGTTGTTTTTGGATGCTTGAGTGAACGTATCCGAACTGAGATGATTATTGATACTTTTGTGTGAGCCACCGATCTTGTCTGGTTTTTCTCTACGTTTAACTAATTAACGGTATGCTGTAGTTTCTTTCCTTCTCCTCGTACAACCAGCCTTACTTCTGATTTTCATACTAAAAAACTTCCCATTTAGCAAATCCCTTTTCGAACCCAATTACGTTCAGAAGCGGAAAATACTAAATTAAATTTTATTGTGGAATGGCTGAATATTGAAACAATAGTTGCAACTAGGAATTGTAGATTTTATCTTAATTGTTGTAGTTCTATTCTGTTTTAAATTACTGAGTAGGGGAAGCGAAACTACAAACTAAAAATTAAATTTTAGGAAATTCTTATAAAATCCAATTTTAAAATTTTATTACTAAAGGTAGGGTTGCAGTCATGGAAGAAGATTATTAATCGCTAATTAAATCTACTTAATTGTGTTGTCATTGTGTTATTAACTATCTATCGACTGTACCAAGGTGTCTGTAACCTATCCAATCATTTGGTTTTGTTATGTGTAAAGACCGGATCGCATAGGCATTTTTAATAACATAAAGCATATTCATTCTGCGGAAATAACCATTTTATATTTCCGCATATCCAAAATTAGGATTAGAAAATATTAATTTTTGATCTCAGTTTAAATTCGAAACAAAATTAACACCAATGAGTGACAACATATAATTTTAAACTTTCTGTTTTAAAATTTAGCCTCGTTATCAGATAATATGTCTTTAGGGTTTACTACGAAATCTCGGTTTTCAAAATTTAGGTTTTCAAAATCCCGGTTTTCAAAATCTCGATTGCCATAATCTCGGTTTTCGAAATTCCAGTTTTAAAAATCCCAATTTTATTTTCTTCTAGTTCTAATTGCACAAAATAATTAATAAAGTTTTCTAATTGCAAGATTTGGTACTTGCAACATTTTGTAGTTGCAAGATTAATAAAAAAAAAGCAATATTTTGTTAATACAACATTTTGAAATACAATGCAGAGGCTGACGGCTTCGATAACTCTCACGGGCACTAAACCCTCCATTCAAATTCGATCCCTATTAGCCATTTTCTAGAATTTTATCGCAAATTCATTTTTGAATTTTGTGAAAAAATCATTTAAGAGTCCCTTTCCCACATGCCAAATTTTAAAAACTCAAACCGGGATTTCCTAAAAATCGGGTTTTTTTTATATAAAACCGGGATTTAGAAAACCAAAATTTAGAAGAAGAAAAACCGAGATTTTGACAAACCGAGATTTTGTTACACACCCATGTCCTTATATTGTGAAAAGCTTCTTTCAACTTCACAGGAGGTGATTGGTGCATATACTTAAAATGTGCTGCATTTATTATTTCAGTTTGAACCGGTTCATTTCGCCGTACTTTGTTTATTTCTTTTAGCTTCTGCAAGCCTTTTGAAAAATTATTTTTAATTTTGTTTTTATTTGTTCAGTTGATCCCAGTACATTTTCAATATTTCTAAAAGCTCCTCAATTACTGTGAGGCTTTGATTGAGGGACAACGTTGAGGTTTCTAATTGCTCAATTTTGTTTGGAATAAACCCATAGTTTGTAGCGATGATATCAATATCATTGCGCAAATGAATTTTTGCAATGAGATGTGCACACTTGACAATTGACGTAGCATCCTTCTCTAATTCCGCCAAGACAATTTGTAATATATCGAAATTATTGAAACAATATTCTAGTGCCCGTAACTATGTGCCCATCGTTTAACAACAGGTTGTGGTGGTAGTGGTAAATTTGGCGCCAATCTTATAAAAACGCATATTGTGGAAGGTGATTTTAAGAATTTTTTTTTAAGTTGTTGATGAACGTATCAACGTCAGAGAAAATGGATCGGATATGCTCTGCAAGTCTATGCAACCAAATATAATGCAACCCATGTGCAAGGCATGTTACATATGTCAAGTTGGGGTACAAAATAGATAAACCTTTCCCCATTTTAACCATATATGGTGCAGCATCGGTTACCACTAACAACACGTCATCACGTTCGCAAGCACCATCGAGTATTTTAAAAGCATTGTCAAAAGCACGAGCCATTGTCGTAGCATTGGATTTATCTACAAATTGGCAGTCTATTAAATACACCGAATTAATATTATCCAAATCCTTCCGTAAAATTCCATCTATAATGTTTGCAACGAAACGTCCAGCAGGGGTCCCATACGAAACGACACATTTCACAACAGGATGTGCTAAAACAGGATGTCACAAAACAAGATATCACAAAACAGTACATGGTACACTACAGTACATGGTACGAAACAGGACCGATTAAAACAGTACATTACAGAACAGTACATGGTACGGAAGAGAACACCACAAAACAGTTAATAGTCAATTTTACGGTTTTAATAACTTAATCTTGCAGGTTTTAATTCCAAAAAATTGTTTAAGTTTTATTTATTGTTGCAAAATAGATCAAAAATTTAAATAAATATATAAATAAAATAAATATATTATTTATATATTTAGGTGAAGGGATATTTTGTTGTAACTTAAAGCAATTATAATATTCTATATAGTATACTGTCTAATTACTCTAAGTGAAGGCAAATATCCACTTGATAATATCCTAATTACTAAACGTATTCAATAAATAGTGGTCCTGTTTCGTACCATGTACTTTAGTGTACCATGTACTGCTTTGTGTTGTACTGTTTTAAATGGTCCTGTTCTGTACCATATACTTTAATGTACCATGTACTGTTCTGTGATGTCCTGTTTTATTACATCCTGTTTTGAAATGTGCCATAGTGAGCGGCTTCGGTCCAGCAGCGTCCGTTGTTTCATTGACAGACATCCATATTTTTTTGCCTTTAAGGTTTTCTTTTATTTCCGAAATTATATCCCTTTTGCTGCCCGGTAGCACAATTGTGTGGGTTTGGTAAAAGTATCATGTCAAAAATGTATTTTTGGATGTTGTTTGAACCAACTTACACATTTGTGCATTCCTTTCAAACTTATTTTCGTCCAAAAAAAACACTATAAGTAACTATAAACACAATTGTGTTGGTTGTACTTCAAATCAAGCGAAATTTTTTATCAAAAACGCCATTACATACTATGGTTTTCTACTCACACTTGTGTGGTTTGAACTTAAATTGAGCCATTTTTTTTTTTTAATTTTTTTTGGTTAAAAAAGGGATATTTGCATAGCAAGAACCTAGATAATTTTTTCGAATGGTGGATTCACTAGGAATTACTTCTCTCGTGTATTTCTTTAGGAAAGAACTTTTAAAATAAAATTTAAATTTTGATTGGAAAGTTAAATTAATATATCAATTTCTAACCTGAGAGCCACTTTTTCTAATTTCCAGAAAGGTATGTTTGTAGCAACCATCATGTTGCATAGAAATTTTTGAAATACGGTTTTTCTGGTTGATTTTCTTCATTCTGTTGTTTTGAATTTTGAGCCAGTCGAATATGCTTCATAGTGCGTTCATGACATAGTGAGTTAGTTCGGAAAAAATACTATGGTATTACACAAAATGTATTAAAACAACAACAAAGATAAAACAATTTCAACTCGAGTTCGGAACTAGTATGCGTGGTACAAAGCATTTCAAATAATTTGATTGGTTTTGAGTTCGTTAGCGAGTATAGAAATATTTGTTTCCAATGTCATATACGCGACATCAATGTTCTTAAATGTTGCTGACTAAAATATTTTTTTAATTTAACATCGCATTCACATAGTGTGCACACTAATTTCCCGTCGTAGTTTCAATACCTTCAGGGCCAAACTCTTAAATATTTTATTAATAATTTTTCCGACATTACTATAGGTTGGAACAATTTAACGTGAACAATGTTTATTCAAACTATAATTCTTTTATTTTGCTAGGCATACATATTCAAAAAAAGCTAAATTTGCATTGTATTAAATAGAAAATTTGTGCTTACTGATGTAAAATATGCGAAATATGCAAAAACCTTTTTTGTGGTATCAAATTTTAATGACACTCGCTCGAATCATAGTCTTCCAAAAATGAGACATCTCACTATAATTGGTGAGATAGGCATTTTATTCATAACCCGGTCTTTAGTTATGTGTAAAAAGAGTGTACGATGGGCCCAGTGTCATTCAGAAGATCCTGTGTAAAAACTTTCTCTTTCTAAAAATCATATGGATTTTCCATTAGATGTGCCATGTATGTGTCAACCTCGGGAGTTATTGAGTGACGTAATAAGAACGTAAGAAAATTTCTAAAATGAAAACGAAAATGAAAACTTCTAAATTTTATATCGATTATTAGATCTATAAAACTTCTGTAATTACAAAAACTGTACATTTAAAAATTAAATACATAACTTTATTTATATTGAACGAACTGTAGAGAACATCTTCCTCTACAATTTTTTAAAAGAAACATTTCCATAACGTTTGGACAAACTATACGGAAGCCTCTCGACCCTGGAATCTAAAAACTTCAAAATTGTACTAGAAAGCATTGTCAGCAAAGCTACAAATGGGTGCGAAGTTTTAATAAAATCGTGGTTTAGGCAGTGGATCAAAAGTTGATTACAAGATTTGGTTTCACCACAAACAACCACACACATCTATAGCAGTGAAATGAAATAGAAAATTTAAAAACTATTTTATTTTAATCTGATTTAGATTATAGAAGATGTAAATCAAAGAAATCCTAATTTCTTCATAAAATGATTCTGGACAGACTGCGGATTAGTTAAACTGGTTTAGCCAAACTCAGTCAAGCACCATATTTGAAAATCTGAATTTACTAGTAGATTTTTGAATTTTTTCGTTGTGTGTCGAACTGAATTGAATTTTATTTGCTAGAGTGCTTGACCGAATTTTGCTAAACCAGTTTAACTAAGCTTCAGTCTATCCAGGCTATTAAATTTAAAATAATATTTCAATTATTTTACTAATTGAGTTTCATTTTTGAAAATGCCCAGGTCGAGGTCTTTCTCATAAAAAATCTGTTTTAATGTGGCAAAATACTGTAATAATGTCATTATTAGATTCAAAAATATTACGTACGAGTATATATAGATACAAAATAAAACTATTTCAACAAAATAATAAATGTAAACAAAAAGTCAATAAAAAATTTATCATTTGACTACAATTAGCCTAGAAATAGTTGCCATGCGAAGGTTATTTTATATATTAAACAGAACGATAACATCTAGTATCGCTTTTTATAAGCATCTACTATAAAACTCATTAATAAATCATTACTACACAAATGTGTACCAAACACGTGACATTAACTTTATCTCCCGCACAATGTGTAAAATATTCAACAGGTACATTTATTTATTGTATTTGCTCTATTTTTAACTTCACGTTTTTCACATTTTCTTCAATGTACGTCTGTACATGAAAATAGTTCGAAAAAAAATTTCATTTATGATGAAACTTTAAAAATATTTTCACTTTCACAAGGAAAGATGGAAATGGTGATTTATTAATTTTGATTTGTTGTTGCTTAAGTTGTACGTAAATGCGTTAACATGACAAGACAAGGGTAATTCGCCAATATTTGCATATACTCGTGTATGTCGCTAAATTAATACTTTGTTGTATAACAAGAGCTGATAAATGTTTGTGATATACAAACTCGATAATTGAAGTTAATTGGTAATAATTGTTTTGCACAGAAGTGTCTATACTTTTTTATAAAAATAAACATTTCCAATTTAAATGAGACTTTAAATATAGTATTGCGAAAATTTTAGTGTCCTTCCTCTTATGGACACACATATTTTCACATGAATGGAATGTGTTCCTTAATTACGTTACCATTTTATTATATTTGCAGTGCAGTTCAGTTGCTTGGTTCAAGTATTACGCTGTGGAACCAATTCTTCAGTTTTGTAATTGGGGTTACAAAAGGTGCAGAGCATTTCAAAGAAAACTGGTTATCTCAAAGATCTTAATCATTTTATATCCAATTTGTTAACCTACTTTTTTATAACAGCTTTGAGTGAAATATTATGAAAACAATATGACGATACAATAACGTATCAAGTTAGAAGGATCGTTTTAAGATGTCAACAAGTTGATAAAACAATATTTTAAATGAGAAAAGCTAAATTGTTCGTAAGCAAATTCACAATTTTTAATTTATTTAGTATGGCATGCCAATTTCACCTGCATGAGAATAAAGAAAGGAGTTCTTTGGCTTGATGGCAGCTTTTGCTAGTAGGTCCGATTATGATGCGATTTGGTTGGTCTACTGTGTTAGGCTTGAGCTGTTTGATTTCACTATTTTATCGTGATTATGATGTCAATGTAGCTGATTAATACGAACACGCCGATTGATGAGAGAGATATGCCTCCTGATAGTGTCCACATCCAATTCTCGGATGTCCGAATGTGTTTGCACAAAAGTGTTGTGGTTCAAACTTGTGAACAATTTTTTGTCGTATTTGATGAAGTGTTGAGGATGGTTCGTAGTGATGATGTCATTTATAATTATTGGTAATACCATCATTACCGTTGAATCTTCATCCTCTAATTTTGGTATCTAAAGCATGTACAGGAAAGTTTCCTCATTTACTTTTATTTTTGGGATGATGAATTCAGTGTTTCAGCCGGCAACGTGATAATAATACTCTGATTGATGAGTAGATCCTTTACTATGATTATTTCTTGCAGAAAAAGTATTTTGCTATTTGGTAGGTCTACCTTTTTCCAGATTATTGCATCTAGGGTGTCTTCTAGGATTGAAATAGCTGTGTCTATGTTAATTATCGTTGTTAATCTCTCTATTTCCGTTAAAACAACTTTGTTAGCCATATTGCTGCTACCGTTCGCCCTGTTGGCTGTTTCTGTGATTGTTTGGATTTTTTGGTTGATTTCTTCGTTTATCCTGAGTTGTTGGCTATATGCATCTATCAATTGATTTGTCGTATCGTTGATTATGTGTAGACCGTCACGCTCCGAATTTCCCGCGTGCCATTCCATGTTGATCCCAATGTGTCCCATCGTTTGTGTCTATTATTATGCATTTATGGGATTCATTTGACGATGATTGTTGTATAACTTTTTCCATTCCAAGTTCTAATTTCCAAGTTCCAACTTATCATATAATTTATCGGTCGTAATTTTGTTAATTACGCTATCTCTATGTTAGTTAAATTAATAGAGTGTATAATTTTAATGTTCTTTATCTGGATTTTCATTGATTTGTCTTAATTAGCAGTATGGGGTCATTATGCAATTTTTTTAATTCTAATCTTTAAGCACTATTCAAATGTGAAATAGGACTGTTACGGCAAATAATTTTATTGTTAGAAATATGATTTTCTGGAATAGAAAAAAATTACAACATCATTTTTACTTTAATCTATCAATTTTGCTTTTATTTCTCAGTAGACGAGTGTACAGAATTATTGTACAATGCCACCGATAATTCTATTACCGTTGAGGTACTTGAGTCGGGAAGTTGTCTATTTGATTTAAAGATTTAGAATTCTATTATAGTCGAATGAGCTTTCTCGACTTGGTCGTTTGACTCTGATGATTGATGTCACGTATTTTACGTATTCTATTCTATTCACCCCGAACCCTCCAACCCCCCCCCCCCCCCCACCTCCCTAATTGTAACGATTGGAACGTTGTATCGTGATCTGCGAAAACGGTATTAGGGATCCCGAATTATGGATGAAATTGTTCCAGTACTTGTTGTGTCTGCAAGTGATGTAGTCTCGATTGGGATCATCTGTGGGTGTTTAGAGAAGGAATATATTACAAAAAGTTAGTTTTGTTAATTTTAAATATATCAATGTGCACTCTATCCAAAGGCCTTTGGTCTGATGGCTTTCGGTGGTATTTGTACATGTTGCACATTCCGCATGTATGCGGAATTGTGTGCATCTTGAATTTATTCTTCCCAATCTTATGAAAAAGTAGGATCGTCTTATGTGACTCCATTTTTCGTGCCCCCCTATGTGCTCTTTCGTATTCTTTGGTGGCAATTGCATCTTGACGCTCTACGTTGGTTACGTCTTCGACTATTTTCGTAGCAAAAACGAAGCAGCCGTTTTGAGAGAAATTCTTTCGAAATGATTCCTGGATTGTTTGATAAAAACTTTCTGATGCTAGGATTACGGTTTCTTTACCGTTGTGGAATTGTTTTTATGGGATTCGTGATTTCATCTTTGCGAATGTTTTATTTGAAATTATAATTCTTTTGAAATTCCATCTTTCAAAATTGTTATAATCAAGTTTGAAACTTTGAAAATTAGTTGGTTCCTATAATAGTTTATAGGACGATCAGCAAAGTGTATAAAATAGTCGTCAGATTTGTCCACTGAATGAATTGTTTCGATATCATTATCGTTCGCGTGGTGGTTTTCTGACTTTCTTCCAGATTCACTTGGTGTTATCTATTCCTTCATTACAATACATCTCACTGTTTATGGTGGGATTTCTGCTAAGTGCTTCCGCCACTACGTTTGTTCTGTCTCCTTTACAGACTACGTCGTAATCGTAGTTTTCATAGTTTGAGCCAGAGGCTAGAGGATTGTGGTCGATTACCATCGTGAATTTGTTATACCGTATATATATGGTTGGTACTTCTTACCGGCCTTATGGCCAACGCCTCTTTTTTATTCGTCGCATTACTTCAATGGAATTTAAGGTTAGCGAGGCGAACGCAATAGGTCTCCCTTCCTTATCCTGAATATGGGAGAGGAATGCACCTAAGCGGCGATTTGTTCCATAGCTAAAATTCTTTTAAGAGCCTCAAATGCCCTTATATAATCAGTATCTTGTATGTTGAGATTCCTATCCTTCTTTAGATATTTTGACATGGGTTTCCTAATCTTGGAGTAATCTTTTATGAACCTTGTATATCAACCCGAAAGTCCCAGGAATTGTCTAATATCTATCGGGGTTTTCGTTAAGGGCCAGTATAATATTATTAGGATTTTATCCGCATTAGGTTTAACACCGTCTTGCGGCGTCATACTAAGGTTTTGAATATAATTTAAAAAAATTGTGTCTGACTTGATTTTCTAAATTGTGTCATCCAGATAAATCTGTATGGAAATTTGTCGTCTATCGCGTTTTCTCTTTTAGTTTCCGATAGTCAATCAGACTCTATTTTACCGTTTCCGCATTCGTTTTTTTTTGGAACCACCCAGATTGGAGAAGAGTAAGGACTTTTGAATTACGGATTACTCCGCTATCAAATATTTCCTGTATCCGATCCTCAACATCTTTTTAACATGATGTGAGTATCTGTACGTTTTAGAGAACCCTGACTGTTTTTCATTTTTCGTGATAATTTTATGCTTAATAATTGTGGTTCATGACAGTTTCTCATTTGGTTTCAATAATATTGTTTGGTTTTCGAAAATCCTCTTCTTTCCTCTTTTGTTTAGGTATTCTGTCCGGACTAGGTTCTTGATCGTTACTCTACCAATTATTTCGTTTTCACATACCGGAATTAGTTTTAGTATTTCAAAATTATTTACTTCCAATTTCAATTTTGGAACCTTTTCCAAATCAATCAGTTTTGGCGTTCAGTTTTGCTATTTATTCAGATACTGGGTTTCATCAATAAATTTGTGGAAATCTATTACCTAGCAAATTTATTTTGGATTTTTTATCAGTGTGTCTAAAAGGTTTCTTACGATTGTTTCCCTACTATTAATTCGTTTATTTGACTTTTATTAGTTTATCAGGTTTTATTCCTGGCTTAATGATGTTTTATTAGCGCCAGTATTTTCAAATGGGAAGAAAGTTTAATCTTCCGTGTCAGAGTTCAGACATACTTGAAAATTTTCTTCCTGGTACTCCTGTGGATACTCCTCATTAAGATATACACATCCATAGGGATGAAATTTCCATTACTAAGTAAGTTTTATTGATTAGTTTATGTTACCAGTCGTTTGTTTTCGCGGTCCATATTCGGAATTAAATTGGTTAGATGGATTCTTGTGTTATTGGAAATTAACTCGTTGCAATTGAATTTACACAGGAAAGCGTACGCTTCCTCGATTTCTTTAGGTTTTGCAGCTTGACCGTATTCGAAGTACGGTTTCCTCAAACCGAAAATAAAGGCGGCTAACACATCTAATCTATAAATGCATTAATTGCTGGCCACGAATCATTTGTACAATTTATTTTGTTTTGATAATAAATGATTGATGTTTTGAATTATTCCTTTCATACTGTTAAAGTAGTTATGAATATTCATGTTTTTATTCTGTTTGGTCACCCAAAGTTGCGACTTATAGAAGGATAATTCTTGTCGATCCCCTAAGGCTTTCAGCAGAATTTCTTTACTAACTACGTATTTTTTCACACTATCGCTGCTTCTTCTTTTCACTGGACAGTAGAAAGTAAAGCACAATTAAATACCAGAAGATCCATACATTGTTATTTGGGCACGCCTAAGCCAAAATGTCTTCACGATACTCAATATATCCAGTAACGACTGTCAAATTGATAAAATAGAGATTTTTAGTCTTTATAAAAGTACGGTAGCACTCAAGCATTTAGTCAACTGCCACTATCAGTTATATCACTTGCCAATGTCAGTTTATGTGTTTCATCATTTTGGATAATCTCCTGGTTTTCGGTTATTTGCATATGTCTGTCGATTTAATATTTTTTAAAATTCGACATTATTGAGTCTAAAATAATTAAAAATTATTTTAGTAACCACCGAAAGTTTAAAGAATTAAAATTATTGATTATCGTCCTAAAAAAAGTTTATGTAGAAGGGACACAGTCGTAAAGACACAGCCAAAAACTATATAACCATTTTTGGGGATTGTCTCGACTAGCCGTATTTCTACTGCCGTTCCTGAATCCAAAGGTCGGTCACGTAAGATTGTTTTATCCCCTTGATATATTTCAATGTCTATGACGAGGCCTTTGGATGTCATAACCACAAAGTTTTTTAAACACACCGACCACGGCTTTTTTTTAAACTCTGTACCATGGACTTTTAAATGGTAAATTTTACGATTTGTGGCGGTGATTTTACGGATGGTGATTTTACAATTCTTTGCGGAGGCGAGGATGACTGTTTGTCTTCTGGCAAGACCTGTTCGGTAAATTGGTCTCTGTAAAAAATAATATTTTCTTCCCAAACGATAAGGTTACACACCAATCGCACAACACCTTTATCAACTTGGTCTCTAGGGTCATATCAAGGGAGTAGTTCAATCAAATGTTCTAATAAAATATAAAATACGGCAGTGGCTTTAGTTAAGGTGAAATTTCCAGGAAAGTTTTCTGCCAACGGGAATAAGATATGTTTGTCGATGTCTGATCTGGCTCTTGTTTCCTCAACAAGAAAAAGAGCAGATAGGTAGGCAATATTTTCTCTTCTAGTAAAGACTAGTATGTATACTGGTTTTAGATAGACTACTATACAAATCCTTCCAAATGCACCACATCTTCAAAAGCTGAAGAGCCGTTGTATTAAGTCAAGAGAGAGATCATGAAATCCGACCAGAAAAATGAATTGATGTATCAGATTGGCAAAGAAAAGATTGCCGGTTTTCAAATACAGATATTTTTAACCAATCTTTTAAGAACTTTGTCAGTGCTAACATATTTTGCTTTTATCATTTAATGTTAGTCACATTTAAATTTTAACAGAGAGTGTAAAAACGAACATTTTCAGTCGACATATTTCCGTGAAGAGAAGAGAGCTGTTGACGCTCACAAAGAGATATGTGAAGTTAAGAGCTGATAACAAACACACTTGTCACGATTGGTTTAAAATTCCGGTATGCAGGTGTTTTACTGAAAGATCCGAAACGATCTAGTCGACCAAATGATGGAGAAAATGATCGCCATATTACTGTTCGAAACATTGCAGTAAAATTAAATGTGACGCACACGTTGAACGTCACTTAAAATGTGTTGAACTAAGTGTCGTTGCGATACGCCTTAATGTCAACAATTTCAATTAAGAAGACAATCCTTTTGTGAAATGAACCGTTAGTTTTGGTATAAAATGTCGTTTGCAGCAACATGGCTCGAAAACCATCATGATCCAAGCATGGCAACCGCAGCACAAACCACATCAAGCACAAGCAAATCGAGAAAGAATTATATTTTACCCTGATAACTCGTGGGAAATTATTGGAGCTTAATTGGGAAGTAATGTCGCATGCTCCATCTGATTAGCATTTATTGCTAAGTTTGCAAAACTCTTTCCATATGATAACTCTTCTACGAATGATGTAGATCTTAATTCGCATTTGATTCAGTGTTTTGCTGTTTGCTGCCGAGACCGGGGTCTCGGGTTCGATTCCCGGTGGTGTAGGAACAATGAATAAATCACTCATTATCTGAAATGAAAATATGATTATGAAACCTCATTTGAGGTGGCCAAATCCCTTGATAGGATATAGTGCCAGAGAGAAAGAGAGGAATTATGAAGTTCCCAGAATGATAGCAAGAAGTCGTCGAACAAAATAGAAAGTATATTTTTGATTAAAGTTTGTCCGTATAAAAATATTAGTTTTAATTCATAGTACAAAACCGAAACTACTTCCTTACCAACCTGTTAAAATATTAGTTATTTTTGCAATAGGCAAATACAAATAATTTCGAAAAATAATCAAAATCAGCCTAAATATTCTGTATGAAAACTCAACAACAGAAAAGTTTATCGGCAACATTGTGTTTCACCTTGTGTTTCAACAAATTGAATTATTAAAATCTTCTGATTATTCGTTACTATCAAAACTAAATTAAAGCTATATTTAAACATCACCCCCAACATGCTCGAGTATAACTGAAAATATTTTCCAGTTTATATACGGCCCCTGTTAGAACCTTTAAGTCACTTAAGAAATTATGATAACAAAGTCATCCGCTCTAAGCAACAAAGTTAGAATACAAGGTTTTAACAAGTATTTCATTAATATACACAAAACAGGTGACAAAACTACCGGCGAGCTTTAACATTTTAACGGAACAAAAACACATTTCAGCTCCGCCTCAGCAATGTTAGAGCTAGGCGTAAATTCAAAATTATTTTGATGGTCTAGGTTCGAACCTTAACATTTGAATATTGTAAGTTTAAAACGTCTTTTTAATAGAAATTTACCAGTTTTATTATTCCATTTTTCAACTTTACTATGAAAGTTTGATTATAAAATAATTTATATTTTCCTTTTTGCTTCTTTACAGATCAGTGTAGTGTTAATAAGTCAAACATAAAATGGAAACATTATCACCCACAGAAACAGAAAAATCTCTCGTTCCGAAAGATTCGCCAGAGCATTCGGATAAAGTAAAAATGAAAAAACAGCTGGGCCTAATGGAGGGAATTGCTATTATTTTAGGAATTATATTTGGCTCGGGTAAGGATTTCTAAATGGTTTGCTCATGTTAGAAATTAATAATAATTTAATTCAATATTAAAAGGTATATTTGTATCACCAAAGGGTGTTATAAACGAAGTAAATTCCGTTGGAGCTTCGCTACTGATATGGGTGTTTTGCGGCATACTGTCAATGATTGGTGCACTATGTTATGCTGAATTGGGTACAGCCATTCCAAAATCAGGGGGAGATTACGCTTATATTTTCGAGGCTTACGGATCATTACCGGCGTTTTTATATTTATGGGATGCTGTATTTATTTTTGTGTATGTATTATTATTTTTTTTTAACTCCAATGTACAATTTATAATTATTAAATATTTTATACTTGCAGCCCTTGTACGAATGCAATTATGGGTCTCACCTTCGCTAGCTACGTGTTGCAACCATTCTTTGGTGCCGGATGTGATATTCCAGAAATTAGTTTACAATTAATTGCCGCCGTCACGATTTGTCTGTTAACCTTTATTAATTCGTACGACGTCAAATTAACCACAAAAATGCAAAATGTATTTATGTTTACAAAAATCGCAGCGCTCGTGATTATTATCATCGTTGGTGTCGTATGGATGAGTTTGGGGCATTTAGAGAATTTCGATAAACCATTTGAAAATACGGAGACAAGCCCGGGAAAACTGGCTATTGCATTTTATTCTGGGATATTTTCGTATGCAGGATGGTAAGTTTAAATATAATTATAAATTACCCCCATTGGAACAAATTTCATTACTATATTTTCGCGGTTTAGGAATTATCTAAATTTTATGACGGAAGAATTACGTGATCCTTATAAAAATCTTCCACGGGCCATTTATATTTCTCTACCTTTAGTTACTATTATTTATGTACTCGCAAATGTAGCCTATTTAGCTGTGTTGACACCGCAACAAATGATGGCATCGAATGCAATTGCTGTTGTATGTATAAAATGCCCTATAAATTAAAAATGTACTATTTAGTTTAAGGTAATGTAATTATTTCAGACATTTGGAGATAAAGTGATGACGTACTGCTCTTGGATTATACCGTTAATGGTAGCCGTTTCAGCTTTTGGTGGTTTAAGTGTTCATATCATGACATCATCTCGCATGTGCTTTGTTGGAGCACGCAATGGTCATATGCCTTCATTTTTGTCGTACATAAATATAAAAAAGTTCACGCCTGCCCCATCACTGCTATTTTTGGTAAATTTTCTAATGCGCAAATATTTTTTTCGTGTCGTATTTTGCATGTTTATTCCCTAATCTTATTTTAGTGTTTACTCTCATTGATCTACCTCACAATTAGCGATGTATATGTTCTCATTACATATTCTAGCATTGTTGAATCATTTTTCATCATGATGTCTGTTGCGGCGGTTTTATATTTTAGATATACGCGACCTGATATTCCACGGCCCATTAAGGTAAGGATATTGTAACACTAATACTAATACATAAATAATAATTGTTATGTTTTGCAGGTATCACTTTGGGTGCCAATTACCTTCGTGATAATTTGTGCATTTTTAATTATAGTGCCGTGCTACGTAGCCCCACTTGAAGTGGGAATGGGCATTGCTATTACACTTCTAGGAGTTCCATGTTATTTTGTCTGCGTGGTGTGGAGGAATAAACCACAAGGATTCTTAGATGTAAACAGTAAGTTATAATTTAAGATAATTATACCGATTGAATATCGATCTTCTGAGACTTTTTCAATGTTAGCTGGGTATCGATTGTCTATGTCAAAATATTGCAAAATAGAAGGTTTCCTTAGAATTGACAAATAATTCACCTGGTAATCTCAATATTCTATCATATACCAATTCTGCTGGTGTTGAACCAATATCCTCTTTGTAAATTGATCGGAGTACTAGGACTCCGTTGGTTGACCATAATTCGGATCATTTTGGTGATTGATTCCCAATCATTCTGTTGGCTTGTGGATGGCAGGTTGTAGCTTTTAAATGATTGACACCAAGTAGGCGAGATAGGTCTTGAAACCATGTAGATTCAAATTGTCTGCCTAGATCAGATGTTATTCGAACCGTAACATGCAATTCAATCAAAAATTAAATTTTTTGCTAACTGTCTCAGCGGTTTGATCTACAATTGGTATAGATTCCGGCCATCTAGTGAATCTATCGATTATCGTCATACTGTAATGTTAATCATTTGATCGCGGTAGAGGACCAATCACATCAATGTTTATATGCTCGAATTGCTAATTTGGTTGGATTGTCGTTAATATTTTGAAATGGTTGCGCCTATGAATAACAAACTCGATAACTTAACAAATTCTGCACACTTTCTTTATGCCAGGTAATACGAATTTTTGAGTAATAAACCTCGTAGTCGCTTGGATGAGCTAGATCGTGCAATTTCTTTATAGTTGTTAATCGAAATAGTTTTGTGATGAATGAATGAATTAATCCGTTGACGAAATCGCAATATTTTGCTGGGTTCCAGGAATGGCAAGTTTCTGAAGTTTTAATGAATGTTTACCGCTATCTTGCATTACTAATTTTAACTTCGTTTTGTTGCTAATGTTGAGCAATCTCATCAAAATTCATGGAAAAATTCTCGATTGAATTGACGCGTTATAGTAAATCAGGTGTTATGTTCTTCGTAGCAATATGTCTTATGTCAGTTGGCTATTGGCTGATAAAATCAGCTGATTTATCCAATTTTTACTTAAATGCATAGATCAACGATTTATGATCGGTGTCCGTGAATTTTTTCGAATAGAATCCGAGTGGTAGTGTTTCAGCGTTTGAAATTCAAATAAAGTTTTTTTTGCGCCGATTGAAATAACTAATTTTCTGATCGCCCCACTCGATTATTGTGTCACCATTGTTTTATTGCCTTCAATGAGTTTTTGCAAATGCATTTGATTATCTACTCCATTCGGTATAAATCGTCGATAAAATTTTAATATTGCTAGGAATCGCTGGAGTTCTCGATGGTGTCATGAGATAACCGAGAAATTGTATTTCTGATTTTGCAAACTCGCATTTTGGTAGATTGATACATAGACCAAATTCACGTAAGCGTTCAAATATTAAATGTGTGAGTGTGCCTCATGTTGATTACCTCCCGCAGTACGTGAGGAATATGACGTTGAATGTTCAATCCTTCATTATATAAACCAAAATACATATAATTGAATTCCGAATGGTGTTATTATAGCCGTTTTGGGAATATATATTAGTTTCCTTAATTGGTATTTGATGAAAAGCGTTTTATAGGTCGATTTTCGAAAAAATGTTTTTGCCATGTAATAAATACGTAGTCTTGCAAAAATGGCAACAGATATCGGTGAGGTTTAGTTTTTGAGTTTAAAACTATAATCTCCACATGATCTCCATGAACCATCTGGTATTTTAACCATATGTAACGGACTGGACCAACTACCTACTTTTGAATGGCTGTCAAACTATTATTTTCATCAGATACTCGAATTCCGATCGAGCTGCTTCTATTTTTTCGTAATAGGCGTCTGGGTTTTAAATAAACAAACTGGAGGCCCAAATGTCTCGATGTAATGACTTGCATTTGTTGTTCTTTTTGTTTTTACATTAAGTTGTTTAATATAATGTGAGTAGACACTGAAGTTCGAGTTTTATTGTCAATTAACATCTGCAATGATGAATGTCTCTTAAAAACATCTGCGAAGTCCTAGATTTAGTTTAGCATAATTTTCCAAATGTTTTGATCGAAGTTCCATTGGCTGCAAATAAACTAACATTTGAGTTTAATTCTGACCACTTTGCCACCGGTATTAAAATATCTGATGTGTGTAAACTAAAGCAAATATTTATTAACAGGAGTACGTCACAATATGTATTATTTTAACGGTGAACCAATACAGCACTTAGACCCTACCCTAGCTGTCAGCCGCCCTTAAACGAAAAACAGCTTCTTTTTTGTCAGAACGCCGGATAAAACGAGTAAACTTCTTTTGCAGTTTTAAAGTTGAAAACTGGAAAGTTTTTGTTACAAATTTCATTGGCACGAGAGCTTCAAAAATGGTTAATTTGAATTGATACATGCCCTTGCAGGGCGATTATGAAAATTTTAGGGATCCCATTTTTGTATCGCTCGCTCTTTCAGGATTTATTATGAAAACGACATTAACCATGTTCACGTACATTTACAGATTCTACGTTTCAGCTAATGGTTGTTTATTAACTTGCGAGTTGATGTAACTCACATTTTTTTGTAACGAACGAAATTATGATGTAACCTATTTTAAATAATTAAAATTATATCTATTTTCAGCAAAAATTACACATTCGCTACAAAAATTATTCTTAGCTGCCAAAGAAGAAAATGAAGAGGATTAATCGTAGTCGCGTAATGCCAAGCTTATTTTTATTTAAAGGTTGACAATTCAAAAAATTTTAAGCAATGTTTTACTTCTTAAAAAGCATTTTAACCAAAATAAGAAATCAAATTTCTATAATATATATTTAATTAAATTATAATTAATTTAATATAATTATAAGTTAACGTTATACTAATTCACTTATAATTTTTTTTTAGTCATATCAACATACTCTGTAGTATTTTTTTGTTTTAAGGAAAAAAAATGTGATCTCTTAAAAACAATTTTTGTTTGTTTCTTTGATTTTGTGAAAGATTTAATCTCATTAAAATTAATTTTTTTTTGTTTATTAATTATAAGATTTTATTTAAATTTCAATTTAAAATTGATAGAATTTTTCTTACCATGACAATATAACTAAGTATATATAAAACCAGAAAATATTTTCTACTTACCTATATTAATGTACTTAAGAGCTGTTAAAGATAAAATTCATTGTGTTAGTGTATAATCATAATTATGTTCCTAATTTTAATTTCCGTGGGTTCATTTGTAATCGAGCCGACATGAATTTTAAGGCTTATGTGTAAATATTTAAAATATGTAATTATATACGATTACTGTGTACGTACTAAGCAGAGCTAAATATGATTTTGTATAATGGTAATGGTATTGATTTAATAAAGTATTGAGATAAGTCGATAATATTTGTATTTCTAGTAGTGTAAGTAAGAAAATGAACTCCAAAAAACAATTCCTTTAAAAAAAACTATCGCCAAAATGTTCATAAAAATTTTAGTTTCTCCAAATTTTTCTGAATTTATCAGTAGAATCTAAATTTACGTAACTCCATATAAATTAGAAAATTAATTTTTTTACTTAAGAACAGAATAACATTCAACCAGATGAACTGCACATAGAACCAAGTTATAAAATAAACAGCGAAGAAGCAATAGTTTTCAATATGTATTTTATTTAATTATATATTATATATTCTTCCCTAAAAGTTCATTTTGTACCATTGCTAATATTAAACAACAAACATTATTACGGATAATAAAATAGTCGATAACTAAGGAGGATGGCATGTTTGTCATCAAAAATATTAGAACAAAACTCTAGAGCTCTCAATTTAAACAGCATCTTACAAACATTTCCCTTTCTTTCTCTCTCTCTTTTTCTTCGCATATACACCTAATGGAACGATTATGGCGAATGTTGTCAACTATGAGGTTGGTCTTCATCTGTCTAGGTTCATCGCTCATCGTCTCCAGTTTCGTCAATGTAATCGAATTAAAATTTCAGATCAACACTTATTTATAATTCTAACGCTGCATCATTCAAAATTAATGGTATGAAATTATCACCCATTATCAAACCGTATATCGTATCAAAGCACGGAATTGAGTATGAGACATTGCTGGTCTGAATATGGATAGGCAGATACGCCACAAAATGTCTGTTTTTGCAGTAAATATATCTAATTTGAGATTATGAGTCGTATATCAGAAGTCATAGACGGGTCGTATGTGACATGCAAGAGATGAATTGTATGTCATATATCTAAAATGAATCGTATATGATATGTCTGAGATAATTTGTTCTCTCGATTGTTTGTTGTACCTACGCCGTATTAAGAAACATTAAAGACTTATCATCCATTTTCCTCTAAATCATTATTATGAAAGAAAAAATGTATATGACATGTCTCGCACTTGTCGACGAATGTGGACAGTCATTGAACGAGTCATCAAATCTGCATTGGTTTCGTTAAACACTGGTCACTAGAATTTCTTAATTCTTATGTACTTACAACGTGTATTCGTTTCCTGGTTGAATATGCCATTCATGCGTAGTCTCCATGTCATGAATGCATACATAAAAAATATTAAGGCAGTACACCGTAGATTTAACCTTTTTGCGTTGCTATACCTAGTTCGCCCATTGCTATTTAATAGTCATTCGCCAGATGGGTTCGTTTAAATGCGATTTCTTTCAGGACATTTCTTGTAACTGATTCGTCTTTTGCGTATCATAAGGAAGCTTGTCTTAGGGTTCGATATTTAATATGTTCACCAATTACTATCTGGCACAATATGTTTGTCTGGCCTGGTGGGTGACGTATATAGTCGTTGACGTGCTATATTTTTGTTTTTTAGAAAGAACTGTAATTGGAATTGGCCTAAATTTTGATCATAAATGCTTCATTCAACACCCGAAAAATCAAATCGAAATTCTTATGACTTATAACAGAGACATTGTTCTGAGTATTAAGCATGTGGGTGATTTTTGAAGGTTATTATGACTATTTTTGGGTTACGCTAAAAGTCGTTCAAAATTGTATTCGTCGTGAATCATAAAAACAGGAATTAGCAAGATTATCACATAAACAGCTAAGCAGGCATATTCCGCAGCAAATTCCTTACCGTTCTATTTTGATGTGTTAAATACACTGAACTACAAAATTAACGCATCACTCAAAATTTATCTAAGTTTAAACTCATTTTTGACCTAGGCTGTTAAACCGATTTGAAGTATTTGAACGATTTTTGCGTTTTAAACCAATCGAAACTGGTTTTGCAAGCTTTTAAATTTGTAGTTGTGCAGTGTTTCTTGTGGCCGAAACAAACCGCTACATCACCCACCTCGTAGTTAGTTCCTCTCACCACGATGTATGATCGTCATAAGAAATACTATACCTCACCAGCGTATGTGGTTAGAGTTTTGCGTTTATTGATTGAATTCGGTGAAGTATATGTTACTCGAAAGTGCGATATTTGATCGGAGGGTCTATTATGAAAATTATTCGATTTTGGAAAATTCTATTCACGGCGTATTTTGGTATTATGATTGTTTTTCTATCGAATCATTTGAAATCGACAAACTCGCCAGATTATGTAACAAAAAAAATACGAATCGAATTAAACGAAAATGTGACGTCAAAATCCGATTGGCCTTTAAATGGCGAATTTCGTTGTCTTAAAATAACATTTTTTTTTATCGTGTAAATAAATTCGGTCATTTTATGTTTTTTAATTAAGGCAATTATAATTATAATAAAGTGCGGTGGTGTGAGCCTGTGGCGAGTACTTTATCTATTCGTACGAAAACGTAGTTACAGGTTTGCAGTGACTTTGGCACGAATGAATCATTTTAATTTGCTTTGCACGTGTCCGTTGGGATGAGTTTATTCATTATAGAGCGCAGCTGATCTATCACTGTGTTGGTTCTGCTTTTTAAGTCATCTTTTACTGTTACTGATTCTGGAAATTCCCATGAGGTGATCTGGTGTGACGTTGTACATTGAATTTTTAACAGAATAAACAATATTTCGCCCACAGGGCTACATCTTTATTCATACTGGGCCAAAAATATCTTGAGGTCACGAATTTGCGAGTTGCTCGTATACTTGGATGTGAAATATTATGCAGAGTATCAAAGATAGTTCGAAAGTATCGAAGATAGTTATTTGTCCAAATCGGCTAATGGAAATTTATCTAATTTGGAAGTTTGTTATGTATTTATTATGATTCTCGCCTCACCACACTACTCGCTGTGACTAACTAAGTCACCCGAGGTCAAAATTGGTATTGTCATTCTCCCTTTTATTTTGGCGAGCCGTTGTTTGCGGTGTCGTATGTGGATTCTTGTATTTTCCCCCCCTTTCATACCAGTAGGAGTAATCTTGTGACTGAGAAAGCCAAGATTATTAATTTGATAATTTTGCGAAGAGCTGTCCTAAATGGAGTAAGTGTTGCTTCTCATATACAGAAACTAAATCGAGATCCCTGACGATTTCGTTGATGAAACGCTGGACAATTTGTGAAGCATTTCTGAGACCTAATGGCATACGGATGAATTCGAACATGTCGTCGGGAACAATTGGAATTAGATGATACGCTCTGACGAGATCGATTAACGAGAAAATTGTTCAACCATGTAATCGCATGGAGAAATTTTTAATGTAGGTGATAGGGTAACGGTCATGAGTTGTGACTGCGTTAAGCCTTTTGTAGTCCCTACGTGGCCTTCAGGCGTTGTTCTTTTTCTTTGCCATGTGCAATGGACACGATATTGGTGATGATGAAGGTCGGCAAATTCCTAGCTGCTTTGTGGCGAATTGGATCAAGTCTCTTTGGTCTTGAAAATGATAAATGACCTGTAGTCACGATGTGGTGTGTACATTGTGCATTATCGGAGCGTTGTAGTTTGGTGGTGGAGTTGTTAAAGAACGGATTTTTTTAGCAGTGCTCCATAGCTATTGTTAATTGTATAATGCAATGGTGCGAAGGTGTATCAACGCGTGGTGATGTTGTATTAATTGAGAGCTCTTAGTAGATGGATCAATCAATTTGTGATTTTTAGATCCACTGGCAAACCGAATTTTGTAATGAAATCCGCGCCTTAATGATGGGGCGGCTGACATTGGCAAGAATGAATGTGTGCTTGAAGGAACGTCTTAAGCCAATATCAACGTTGATTAATTTGTTTTTTGGAGTATTTATTGTGATACCATTTACTGTTGCCAGAACTAAATTGGGATTTCGATTTATTCCGAAGAAATAGTATCTGTGGTACGGGATTACGCTTAGATCAGCGCCGGTATCAATCAGAAACGTGATTTGATTCACCGAATCCCGTAGAAATAGACGAGTGTCCTGCGATCGTCTTAGGTCTGCTACTGCGACCTTAAGGCATTGGTTTGATGAACCGGTATTTGCGGATCCCTTTTGTTGTGTAACGAAAGTACATGGTTGATTGCATTTTGATAGTATTTTAATGTTGTGAGGTACCAATACCAATTGTGTGGAAATTGGTATCTTGGTGTTTGTTGATTGTTTTGTTGAAATGAACTTCCCTGGTTTGATTGTAATGGTGGTTTTTTCGAAGGAGAAGGAGTTCGTCTCCATGGCGATTGTGAACGTGAAAGTTGTTGTTGATTGTGTGTATTATTCTCTGGCTTTGTTAACCGAACACTAATTACTTATTACTTAGCATTGTTTCATAAGACCGCTATTACTAGAGCTTTGCGCGTGTACCTTTGAGTTCGGTGTACGTGTGTTGCAATTGATTGAACTCAAGCTCTAAAGCCGAGTTCATTGTTGTGTTGATTCTATTCGATCCAATAGGATTCGTAATAAAATGGCGTTTTATTCTTCGGTATTTTTTCCACAAGTTGATCTATCTTCAACTTCAAGTACGTTGTTCATTTTATGTTTTGTTTATGAATTTTTCATTATTTTTGTTTATGAACAAACCACAAAACGCCAAGCTACAAAAGCCAAATTCGAAGATTTTTCGACGATAGGTGAAATAAAATTGTTCTGTAATTTTTTCATCAACAATGAACTCATTAAAATAATACAGCAGAAAAAATACCGAACGCAGCGAACGGAACAAACACAACGAACTACAACAATGAATCCGCCTAGAGTCCTCTTGCCAATGATGTCGTGGAGTTAATCGGCGATTTTAGCATGATCCTCTTCTGATCGCATTTGTCATTAGCTGGAGGGTCTTGTAGAATGTACTCGACCTTCTCCGCCTGTGCTGCTGAGAGGGACAATACTGTGTGTGCAAACATTTGTTTGTCACAGGTGAGCCTATTTGCGTCGAACATTATTTCGGCTTATATGAACCAAATCATTGGGTTGGTTTCCCAAATAACCCAAAAACGTAACATAACATTTAAATTGGATTAGCACCCTGACAAAAAGGTTTTAAAATTTTGGTCAATTTTAAGTGGATGCGTTAATTTTGTGGTCACTGTATAAGCTAATGATTTGATTTCATGTGCAATATCGTAAGTCCTCATCTGATCCTAATATTAAAATTCCACAAAACTCGATACACGCTTCTTTCGTCGATCTTGGACCACCATAGATAAGACATATAACACACAATGTAACAAAACGTTGTAAAAACAAGCATTAGCTTAGTGGTATAAAACCACGTATTGATAAATAAATTGAAAATATTTCTATTAATCGACACGAGAACAGCTGAATGTTCCCCAATATTTTCTCAGGTGATTCGAGTTCTTTTACTCGGCACGTAACTCGGTTGGAATTTAAATGTTTCGCATTTCATTTTATATTTTATGAATTGAATTTCATGAACAGTTGAGGCATCAGACGGTAAATTAGCTGATAATCATATTTAGGGGGTGTGGCCCTAAAAATCGAGGCTTATAAAGTTTATAGCAGATATAATAATTATTTCATTTTAATGGATTAAGAAATGCAAATAAAATTTATAACTTGTCCCATTTTACTTGTGGGTAGATTCGAAGTTACGCGAAGTGCGTTATATATATTTATGTAAATAGAAATGTAGGTACGTGATTTCCAATTTTGATTGTTGATGCAATTTTTATTAATATTTATATAAAAATGAATATAACAATAAGGTATAATAAATAAAATAAATCAATCAGTATTCAATGTTAAACACACACCTTGCAACACCCAGTGACTAAGATGTTCTGCCGTAGCTAAATCAGCTTCGAATACTAGACCAACACCCATTGCATTCCGTCGCAACGATGTTGTGTACACCGGAGTTTTAAACGTGTTTTGCAGTTTTAATCGATGTACCTCAATTGGAACTATAGCCAAAATTGGTAATGGTTCCACTAAAATTTTTGGATGTGATCGTTCTAAGCACATTTCTTGGAGGGACCAGCGGGCCCCTTCAAGAAATAAACCCGTTATGTAGCAGCCTGTCAATGGTCTCGACTCGATATCATCCGGATCAACGAATTTTGTAACAAATGTAAAGAGAGTCGATCGGTCGAGTGGCCAATTATTTTTACGGCACGCAATTTGAATCAGTGCAGTTAAATAACTCTCAGGTATATGGAGGCCGGATAGCCACATTACCATCGGTTCACCCGAAACTGACCAAAATTTATATTGTTGTTCACGTCGAATTAAATGATTTATCCAGGCAGCCAATCGTTTACAGGTCGCAGGTGCTAATTTTCTCCAGTCATTTGGTAATAAACCATTGAACAGTGCATTCGCGATATTGTCCAGTACCGCATCCATACCAATTTCACCAGCTATCGCTTTTCGTAACAATTCTAACGTAGTTGTAATTCGATTTACTAGATTATTAAACCGTTCCAATTCTTGTAATAACACCACTCCAGTTGGAGTAATATTCATTTGAAGCGCTTTCTTGATACGTGCGTATTCGAATTCCTTCGGCATTTTGTGAAGAATACCAGCTGCCACATTATCAATGAAGTCGTCTCGACTAATTCCGCCCGAAACAGCACCTGCAATTTACCCCAAAAATCGTTTTAATTATATAGGTATATAGATAAACCCTAAAGGATCAATGAGTTGGCCTTTCAACATGTCATCGACACGTGAATTATTAACCGTCCAAGTAAAATTCTATAAATCGCTTACCATAGTTAATTTTTTTCCGTTTGAATGCTTATTGTAATAAAAATAGTTTGGTGTATGTTGTAAATTATCATAAATTAAAATGTCTCATAATATGCAAATTTGTGTTACTTATATCGTATAGTAGAATATAAAGTATCTTACCTGTTTGAGGTTGTAACTCAATTAAATGCAACCACATTTCTTGTACCGCGTTTGTGTAGTAGCCAATTTCTGCATTTGGATGCAAACCAAATATTTCAGGCGTATTCGTAAGTGGAAAATGATCAATAGTTGCAATAAAATCTTCTCGTGTTTTAGCTTCCGTTGGGATTACATAATCAACTGTCTCATCTTGATAGAAGTGAAATGACTCAAATATAAAATCGCCCATATATTCATCCATATAGATCGATACAATTCGCCGATCGTAATCATCAATTACTCGCCCGCCATACATAACTTCCCCTATCAAATATTTTAAACTGTTCCATGGTATTCGGGTTTCTTTGACCGCCAACGCTTTCGATAGATACGTATCGAGTATCATGAGGCAAACATTAAAATCGGACTCATTAAAGTCATAGCTTATATTCCAGCCAAGCTTATCATACTTCCGGCGTTCCTGAATAACAGCATGGAAAAAGGCTAATACATAAACCAATGGTTTAAATGCAGAATGTTGGCAAGAGTCTAACGATTGTTGTCGTAATTTGAAAAACGTCGAACGTAAATTTAATTTCAATCCATTTGGTGGTTCTGTTACCACTTTAAGCGATTTCTGGAGTACTCCAATTGGAAACGTGGGCGTTGGATCTGTCGTTATCCAAAGGCGGAAATCGGGATGTAGTGATTCGACCTTTTCCAAATACTTTTCCAATTTTTTAATAAAATTCACCAACAAGTGACCATTTTGTAGCATTAACCAATTACCCCGATTTCTCGCAACGTCCAACAGTGCTAATGCATTCTACAATACAAAGTATAAAAATGTTATTTTCAAATTGCACCACTAATCTAAATAAAGCCATGTTTACCGTTTCTTGACCTTGTCCAAGTGAAATATGTTTAAATTTGCCACCACTAGCTCCTGATCTGTCGGCTAGTTTCATTAAATCACTCGTAGGATCTGAACCAGGACTCAAAATGAAGATAACCGGAATGAGAGAGGAGGTTTGTTCGTAAATTGCATCAAAGCTAACTACCGGCGGTGTTATATATTCTTCGCCCATTATTTCAGTAATATAGTTATTGATTGCGCGAAAAACTCGATCAGTCCGGAAGCATCGTAGCAACATTAATTTCTAATAGAGCAAAGGTATATATGTTACAATGGGATATTCAAAAAAAACTAAATTATACCTACGTGAAAAGGTGCCATCAACTGTTCAAAATTGCCGGGAATTTCACCAACTTCCGGGGCTTCCAAATTATACCAATCCTCCCACGATTTAAGATTTTGTTCCAAATGAGTTGGTAGTTCGCCAAAAACTTCGATAAATTCGTCCGATAATTTTAAAACATCTTCCCATCCCTGGCTAGAAATCCATTTGGCCGGTATCGGTCTTGCCGATTTTTGCAAAGCAACTGAACCCTTTATAAAGAAATCTAATTCTAATTGATTAAGATTGCCCTCACCCTGTTGTAATTTCGCAGTCATTTGAAACGAAAATAATAGTTTGTGTTTCTCAAATATTCCGGTGCAGCCGTAATCGTAAACATTTTTAGTCAACGTGTTAATAATATTGCTTAATCGTTTCGCAAGGATCGTGTCACGAATTGATTTTCGTAACGAATAGGAGAACACGTCCAAATACGATGCTAGAGAGTATTGGTACATGGTATTTACAACTGCCATGTCCGACAGGACAAAAAACAAATTTGCGCCTCGTTTTGCCGCCGATCGGTAACCATTTCGTAGAATATCAATGTCATGAGCCGTTTTTACAGCCAATTCTAGTTTATTACCTACTTCGTGTGCTTTAGTTTTGGTATTATCCAGTGTTGCAATTAATTCGATATTATCCAACATATTGCCTGTGGACGTTGTTAATTCTCGAAGCAATGAATCCTCTAACTGTTGTAAAAGTTGCTTATTCAAACTTGTCTCTGCTATAAGCATTTCACGTTGTTCTTCTAAATCAGGTCGTTCGGATCGTACTACAACACTCAAAAGTTGATCTTCTAAACCAGAAACAGTTACAGTATAGTTAATAACTGTAGCCTTAGCATAAACGGATGGATCAAAATTAGGATTACTCAGTTTAGTGGTCAAATACATTCGGAAATTTTTATCATAATCGACTTCTTTATCACCAAGTATAATAAATTCGCGTCCGGCTACCTTTTTGATTGTCTTTTCCAGTACATTATCGATTACGGGATCAATGTAATCATCTACATCTTGGAACAAAACCGGAATGCCATACATAATTGCCATTTCTAGCTGTTTTAGAAAATCAAAATCCGAAAAATTTAAAATTTTTAGATTTGATTTTGACTCGCGCCGTTTAATCCAAGTCAAAGCCTGTTGCTGTGGATCAATGCACAGTGGGAATCGTGACGCACGATTTGTTAAAATACCATTTTCTATTGATAGTTCATCAGGCGGTAATCCTTCCGAATTCCATGTGCTCACTTCCACATCGTTACTGAGTATACTGTCAAGTCGAAATGGTGTACTCATTGGAATCTCTCTTTCCGTTATATCACCAAGCCAATCTTCGTAAATCATATGTGTTCGAAATTCCCAAGAAAATGGCCCGGTATATGCCAAAAATGCTGCAGACAATAAACAAGTTCCAATAATCTTGATTTTATCAAGTTTCAAATTCCCTAAATCAATTTCCCAACGAGTTTTTTCTGAACTCAAACCGCTTATGAGTTTATCTGCTGCTTCCTAAAATTAGTAATTATTTAAAATTTTAAAAAACCATTTTCTTTCTAAACACAAAATATTTACCAAACGCCTTTCTGCTTGATCCAACATTTCTTGCAAAGCAGTTTTTTCTTTCATTGAATCTGCGTACCTCTGATTCAAAGAACTTAGATCGTTTTCCAATTTTTGAATTTCGGAGTTAAGTTTAGACAGAGTTTTTATTTGAGAGTCCAATTCATCCTCAAGATATTTAACTTTTTCCTTTTTTGGCTTCACCTCTTTATATACGTCGCAATAGCCGAGAACCGCTCTTACAAACTTGAGTAATCCATAGCCCGCTTTTGAAATAGCTCGCATATCGTCCAGCTTCGATGATTTTTTCATGTGTGTCCGAGTAGCCGTTACCTGCTTCGTCGTTATTAAATCACAATTCATTTCTTGTAAACTTCTAAGAAATCCATTTTCGGACAGCATTGATTTAGCCGATTTCCATGAAATCTCTTTGTAACCTTTAATTATAGCAACACATTCACAAACAACTTGTACCGCTTCCGGTGGTGTCGTAAAACTTCGAATCTCAGTTATATCAGCTTTATCTAGGTCTTCTAAAGCAAGTCTGGCTTGTTCTAATACCGGTAAGGCCTCCGCTAGTACCGCCTCCGCTTCGCTTTTCTCAATAGCAATTTGCTTACTCTTTTGCTCAACTTCAATCGACTTTTCCGACGCCAATTCCTTTTTTGTAGTGGCCGATTCTGTTGCTTCCCCAATATCGACTAACATTATCTCACACTTCTGTGCGGCTATTAAAACTTCTTTACGTTGTTTTTCAACATCTGCACCTAATTTATCAATTTGTTCAGCTGCCTCATTAATTTTATTGATTCCTTCACTCAAACGATCACATTGCGCGGTAACGAAAGTATCTCGTTCGATAATTAATTTTAGGTACGTATGAATAAAGTCTAGATAATGTTTCGGTGTAACATAATTTTTACGCCGTAAAATTTGTAGAAATTCCACCGAATATTGCAATACCGAGAAATGAACATGAACTACATGGTTGATAATGGGATCACGATATGGTTCCGGAATTTTGGGATGCTCAGCTAAAAATACTTTAGCTACTGCGAATAAAGCTTGGTTAGGCCAAGGAAAAATCCAATCAATAGCTGTACTTCCAACAAGACCGGGAAAGCTTCTGCATCGATTTCTGAGTGCGTCACCAGCCGGCGACATGGAGAGCACTACATGTAAATTATCACTGCAAGTGTGTAAAAAGTATGCCCAGACACCCTCCTTGTTAACAGAAAACCCGGCCGCCTCAGCCTTGGATCTACATGTCGATACCACCGTTTCTTTGTCATCGTCACTAAATAATGCAGGCACTACACCAATTGTTAATATATTGTTAATCATTTCGAGAAAACCCTCCTCCGCTATTTGATTGGAGCTGAACAGGAAAACAGTTTTCTTATTTTCTACCCCTGCCATTGTGTACAGTATCTTTAAATCGTCTTTGAACGAGCTTTCGTTATATCCTCGGCTAAGTGTTATCGAGAATACCTCACATTCAGCTGCAAAAGCCGCTAATTTGGTTATCGACTTCTTTCCGGATCCGCCGACGCCTACAACGAGTACATGACCACGATTTATTCTTAACGCACGATGAACTCGGGTCAAATGTTCCAAACAGTCCTCAAACAGTACGATATCTAATTTCTCTTTCCGTTCATTGTATTCTTCAAGAATTTCTTGAAATAGAAAATAAATTGCTTCATAATCTAATAAGTCTTCATAGAATCTTGCCTCAGATTCGTTCACCGCATTTCGATAGTCCCCAAATAGTAGCGGATTACGCAAAACATATTCGTTTAGAGGTGGCTCGAAAGCCGTTTCACCAGATTCAACCGAACCTTCGCTTGCCTTTGTTTTCAATGACATCCGATCTTTAGGAGGAGGTGGGCATAATTTCATTACTTCTTCAGCTATGTTTTCATTCATTAGTTTGATATCTTCATCGTTAATTAATCGATCGCACATCACTCTTGTGAATTCATTTCTCCAGACCCGCAACAAATGTTTCGGTAGATTAAAGTAATTTGGATGTATTAACATCATGCCAGAACAAACCCGAGATAAATCCTTTAGATTGAATATATAGTGAAATTTGGATGGTGTTGGTGGAAATTGTATGATTGCTTTCTTAAACAGCTCGAGCGTTGATGCAACCAAACCATCAACTTGCTCATATAATTCGGGTGAGAAAATTTCTAAATGTCCTTTTAATATCATACTGTATATATGGTGAACAGTGCTATCTTCTGGGAATACTAAATTATAAACGGCAAACATAGAAATAAATCGAGGATCAACATCATTTCTTCCGCCACCTGCTCTACCCATAGCAGCAAAAAAGATTAGATCCTTAAATTTTTTCCAAATTAAATCTTTTCCACGATCATAAAGACCACCACGTTCGAAAAATAGTTTAAGCAGCGCAATTGGTTGTTGAGTACCATAAGTATCGACCTGCGGCATATTCATGTCATCGATAAATGTTGCAATTTTCTTACCAATTGGTGGACCGAAAGTATCTTTAGTTCGTTTTTCAACCGCCGCTTCCAAAGTCCTCTGCACATCCATCGATGAAGTTCGTGATGAAAAATTAATGTTAAGCACAATGTTTACATCCTGATTTAGATGTCGCAAGTAATCCGCAATAATTGCCGTTTTAGCTGTCCCTGTTTCACCTACCAATAAAATTGGTTGTTTTATTTCCATCATCATATTCAAAAGTCGTCCCGTTCGAAGTGTATCGACGGTGGGAACAAGAATTTTACTAAATTTCATTGTTCGGTCATGTTTATATTCGGGAACAATCCATTCCCAAGCTACCCACACCTTTCTCTTCTGATCAAGAAAATATTCGTACAGCGTTGGTTTTGATGTCGGCGTTTGAAGTGTGGTCGCAGGTTTTATAGGAGTATCTTCCACATTCATCATACCAAATGCTTTTTTTACAAAGTCATCATATATGGCACGTGATTTTCCTAGGAGCGTAGCACCCAAAGACGAGTATAATGTCTCTATAAAACTGCATTCGATCACATCGTCTTCGTATTGTTCTTCAGAACATGGTAAAAGAGCATCGAACATTTTACAAAATTGTGTAACCATGTTCAATCCCGTTTGTTCAACAACTGTCGTTAGTGGTTCACCTTGATGGTTTCCGTCCATTCCTTCGGTTATGAACCCAACACCCGGTGCTATAAATCGTTCAAACATATTCGTTAATACTTCCAATTCGTAAGGTAATCGATGTTTTAGCCAACGTTCCCAGTATGGTGCGAATCCTAAATTTTTAGGATCTACATAAACCATACCGGCACGTGACACCGTGGCCGGAGATGCAAATGCCAAATTACCAACTTCGAAAAGTAGCGCACAATAGTTTTCGAGTCTGATTCGTTCTCCATTTGCTAATGTCAATAGTTTATTGTCATCCATTACCGAATTCATATTTTCTATCCACAAAGCATCAACATCACCGTCAAAGCAAACATATCGTCGTTCTTCACGCTCCGTTGGCTTATTTATTTCGCGAAATATATTTGAAAATAAACCATCTACCCAATCTCTTGTATCCATATCCAAATATCCGTACAACTCAATCACCGAACACGCCTTTGGATTTAGAACAGTACATTTTGTGGGTAGCCCTAAAATATTTTGAGCCTTTATCAAGCCATTGATCACAACGGTTTTTCCACCACCTGTAGGCCCAACAATCATAGTACAATGTCGTGTCATCATCGTTTCATACATTTGCACAACTTTATCTTCTTGATCTGCCAATAATATATAGCCATCAGTACGCAAACCTTCACTTACTGCAGCATTGAAATCCGGATATCCAACCCTTGGATAATCAACGCCCGGAAAAAGATCCTTTATCAAACCCAAAAAAAGTGGGACATCGTCGAATACAAATTTCGGAAAATTCATGTCTCGCAACACACGCATCAGAACGATATTTTCCGATTGATCACCTGATTTCCGTTTAGTCACTCCAGCCATCCTAAGCACCGAATTTAATGAACGTAGGCCCCAATCGTAATGGTATTGTTTTGATAACTGTTCTTCAGCTAATTTATAAAGAACCGTCATTTTTCTTGCCAAAACCTTGGCCGTTAAAAATCCATCCGAAAATAGTGATATAAGACAAATTAGTTCTTTGTCGGGCATGATACACGTGACCGGTCTGAATAATGCTTTGACCGATTCGGGTAGTTCAGTTCGACCGGCATAACCTGGATTCATCGTTATAAATATTCCAACTTTTGCATCCAGAGCGATATCGGATCCTTCAAATGTGAATCGTTCAAGTTTTAGTAGAAGCGCACTACGAATCGTTTGTAATTGTGTCGATATCACGCTCAACACAGAGATATCAATACGGTTAAACTCGTCAAAGCAACCCCAAGCACCGCACTGTGATAAACCGGACAAAATTGTTCCGACAGCGCGGAAATCCATACCTTCACCGCAATTTGTAACGACACATAATAACGCCATTGCTTTTGCCAAATCTTTGACGGTTTCAGTTTTACCTGTTCCGGCAGGCCCGGCGGGTGCCCCACCTAGATGCATTGTTAAAGCTTGTGTAATTGTTAAGTAAATACGATCGGTAAGTGGTGTTATAACAAGACGACCATTTAAACCCATGTATTCATAACCGTATTCAAATTTTCCCGTACATTGTGCAACGTATAAATTATCCAATTCTCGCATCCAATAAAATCGTAATTGACTTTCCCAACCAAACTCTTGCGCATCTAAAACACTGTCTCGGACGAATGCTTCAATAATATCGCGGGCATGTACATCAATCGTTGTAATTGTTTTAAACTTTAGCCGATCATTTCTTGTCAAATCTTGACGCACCTTAAGAACCAAATCATCGATTTGCTTGTTTTGTTCCTCCAAAAATTGTTTCATTGCACGTTTATTTCCATTTTTCACGCGAAAGAACACCTCTTCAACCTCAGCGGTCCACCACACTTGATTTGCAGCCAAACAAACCATACCCTGGTAGAGTAATATCCATTCCGGTCTTGTGAGGCTTCGATCTTTGCCATATTGAAAAATACATTTTTTCGTGATAAATCGATTAGTACGACGCATCTCACTTAACACTAAATTCATCCAGTCTTCAACTCGTCCCTCAGTAAACACCTGATATCGAAATTCCATTACCTCACCTTCACTTGAAATCATTGCCGCTGCAATTGGCCGATCATTTGGATCGATACCTAATCTCAACGATTTAATGTTATCGAACATTTTGATCATGTGCTCCTGAACGCTTGAACATTCGCTACTGCCCAATATGGAAAGCAGCTCATCCGTAGATATGAAATAGAATCTCGGAAATATTCGGCGTTTACTATCCAAATATTCATTTAATGATTTTTGGCATTTTTCTAAACCTAAGCCAAGTCCTTGGAATTCAGCCAATCGTCCGGTGATCAAACATATTGGTAGAACTAATGGATTTTTGGCACAATCCGTCATTATCTATATATACGGAATTATAACAAATGGGTTAGCTGAAATTTAAATTTGTTGAAATAATAAAAAAATGTGTAGGTACCCTGCGGTATGCCTTATCAATGTCATCGAATTTTCTCGCTTCCTCCGGAAGTTGCGTACGGATATCACCGCCTACAAAAATCCCTTCTAGATACAACCATTTCCTTTGAGTACTAATCCACTCATCAATTATTTCAGATGCAAGAGACAAATTTTTCTCCCATGTTTGCACCGTTTGTAGGAAAGGACCAATAAATCTAAATCGTACGAAAAATTAACAAACATATCAGTTAACTATAAAACAATTTAAACTTACTGCGAAGCAGCCATTCCTTGTAAATTCATCGAATTATCTTCCAAAACTAGAGATATTTCATCGACCGCACCGAGTGTATACCCTCGCTCATCACCACCTTTGAAATGTTTATTAACTGAAAATGACATTGTGTCCCAAACCTCTGCAATCTCCTTTACTCCTCGTTCAATTGCCAACTCCTTAATAGCATTGTTAATTATGGTTTCGGCAATATCCTGATACTTATGTAACTCCATCGCAAACATATTCTCCAACGTAAATCGATCAGCGGCCATATCAAAATATTGTCCAGTTTTTTCCATCAACATTTTCCAATGGCGTTCACGTAATGCCTCATTCTTTAGACTCACCATTAACGGAATACTATTCTTGAACTGTTTTAGTTTAACGTCTAACATTTGACCGATAGGCATCAAGCGTATCCAACGTGGAAATTTACGAAATTCTTTCAAAAATCCTTCAATTCCCTCTAGCAAAGCTTGCGGATTTAGATTTGACCACAGGGTTCGGGACCAATTGACCCTCGCCACCTTTTGCTGTCGATATAATTTATACACCACCTGCATACCATCAAAATCATTTTTACAACGTAAAAAGTCACTGTAATCAGCTAATGGCATATCAAATAATTTTTCTGCGTTAACCAAGTCGAGCCGTTGTTCTTCCAGCGATGCAAACTCATTAGAGTACAGTTCGATTAATTTCACACCAGCATCCATATCTTGGCCAACCGCTCCCGGGCCAGATTCCTCGAAACGTATTACAAATTCCGCCAACTGTAATTAATTTACAAAATGGGCGTATTAATAAATAGTCATAACTAGACACTACAAACTTACATTTAGGCAAAAAGTTGATATTTCAGTAGTAGTCATATCGGCAAATTTCTTTTTAATCGGTTGCAATGTATTCGCCTTGTGGTACGCCGAGGTAAACAACTTGTTCCACCGTTTTGCCAACTGATACGACATTAGCATATCACTAAATGGAAATTTTATATTGTGCTCCTGAAGCACACTGTACGTCTCTTGCATTTCATTTACACGATACTCAATAGTTAACGTTGTTGACTGAATAGTAGCAATAGTTTGCATTACGACCTTAAAATCGGTTAAACCTTTAATATTTCGATCAAGATCCGATCTTAAACTGGCAATATGATGCTGTAATTCAATAATGTTAGTTCGGGTGCGCTCAGCTAATATGTTACCCAGTGAATTACGCCAATCGATGGCATAGTCAATTATTGTAGAAATTAGAGGCCGCAAATTAACCCTGCGCGTATCAAAAAATCAGTAATTATTTGTTACAAATACAACGTGTTACCTAAGAGTTACCTAATTCCACGAATATCATGGCATGGTTTGTGATTGGTTAATTCATCCACTATTTGTGTATAAAATAAGAATTTCTCGTCCAACTTTGCAAGTGGCAGACCGCGATTCACATATTTTTCCCAAATTGCAGTCTTATCATACATCCATAAACTTTTATATTTGAGCCATCTAAAATTAAATGAAATGAAACGAATTAAATCTTTTTTACAATACTAAATTTGTTTACCTATGCAAAAAAGTCCTGACATCGCCAACCAAACGTGTTATTGAATCTTGTATTTCACGAATTAAATCTCGAATCTCCGATAGTTGAATTAAATCTTCAAAAAATGATACAATATACGGTTCATTATTTCTTGTTTGCCTTGGGCACGGTATACACGTTCCCCTCATCCATCTAACAAAAACTCTTGAACGCTCTAGAAAATCTTTTAGTGAATGCACAATAATATTATAAATCTCGTGTGAATCAGGTTTTAACAAAATGATCGAGCTCGAGAGGATCGCATCCACTTGAAATAGAGCTCGATCGCCATTTAATTCGGTACAAAAATCTTTTAAATTTTTAATTGTCAATCGAGTTAAGCACTCAAACGATGCTTTTTCCCACGCATTGTAGTATAACACCATTTTTTCTGATTCGCCCGTGAATGTACCAAGCATCAAACTTTCCAGTTTGATTAAAATCACGCCAATCGAATCGTACATTTTTCCAATTTTACGCATCTTGTAATTACGCACGTCATTCATTTGATTGAAGAATTCGCGACACTCGAGCATGTCTTCACATATTGTGACACTCTTTTTTGGTTTTAGTGGTGGCTCAATTTCATCCCCGCCCCCAGTATGTACATCATCAGGTGGTGGTGCAATCGACGGGACAGTTGTTGCTGCTGCTGCTGTTGCCTCCGCTTCTCTCATAGAAGTTGGTTCGATAATTTTTATGATTGGCCCTGTCGAAACCTTAGATTTGGATTTTCTGTATTCCAATGAAAACAAGCAGTAATTTTGAATTTTTTTAATTCGATTCTTGATGTCATCTTCAATGTGATTGATTTGTCGTACCATCGAAGTTAGTTTTTTAATAACCTGAAAACAAGAGACTCATGATTGTTATTCTGGACATGAATTCTGTTCGCTTTTCACAATACATATACAGTGTATATTTATACTGTTTAGATTAGAGGTTCAACTTAGTTGAACCTTCAATATAAACACCAAAAGTTAACTTTGAGTTTTCCATAAAATTAATTGCATTCATCTGAAATGAAACAGCGAGCAAGATTCTCAACAGTGTTGACCTACGAAGGCTTTACATGTATAACGCATATTTTCCTAATTATATGCTAAAAACAATCGGATACATAAACAAAGTCCAAATCGACATCGATTTGGAAAAAATGAAAAACAACATAAAGGCTAACGCTAAGGTGATAAAGCTGGAGAGAATAACTAGATGGATCAATCAAGAGAAAACAGCAGAACCTACTCAGGTGATCAAGATAACTTTCAGAGCCAACTCCCTACTGACGGAGACCGCAATTTATGAGGTAAAGAGAAAAGTCACTTAATTTATCCTGAAGCCACTTATGTGCAAAAAATGTCTTATTTATAGCCAAATGGCGAAACACTGCAGAGGGAAAGAGAAATGCAACTGCGCATAAACAGATCATGGAAACCAAAACTGCAGAATGAGATGAAGTGCTATTACTGCGGAGAAAAAACATCCATATGCATAGACAAGTTGATCGTGAAAATGTTCAAAATTGCAATTGATGGCGGACATCAGGCTAAAAACAATGCATCTGAACGTTAGACGTATAAACATTTAAAGACAAACTTGTAAAATTATAGACAATTGAAATTATGATATATCCTGTTTATGAGAGACATGGTCAATAGACAGTGATATACTATAATAAAAATAAGCGAGTGAATATGTATAATATATAATTGAATAACAGAGACGACAATTACGACGACGTAGGATTAATAAAATAAAATAAATAAATAAAAGAATAACACAAAAGATAAAAAAAGCTAATACAACCTGATAGAGAATATAATCGCGATTACAAGAGACGAAGTTGGAAAAGACTATAAAATAACAAACATATATATTCGTCCTAACAAACAATACAAATATGTATATAATGGATAAATGGAAAAACCGACAATGCCTATTGACGAATGGAGCAACACGGATTCCACGTAGCGGATTTTTTTAAACTATGGTAACAAAGATAATAAATAAAGAAAATAAACAATCGGCATTAATAATAAAGAAAATAAACAATCGGCAACACTCGCGATTATTCACCTTTTTTATACTGTGCTATCTAGCGTTGCTTGGTTTAATTTTATTTAAAGATATATATTAATTAAAAATGATATAGGTTATGTATAATTAGCGATTTTGTGGCTTATGTAATATAAAAAACATGAATACATGTATATCCTTGATTTTTCGGCATATCGATCACATTATGTCAATTTTTGTAGTTAAGTTAGTTTCAATCTGATCCACCAGCGGCGCTTTTTCAACTTTTACAATCGTCAATAAATCAAACAAAAAAAAAACATAAAACAAACATATGTGTGGAAAAAATAACAAGAAGATTCAAAAGTGAACGTACAGCGAAGGACATACGAGAGTTCCAGAAGAGACCATACATAAAAACGGGCAACATATAGACAAAATAACTGTTGAATCTGAAAAAATCATCCAATAGTTATTTTTAAATGTATGTCATTCAGCAGCTCTGATTTTGAAATCTGCAATAGAGTTTCTGCCAAGTGAGTGTGAACTTTTTTTAAGAAACGTAGGCACGTATTTTTCTGAGAGCCCAAAAAGTGCACCTGTGCTAACTGAACTTCAGGAATATTTTAATATCGCTAAAACGAGGATTTTTCCAGCATCAACGAGATGGCTTTCAATGCATCAATGCATTATGAATATTTAAAAAAATTGGAATGTTTTAAACCATTTGTATACGAACAAACATGTACAAAACGTTAGAAGGCTGTAAATATTTTGAAACATTTACAGAATCCTGAAATTCGAGCATACTTTATGTTTTTAAAAAACATTCTGAATTATTTTAATCGGTTTAACGCAGTTTTTCAATGCGATTCTGTTTTGAATTTTTTTTTGACTTATAGATGGCTAATGTGTAAGAATCACAACAATCAGTTTCGAACAGAAATCAAATTTATCCGCGATCCAGCGTTAAAGGAAAGAAAAAGTATGAGGTGGTTGGGAAGATTCTGTTTTAGTTCATAGATTATATGATGAATCTAAAAAAATGTTGATCACTCTTTCTAAGATGACTAAGATGATTTTAAAGCCCGAAGTTATTGGCGGAATTTTACATGAAAATATTTTAGAGTTCCATGACATTGGGTGCTTTCAGGGCATCCAACAGTTGGGAACATGTTGAGTAAAATCACGGCCAACACTATGAAAATGTTTAGCACTATGAAATTTGAAAATCAATTTGGCGATGATTTTACTAATCATGATAGGGGATCTGAAAGCGCCCATTGTGCATGAGCAAACCAAATAAAGCACTGATGATTTTAAAAGCGGCACCGAGTTCAACGAGTAATTAAATGGACCAATTTCCGAAATCCAAACTGAATATATCTCAGATCAACAGAAAATTTTAATAAAACAAAATTGTGTTCGATTCATAGAAAATACATCTATAAAATATTACAGAAATTCCTTTAAATGACAATTTTTAAAATTCTACAGTTTTTAAATCCTTATATAGATCTTTATATTTCCAACAGTAAATTTTCAAAATCTTTAACCGAACTTCATGTTTGTCTCGATCATTTCTGTGACAAATTTCGATTGCAGAACGAATGGAGCGACTAACCTTACGAATTTTCAGAAACAGAAAAAGAAAAGTTAGGGCAGCTAACTGTTGAACAATTTTGGAATCAAATAGCGACAAAAAATGCAACCAATCTTTCTCTCTCTCTCTCTCTCTCTCTGTCACTATATCCCCATCAAGAGATTTGGCCGCCTCAAATGAAGTTTCATCATCGTATTTTCATTTCGGATAATGAGTGGATTAATTCATTGATCCTAAAAAACCAGTCGAAAAAATTTTTCCATGTCACACCACCGGGAATCGAACCCGGGAACTCCGGTTGCTGGAGCAAGCATGCTGACCACTTTGCCACCGTGGCAACCAAGGATGCGTGTATTTTTCCTAATTTAAGCGAAGTTGCCAATTTCAGACTGTCAATACCACACTCAAACGCGGATGCAGAACGCATTTTTTCTATGGTAACGGATATTAAGGGAAAATAGGAAATCGTCAGGGTGAAGAATGTTTAAATGCACTATTTGTCTTTAAATCGGCAATGCAAAATGGAAATAGAAATTGCATCACGTTCGAAACTACATCAAAACATTTACCTTTATTTTGTTCAACTAATATGTACCAAAGTGTTTAATTAATATTAATAATTCCAAGAAGGATAATTGTAGATGTACTGTATTAAATGTTTGTTTACTGTATTAAATTTTTTACTTAAATGATGATTGTAATTTACCAGGGAAATTGTATTGCAGAAATCGGGAAAAATTTGGAATTTCATTGGAGTAATGGGATTTTGTGTATGAAAAATCTGGCAACACTGGTTCGATACCAAATATTTAAAACTAGCAAAAAAAAAATGAATGACGAAAGATACGACGTGTGCTGCACAACTGATGACGCGAGACATGCAATAGAAGAAATACATTAAACAGAAAGAACAAACCATAAAACACAAAATAATAGAAGAAAATACCTCCAATGATACTAAACGTGCCCATACACCTGCAAGCATGCTTGACAATCATCGTGTTTGCGCAATCATTTTGAGGGTGTATGGGGGTGATTGAAAGCTTGCGCAATCCTGTAAAAATGATTGACGAAATATCAAACATGTTTGATTTTTTCTCTTCAATCATACGATTGCGCAATCATGATTGAGAGTGTATTGTCTTGCTGGTCAATCATGTATGACAGCTGCATTATTATTTATACAATTTCGGCATTTGAAGCAAATAACAAAGAATTTTATTCTGAGTTTCTGAATTTATATCGAAGTTTTCCAGCATTGTGGCAAGTAAAAAGTGATAACTACAAGAATAAAAATAAAAAAGACGAATGTTACTCTTTGTTTTTTTTTGTGACTCAGTTGCCAAAATTATAATCATAGCCTCACAGATATTTCTTTTCGACATTTTAAGTACTTTGTGATTGACGTTGTTAAATAGAAATAAAGATTGCACAACAAGATTGTGTAGTGTGTGAAACGCATCAAGCATGCTTGACGAGCACGCTTGTCAAGCATGCTTGCAGGTGTATGGGCACCTTAAGGATACTAAGGTAAAAAAATTAGAAGATTGGCTGCGGGCCAATAGTCGGGTAAAGGCGGCGATTCATGTATACATTTTTTCTGACACATAAATAATAATCGCTTTGATTGGTTGAATGTTGGCCATATTTTTTTTATCGTACGACAAAAACTAAAAATTGAACATTGCTTAATTTTGTATAAGTTTTAACGGCAGTGTAGAACAAAAGAATATATATTTTAAAATATAAAACAGAAATTGCTTGTATAATATATTCTAAAATATAACACAGAGGTTGCTTGTTTTATAAAATGTCAAAAAATATAAATACGACAAAATTTTTATACATGTATCACTGAAGTGGGAATTCGTTTTTATCGTATTAGAGCGTGTTTCAATTGGTTTAAATACCGCATAAAAAGTTAAAAATTGTGGTGAATAAAAATGTCAAACTTTTTATCTGCTTCAAGAGCTGATAAAATTTTTATGTGGAAAACATTTGGCTGACAAAAATTTTTGTTTGTAAACAGAAATTTGTCATGTACAAATTTTGAGGAAAATCGTAATGATTTAGATGTAAACTAACCATAATTAATTAATATATTTAAATAGTATTTATTTTACATATTTTCATATTTAAATTTGCTATATACGTTCATAATTACACATAAAATAAGCAACCATGTTATTATCAAAATTTTAACCAATTGAAACACATAAAAAGTTAAAAAGTTAAAAAATATTTACCACGAATAAATTTTTAACTTTTTAACTTTTTATGCGGCATTTAAACCAATTGAAACACGACCTTAGACAAAAAATATTAACCAATCAGAGTGATTATGATTTATGTCTATCAGACATAATTTGTACATGAATCATCGCCTTAAAAGTCAATTTTAAGTAAATTTTTCGGTAAATTCATTTATTTTTCAAAAACTCTATAGCAAAGTGATCGAAAAATCTGTGCTAAATCCGATTTTTACCATAGTAAACGATTTACCCACCCGACTATTGGCCCGCAGCTTTAGTAAATTTTTTAAAGAAAATCTTTGCTTGCTAAGACTAGCACGGACCTACTTTCCACCTCGTACAGAAATGCGGGCTACATTATTTGGATTCCAGATGGCCTACACTGATTCTCGACAGTCGCCAAAGTTTCAGGTAATTCCTGTGAAAACCGCCACAGAAGAAAATTTCTTAGTAATTTTTTTGTTCATAATCGTTACATACAGAGACTGGCACGAACCTTCTTTTAATATCGTATACAAATAAGGGTTCACTATTTCAGATGCAATTAACGTAAACGTATTTTTTTGCAGAATCTTACGTATAATCATTATACTCGTATTTTTATTACAGACTTATTTTTTGAAGTTACCACTAAATTTGCTTTTCATAAACAAATTTATTTATTTATTAAATTTTTTCTTTTTTTTTAGTATTGGCTTGTAAAATCAAATATGGTTGTAGCATGTTAATGCAAAAAAAAATTGGGATAAGAAGTAAAATGCAGTTTTTCAAAATTTTTCTGGCCAAACCAAAGAAACATTTTTTCGGGCTACTGTTCGGACCAGTTTCACATCGGTCTCTAATGTTAAAACTAAGCGGCTTTGCGAAAGCAAAACAGCTAAACTTAATTCTACAAAATAGAACTTTAATCAAAATAAAGTGACATAGAAAAGAAGAAGAAGAAGAATCATGACAAACAGTGTCTTCGTATAAAAAAATAAAATAAAAAATACATAATTTTCTTTTCTTTAATCGACCAAGCCGTATACAAAATTCAACTTGAATTGATTGAGAAAGGCGAACAGATTCGATGTCCTGAGCTAGAACATATTATTATAATTCCTCCCTTGCGGTAAATGTTATGGGTCTATTGTTTATTTATTGATCGTAAAACAATTTTGGTAGAGGAAGAGTGCATACCTATAAGCATTATGAATGAACATAAAGAATACTTCCATTAGGCCTAATAACCTCAGATTTTTTCAAAAACAAATACACTCCATGCTAATACCCTCCATATTGAACTCGTATTGAGGGTCCTGCAAGGAGATTACGACATCGCTGAAGATTACGACATACTGAGTCGAAACATCGGTTTTGTAGAACAGCTCCGTCCGATGAAAATCAGGGAAATACGCAGATAGTTGAAATTTAAGAAGGTTAAAAAATGTAACACACAACACTCCTTTGTGATGTAACGAAAAACTGATAATCAAAAAATACATAAAAAAAGGTAATAGGTAATAGGTACTTACATTGAAACACCTTTCGCAATATCCGCTTAAATTAAATGACTGCCAACTATAGCGGCCCAAACCTGCCTGTATCAAAGTTTCAGCTTCATATAAATAGTCTTTCAGAAAATGTACTTCTGCCACCGTCAGGCTAGATATCAACGTATTATAATCTTTTATCATTTTAGTAACTGCTTCTACATCGTAAAATATTAAATCTTTTTTCATAATTGATGTTCGAATGACCGGACTCACTGTGAACCCCAAAAATTCAAACTCCTGCCCTTCAGCAATTACATCAAATATTTCACGCCGAAAATTAACGACAAACCGAAGTTTATAGTCAATCAATACACTATGGCCGATTACCTCTTGCCACGTCGGTATATTCTCCTGTTTTGTTGCCTTTACCATTACTTCAGCTTGTTTCAATTTAAATGGATCGACAATTTGCGTGGGTACGACGTGTCGCGGCGTTTGAATATTTTGTGCCATTTGTAAAAATTTATTGGCCATCAGCACATTAGTATCGATATTATCTGGACGATTGGCCAACCATTTTATGGCAGTAGCCATTGAAGCAAATTTTCCTCGAACCATACTACCGCGTCGACCAACGCCAAAAAATCCTGACTGTCTACGCTTCTTTTTATTATTCGCTTCAGACTTAGCGGATGGAGCAGAATGCGTATCGATTAACTCTTCGCTGAACTCTAATTTTAAAAGGTTTCGTTTTAAACAATCGTTAACTACAAACGTTGCTGATTCTAAATAACTATCTAAACAGCTGCTTTCATATTTTTGCATATCGCTAACTAATTGAAAATATTGACCGAATGCCGTTCGCTTTAGATAACTTTGTTTTAGTCCTGGTTCGTTCTCCATTGCCCGAAAAGCGATTACAGATTTTTTTAAATGATTGAAAAGTAATCGTTCCCAAAAAACAGCACCAGCTTTAATCGGTTGGTTTCGTTGAATTGGAGGAGATTTATGGTTTTTCAGAAATTCCAGTTCGATAACTCCAACTTCGGTTATAAATTGTTTGATGACCGATTCATGTTTAGACGAAAGAAATTTAACTATTGAATCTCGTGTATTCATAGTCGATACGTCTTCTATTAGTTCCAGCCCATCTTCAGCGGTTCTGGAATTTAAAATTAAATTCAATGAATATAATTTGTTATGGACGTGGTACGGTCGACTAACCTTAAACAATTGATACATCTCTCCAAAACCTTATTGGCATCCTTTTCCACCTTGCCCACAAACTTATAAAAATATTCCAAAGTCGCTTGCCAATTTTCCAAATTACCCGGTTTGAATATATCATAATCAATGCTCATTATGTGATCAATTAACGCATACACTTTTTTCATAATCGTATCCACTTCTTCTGGTTCGTGTACGATCGATTTCAATCGGTACCCAAACATATTCTCAAATTGAATAAATACTTCGGCAATGTTAGCAATATCGTCACTTATTTTGGTCATATGATCAACCGTTTCGAATAAAACTTTCTTATCGAACTCCCATCGCGAACCAATACCAGTTTCTTCAATATACTCGCGTGTCGATTGATACGATTCGCGCCATAAGCGTAAAAGTTTTGCGCAATTTGTTGCTAGCGTGTATACGGTATTTGGAGTATTTTGAAAAATTGTGTCGAGCTTAAGAATTATTTTAATTTTCTCCGTGATGACGAATGAAATTTTTGATAATAAAACTTGCATCAGATCATCACGACAATAGTAATTTGACATTGTCCAGATATAGCGCAGGCCAACCATCAGGCTTGGTACCAATGAAAAAATTTGTTTAAAATCATCAGAATCTCTGAAGTGCTGTAGAGAAAAATACAATATTTTATTATTTTTACTGTCGTTAGAAAAAGAACGAGAAAATTTTGAGATTGCGGAATAATATATATTCGTCAGATTACTCGTACCTATACATAGGTGAGATGAGCACACCCAACTTTATCGATAATGGAGACGACGCCCTCTAGTTAGAGGTGTTCAACTTTTTCATAAGGCTTGAATAAAATCACAATAAGCAATTGTGGCATCATCTTTTCTATAGTACAATGAAAGATGATGCCAGAGATCCTTCAGTCCGTACCAGTGTGTTACTGACCAGAATTTGTAGTTAGTATTTGACAAAGTTTTCAATCTTTCAGTAATCAGAAACCCTTGAAGAAAAGAACGATTTACGCTCTTGCGGTATGAGGATGAAACACACCAAGAGCAGCGCAACATATTCCAAAAAATCCACACTAACGAATGCGTTTGGGCGTGCACATCAAGCAGCGCAACTAAGAGCAGTAAATTGAAGCTGATGGGTATGAATATAATCTGTTTAAATTTAATTTTTTCTATTAAAATTACAAAATATTTGATTTCTTTTATTGGAAATATCCATATTTATAATCAAACTATAATGGTTCTGTACCATTGCATAAGCGAATAAGCAAATATTTATATTTGCTGCTCGCTGCTCCTGGTGTGTTTCATCCTTTAGTTGGCTCAGTTTTAAGTCAGGTATACTTTACTCAATTTCAATTGTCTATTACAGCGTCGCTAGGACTGCAAGTTGTTTCCACAATGATGACTGAGAATAGTGTAAACTGACCTAATCTACTAGATAGCCATGGTGGACCAATAAAATCAGGATAATATTTCAAAATGATGGATACAAATCAAAGTGATTAACATTCCAATAGTGGTAGGATTTCGTTGTTAAGAATATAGAATGAACCCTATTTGGATCGAGCATTTATTGGAGTTGATTATCTTTCTATGCAAAAACACTATTCTACACATAATACCTAAACGACGACTTAATTGGTTTCGAAATCGATTATTCCTACAGTTTTAATCGTCACCTGTTAACTACTAAATTAAATTAAACTTACTATTAAGTAATCCTTTATCGTGCGCAAGTAGTCCGAGTTCTCTTTGGCAATATCATGGAAACGTCGCACATTAGCCAAAAATACATTATAAGTTTTAAGCAATTTTGGATTAGTAGCTTCAACACTAACTAGAACTTCTGCGACAAACGATGTTTTCAACTGCTCTATCACACTATTTAAATCGGACTCGATCGTTACCCAATAATCATATTCCGCCATTGGCGTAAATTCTTCAGGCTCATTTTCTTTAAACACATTAATCTGCTTATTCACATGACGCATCCAACCATTAACGATATCATTTAATTGATTTACGTCTAAATCACTAACTGCTGTTTTTCGTGGATCAACCAGAATTTTCGTTTTTATATCTTCATCGGTGAGGTAATCTTGGCCTGGGGCATTATACGAAGTCGGTAGATTAAATGTGCACACAACATGTGATATGGTCCAATCGATTGAATCAATAAAATCACAAACATGATTTGTTAGTTCATTTCGGATAGGGTACCGATTCGTTGGGTCAGGTTTCAGTATAATCGGTTCTTCGGCAGCCTTTTGTTTAGTTTCTTTTAATAATTTTTCCCATTTCTCCGATAGTGTTACAATCAATGGTATTATTTTTTCTTCCTTCTCTTCCCCCTCCTCCTCCTCTTCTGCTTCCTCCTCGTCAGAATCACGCTTCACTTCTTCAACGGATTCAGTTTTCGGTGGCGCTCCTTCTTCCAATTTCTTAGTTCTAGTACTTTTAAGATGAGAATCATCTCCTCTAGCATGAAGTCTGCAACATTATAAAATGCGTTATTTTGAAATTGTTACGAACGTAAAATCAATAATACCAACCCATGTTTTTTTGCTTTAACCGCTTTCGAGTGAAAATCACTTGGCCGCGATGCATCCAAAATTTTTACATTTTCCGTCGTATCGCTCGTCATAATTTCATCGTCTTTCAGTTTAAATAGATTTTCATCAAAAACAATTGGTTCTTGAAATTGAAATCTGATCGCATCTGTAAATATATTTGACAGTGTCGTCTTCACCAAATCGATAACCTCGCCTTTTATTGTTCCAAATATAAAGCGATTCGGTAATTCCGACTCACTTTCGATTTTATGATAAAATATACGACATTGCAGATCATCGGTCCGAGTAATATATAGATATTGGATGTTTGGATCAAATTTGTCGAGAGGAACAAAACCAAAAAAGCAATGAAGTAGCGGTGTCTTGACATAGGTTTGAATGATTTTCTGAGAAAGAGAAACAAAAAATTTGTATAAATTATTTTGAATAAATAACCACTGTGCGCTGATAGTAATTGCTCGTGGCTTAATTATTAGATGTTTATCTAGCTTACTTCAACTTCGACATATTCGGGTTCAGGTTCAACCACAACTTCTTCTTTTTTCTTAGATTTTTTCCCCTTTTTACCTTTACCTTTTCCCTCTGAAAATGTTTACAAAAGTAAATTATAAATTTATTCGACCCTACTGAAAATTTTAAAGAAATTTCACCGATATCATCATCATCCGCAAGGCCTTTTTACACATAAAAAAATTATTAAAGTAAAAAATTATAGTTTAAACTAGCAAAAATACAACTACCTCCGCTTGGCGACTTCGGCGACCTTGGGCTTTTTGGCGATTTCGGAGACCGTGGACTTTTCGGTGACTTTGTTTTTCCCTTGCCCTTGCCCTTTTTACCCTTCTTGTCTTTCGGTTCAACAGGCTCGACAATCACAGGTGGTGGCACTAATTCAAGAACAGTAATTGTACTTTCCACTAATTTATCATAAAATGTACGATAGACGAACACAACCCTTTTTTCAATTTCCTTAATCTCTGTTACTTCGTCTTCAATGAAAGATTTGAACTGGCTATAATTCTCGTAAATGAATTGATTTCTAACGTCTAGATCGTAAACACCGAGGCAACGACCGATAATATCACGAATCCACTCTAACGTTAATTCCATCACAAAATCTTGGGGCATTACCGGTTTCTCTACAAAATAATCTTCGGTTACTTCATTCATTTCGTTTGGAGCCGACTCCTCCGCAGGTGCCCCTTCTGCACCAGGTTCTTGCTGAGCAGTGGAATCTTGCTGAGTAGCCGGTTCTTGCTGAGTAGCCGGTTCTTGCTGAGCAGCCGGTTCTTCCTGAGCAGCCGGTTCTTGCTGAGCAGCCGGTTCTTGCTGCCCCGACACAGATTCATCCGGTTTATTTTCTTCTTCCATTTTCTTTTAAAAATTATTTCGTTACAATATTCACATAAAGAAAGTTACTTTCTGAATAACAAAACTATTTTGACGTTGATTCCTTCGATTAGAATAATAACAGCTAGTATTAGTTGTTTATCCAATTTCATCGTCAAATTACTGTGGCAACATGAAAAAATTCTTTGTTACCACAACAGGGCTTACAATTTTTATGCGGTAACCATGAATTTGAAATACACATTATACGACCATCGGCAACAATTTTGTAGTTAGTTACCCTTAAAATAAATCAATTATAAATTCAATGTTACGTAACCTAAACCTAATGACACTGGTCTTTAGATATGGCAAGGAATTCGGTAATAAATGTCCAATACAAATTTACAGCCGTATGCGTTCATCCATTTCAAATGCACGTTTATGTGTTCCGTGTACAAACGAAAATGGATTAAACGAAATTAAAAGTAATTACCCGAATATGTAAGAATATAAGCATACGGTAATAAATTAAATTTTGATTTATGTCCGTCTAGTCTAGATTAACGACAAATTTGTGTAATAAAGTATTTTTTGTTATTCTGATAAGATTGTAATCCAGTCTATATATGGTTAACGGTTTGCCATCTAATTATCTGGCGGAACCACAATCATTAATTAACACAAATCACGCTCCTGTTACAAGATAGACCATGCATGTTATGCAATTAGATGGCGAGAGATAAGATTGACATATTGACAGCGAAATGTGTATGTAATTGTTTAAAACATATAAATCGTGGAATTCCATATAAAGCGATTCGAATATACAAATTAGTATTCGCTGCTGTTCACATTAAAGTTGTAAACCAAGAACCGACAATGATATAGCAGATCATGAACACAATCTGCCAATGTATGTGGTTGCTTTACATTCAAATAACGTTATAATACGGTTGGTAAAGAATTACCGAATTACACAAATACGCTTAAGCATCAAAACTACAGTTGTGGGTTCGGCAGTACGGTATGCTAAAAATTTGCTTGTGCATATTACCAGTTTTAGCGTTACGTCTAAATTATCTTTATATTTCACTGGCGCTGCCGATGGATATATTGAATCCTAGCCGAGTGTTCCAGAACAGCTGGATGAGGCTTACTGCCATGAATGCTCTCGTTTCCTTCCATTTTACAATTTTTCAATGCCGTTTTAATGTGGTCGCACAAATTTTTACTAATTCAAATAATGATTGTCGATGTTGATGCTGAAGTTGTTGTCGCATCTCCCTCAACCATGCGCCTCGAGCGCTTCTGTTTTAATTGTATGACTTTTTCGTTGATGTAATCTATCTCGCAAAAATTCGGCTCGACTTGGATGATTCTTTTTTTGTTTAGTTTGTCTCAATACTGAAAATTGAAATTTGCGTTTTATATGGAAATTTTGGATGGGAATGCACTTAACACGACCAACGAGAATTGTGTCTCGACAGTGAGCATTCATTTTTATAGTCATTTTGGATTACTTGCAATAGAGGGTGTTGGTGGCGAACTTATCGTTTAATTATCGTTAGATTTATGACCAGCAAAGATAAAAAAATCGTATGTTGAAGTGGCATCGTCTTTTCCATCAGTTCGCGGTTCACATGTATGGCAAGATTGCAAATAAACACCTGACATATATTCGTTTAAACCAAAAGCAGCTTCGATCTGAAGAATAGATTCATCTCCACCACTTACATCGGATGCCCTCGCCACATTCGCGAATACGCGCTAGATGCGATATCGTATGTTAGACACTATGGTCATCCAGACCTATTCATAACATTCACCTGTGACCCTCAATAGATCGAAATCAAGAAGGAACTGCTATCCTACCAAACGCCAGGTAACAGACATGACATCAATGCCATAGTTTTTAAACAAAAATTAAAATCTCTGGTGGATTTCATCATAAAGCACCGTGTGTGTGTATGGCCAAGTCCGAGTTTATCATCTCAACCAAAATCCCGGATAAAGCTGTTGGTTCGAAAATGCATGCAGAAGTAACTAAGAATATGATACACAAACCGTGTAGAGTTTTCAAAAACTCACCCGGGATGATCGATGGCAAAGGTGCCAAGCGATACCCGAAAGACCTGATTTCCGACACCATCACAGGCAATGACGGATGCGACCAGTTGCGGACAATGGGCGATCTATAGTTGCGAAGGTCAAAGGGCAAGATGTTGATGTGGACAATCGATGGATTATGCCATATTCGCATATTGTCCCAAACTTCTGGGGCTCACATCAATGTGGAATACCGTAACTCCGTCAAGTCGATCAAGTATACATATTGAAATATGTGAACAAAGGCAGCAATATGTCTGTTTTAGGTGCGACAAATGCAAACGACGAAGTATCTCACATCTTAAGTAAAGTATAAAATGGGTTACTAAGCCGCTATGTGAGCAGTAACGAGGCGATTTGGAGCATCTTTCACTTTGCGATCCACGAAAAACACCCTAGTTGTACATTTGGCAGTGCATCTGGAAAACAGGCAAAGAGTGGATTTCAATCCAGAGAACACAGCGGACAGAGCGACACGGCCACCGTCTGCAAAATTAACAAGCTTCTTCTCGATTTGTCGGTTGTTGCTATGTTTAATCTCACGCTACACATGGGACGCACCATGGTTTTGGCATCAGAAATAAAGAACATCAGATGAAGGATATACAAATGTATTTGCTTCAGATGCCCTGGGTCACATCTACACTGGGTATCCAAATAACGACGAATGTTACTAACTTCGATTGTTGTTGGTGATTGTTTGTTGTCCTACGTCGTTTCAACAAGTGAGAACCGTTAATGGGCATATGTTTGCGACTTACGATAGGGCGTGTTGACTCTTACGGTTGCTCAAGAATGCTTTGCATCGGGGCTATGAATTACAAAGACAACAACAAAGTTCCGCAATAGAAGCTGTGAACAATGGAACAGGTTGCATTTACTTCCTAGATGCTTCCGGAGGGACTGGAAAAACGTTCTTAATTGCATTGCTTTTGGTGTCGATTCATCAACAACAATAACATTCACAACTTGCAACATCGCGAAAAATAGCGCAATGGCGAACATTTTACAGAGATTGAAATTGAACGTTTAGGACGAATGCACTATGGCTCACAAAAGGTCACTGTAGGCGCTGGCAACAGAACGTTGAAAGATCTTCGTGGCAATCAAAATTTTTTTGGTAGAACCATGATTCTGTTGTCCGGAGAATTTCGTCAGACTCTTCCTGTTATTCCAGTTCAACTGCAGCTGACGAACTAAACGCGTGCTTGAAATCATCAAATTTGTTATTGCAAAGAGATCGAACTGCAGATGTGTTTTCGAAGCAATTGTTGGACATTCATCACACGGATTCATTACATTACCGATTTCTGCCAGTTGAGCGAACGAGTCATATATTGGCGCCGAAAAACAAAGATATCGATGATCTCAACTTGACCATACAAAACTTCAATCCGGGGGGACAGTTGTTTTCTTTCAAATCGGTTTATAAACACACAGTTATCAACTAGAATGAAGTATAGTCAACTATCACACAGAATTCTTGAACTTGCTAGGATTGCCCGGATTACCACCAGGGATGGGCGGGTAGATTACTTAAGGTAATCTAAGTAGTTGTCGACACGTAATCTAGCACGTAGATTACATACCGATATTTTGCTTTCCAGACGTCAACAACGTAGACAACGTCGATAACTAAGAAAATGATATTAAAAACTTAATTTTTAATTATTTTTCGTTAACCGCACTATTAAAATTTGTGAAAAATTACTTAAATCTAATTTTGACAGTTTTACAAGCATTTTATAAATTACAAATAAATTTAAAATCTCTGAACTAAAGACATCTATCTAAAACTATTGAATATTTCAAGTATTTCAATAGATTTAGGCTTTACGCGCCTTCTTCTCAAGTCATCTTGATGCCTGTATAAAAATTTATTTATTTTAGTTATAATAATAATTTAAACATATCGCTATATTTAATTTATCTAGCTTATTAATTTTATTGCAGTTGGCTGAATTCATAACCGCCGATATAATTCTATTTCGAAACCATCCGTAGCCGTACATTGTAACTTTGTAAGTGCCTTTGATTAAATATTCTCGAAAGACGAAATATCACGTGTACGATTATGTGCACTCGATACATTAATCGCCTATCTATGCATGGTAGGGGTAAATGAATTGCACGCAGCGATGTTAACGTTTTCGCAGAATATGTTTTACCTGCAATAGCGCCTCTTGGAACGGACGCTTAGACAATTGTAAAAGTACCATTCACTAAAATTTTGCTGAAACAGCCATGTCTTCGTCCAGAGAATTAACGGTAGAATTCGTAAAAGTTTTGGTTCATTATCTAGGAGTATTCCAAAATTACATTGGATTCTAACTTACAATGATTTCTAAAATATAAATTCATAATTATAGCATTGACCAGTAATAAATACGTACGAAAGTCATTAAAATTACGTGTGTGCTTCAAGTTTTCATACAGCCGTATTTTTTAAAGATTTTTTGCACACTTCACTTCATATTTATTATTAATTTTCATTAATTTGGTTAACAATTTTTAAACAAAACTAATAAATTACTAAGCGAATATTTAATCAATGGCACTTACAATGTACAGCTACGGAGAGATTTGATATAAAGTGATATCGGCGGTTGTAAATTCAGCCAACTACAATAAAATTTATAAGCTAGACAACTTATAAATTTTATTGTAGCTTTTATTGAGCTACAGAGATGCAATCTTCGAATACATAAAGAAATATGTGTAATCGGTCGGATTATCTTCGGGCAGATAGGTCGGTTGACGGTTTGAACTGTGGTAAGATTTTTTTGGCCACTTTCTCTCGTGCCCGCTTGAGTCGCTATTGCAGGTAAACATATTCTGGGAAAATGTTAAAATCACTGCGTGGCAATTCATCTACCACTACCACGCATAGACAGGCGGCTAATGAATCAAGTGCACATACTCGTACACAAGGTATTTCGTCTTTAGCTAACAATAACTAGAAAAACAAAAACAAAACTAATAAATTTCTAAGCGAACATTTAATGAAAGGTAATTAACATGTGCGGAGGGATTCGATCTAGAATTATATCGGCGGTTGTGAATTCAGCCAACTGCAATAAAATCTATAAACGAGTCAACTTCCAGCTACAGAGATGCAAAAGATTGCTGATCACATGCACATCACCAAGAACTTTGTTTTAATACTTTTATCGTTGAGTGCTTAACACAGAAAAATCTGTCAATATTTTGACATTACTTTCAATGTTATAATAATATTTTTTTTTAAAGTTTCTTAAAATTTAATAAAAGTTGTCACTAAAATGAAATTTTTAACTAAATAGTGTCTTTTATTTATTAATTTATATATATTTGTAGACGAATAATTAATCTTATTCGAAGTTACTAAAATAAAGCAAAATTATAAAAATTATGTATATAAACCGTCATTATAAATCATAAATTAACTATTCATTCACTGCGTATAGTTATGAATGGCAGAAACTTGAAAATTGCATACGAGCTAAATCACAATACACTCAAATTTTATTAATATTCGCAAATTTAATTTAACTTTTTTCGATTGTCAAACAATTTTTTATCGATAATGGATAATTATCAATTTATTACGCAATTTATGACATGACATTAGGCACAGTATGTTTCATAAATAAAATGTCAGGTATCACTCAGTAGTATACAGACAATTCATGGTGAGTTTTATTATAAGTTTCAATAGGTGGCGTAAATTAATTTATCAAGTAGTTCTCGACGTAGTCGACGAGTTGTCTACGAAATCATGTAAAAACTAGTAGTCGACGCGTAATCGCCCATCCCTGATTACCACCTCATAGTTTGCAATTGAAAGTAGGTTCAGTGAAAATGCATATGAAAGACATCATCGAAGCGACGATTATCAAGGGGAAGTACAAAAGAGAGAATGTTTCGATTCCGCGCATCTCAATGAATCCACCAGACTTGCCATTCGACTTCAAACGGCTGCAATTCCTCGTGAGTCTGGCATTTGCAATGACCATGAACAAATCACAACGCCATTCGTTAGAAGTTTGCGGGATTAACTTGGATTTTGAGTTTGGGAAAACGTAGTTTACCGCAAAGCTTTGCATTGAATTTTAACCTCATTTCTTTTCCATGAACAGTAAGTTCTACAAGAGCGTATACGGAATAACAGTACTTAAAACTATAGGAACAAATATGGGCGGGGCTTAAATCGGTTTTCTATTGATCCCTCTTGGACGCCCTAAAACAAAAATTTTTTGAACTGCAACTGTTTAGCAGATAACATATATGAAAGAAATGAGTGCGATTTATAAAAAACGATTTGAAGTGGTGTTTATTAGTGCACGTCCGAAAGGACCAAAAACGTCGGTTGCAAGTGCAGCAAAATTTTTCGGATTCGGATAGTCGTCATACTGGAGGGGTTGTCATGTATATTCACCAAAACATAAGCTTTAAAATAATTTCGAATATCGAGAAGGACCGCGCTTGGTTTTTGGCGATTCAGATCATAAAAGGATACCATACAACTGGAATATTTGGCGTAGTTTATAGATCATACCAAACAACAAAAGCAGCATTTTTAACCCTTTAATGCATGATTTTTTATTTTTTATAGAAATATTTTTTTTTTATAATAATTTATTTGGTTGATACAAATTTCAAAATAAAAACGATCAGAATCAGCTAATTTTAACGGAAAATGGATTTTAAGGCATGATGCATAATTGCATCATTATGCATTTGTGGTATAAAATTATTCATATTTACTTTATATAAACATTTTATTTTACATCCAAAAATATATTTTATCTAATTCTTTTTACGTTATAACGATTTTAAATATAAAGACAATTCTTCAAAAGAAAATAAAAGTATATTCAAAAACAATATTCTTATATGTACATACAAAATGAATTCAAAATAAAATGTATCACATATATATTTACTTCATATCACAAAATCTAATTTGTATTTTAATTGGTTATTTAATTTAGTTATGAAAAGATTTAAAGCAATTTTTAGCTTTGTTAAAGCACAAAGCAGAGGAACATTTTTCACATTTAACATATGTAAACCCCTTACAATTTGGAAATTTACATCTGAGTCTATTTTCCACGTATATGGGCCAATGAGATATATTATCCTTTCGAACGTCAATAGATGGTACATGCGAGAAAGGGTATTTTCGTTTTCGTTCTTGTAACGCAACGCTTGGTGAATTACTCGGCCTACCTCTGGAAGTTTGAAGTTGGAATCCACTTTTACAAAGGGAATCCCCAACCTCAATGCGAAAGTCACACAAACTCATTGCTGATTCATTTCGGAGCGCACACACTCTTCGATAAAGAATCCACGAATTGACAATTGCAATATCGATTAAATGATAGAAAATGTGTATATACCACTTACGCGATTTTATTTTTATCCTGTATCTTCCAATAAGGCTATCAGTGAGGTCCACACCGCCCATATGTTTATTATATTGCTTGATAATATTTGGACAATCAATATGTATAGATTCTCCTTTATGTTTATCAAACCTATTCGTCGTCCCAACCGGTTCCTCGCTGACAAATGTTGACAATAAAATGACTAATTTGTTGTCTTTCCAACCTAACATACAAACGTCTACGTTTTCAATATTGGTAAAAAATTCGAATGATTTCCCACGAGGTTCCTTTTTTAATTCTTTGTCACTGGGTAATTTGCAATTGTTAATCCTGTTACGTCTAATTGTGCCCACAGAATAAATTCCTCTTTTTGCCAATTCAACAACCAGGGGAAGCGTTGTGTAAAAATTATCGAAGTATATCTTATGGCCAACATTATGTTCGACTTGTCGAGTCAATCTGATTACAACATTGGCGCAGCTTCCCAAAAACGGCTCATATGGTAAAATAGATTCGGATGATTCTTTTCCAGTATAAATTTCAAAATTGTATGTAAACCCTGAAACTCCGCTTAGAACGTATAATTTATAGCCCCATTTATGAGGTTTAGCGGGCATGTTTTGCTTCATATAGTTGCGTGCCTTAGTGGAACATATTTATTCATCCAACGATAGGCATTCTTCTCGCGGGATCGATTGGAATTTATTCACTAAGTGGTTTAATACTGGCCTAATTTTATGAAGCCTATCGTGGTTTGGGTCGGTTCTGGGAAACATGCTGCTATTTATATTAAAGTGTAGAAATCTACGAATCTTCTCAAATTCGTTGCCTGCCATTGTACTCATGATAGTGTGGTTGCCAACAAGCGTATTCCAATAACGACGTATATTTGAAACATGAACCACAGACATTAAAATGCATATGCCAATATACTTCCTTATATGATGTGTAGAAATTGCTATAGGCCGTTCGGGATCTTTTTCAGTGGAGTATTGAATGGATTCCGTCACTATTTTATTTATCAAATCATCTGAAAAAAAATAGTTGAAATAACTCATTGGTGTTGATAATCCAATAACGTTTTCTGGCAATTCGGATTTTCCATGGAATTTAGTTTTGTTTTCGTCAAATTTAAAATTATTTTTTTTCCACCGAATATTTTTATAGTTTTCTTTTAGATTTTTCATTTCATCTTTAAAATTTCTGCACCGTATTTCTCCAATTTCCGTGTCATCGATGAAAACTGGTAAGTTTTCAATATCAAATCCCGCTTATTCGCCACCTCCGTTCTATTCGTCTTTTCCACCGGGCCTTACTGTGACAAAATCTTCGGCATCTAAAATATCATCCTCAATATCGTTTTGTTCAAAATCGTCTTCACTATCGGTCCAGCTCTCAATAATATCGATCGATCGAATAATATCGATTTCTTTGAGAGATAAATATTTATTAGAACTTAAAACAAAAAAAAATGTTTTACAGTACACTAAAAAGTAATATCATTTCTGGGCTGTAAATGCATACTGTTGCAGATATGCATCATGTTTTAAAAATGGAAAATTTGTGTCTTTTTCGTAAAAAATTACAATTCTATGATTCAGAAATTATTATTTAGGCTGTAATAAACTTAAAAATAATTACTCAGGGTTATCCAATTCGAGGTTGATAAAGTAGAAATCTGTATACCGACATCTGTCAAAGATAAACGTCAAGTACGCTGTCATTTATTTAGTTGACATTCTGCCATTTAAGAATATGGAGCATTTAACAATCGACCAACGCGTTAAAATTATTAAATCTGCTGATGCTGATTTTTCGAACAAAATTTTCTTCAGTGATGAAGCTCATTTTTCGCTTGGTGGATACGTTAATAAGCAAAACTGTAGAATTTGGGGCTCAGAAAATCCACAATTGATTGTAGAGAAGCCATTACACCCGGAAAAAGTCACTGTTTGGTGCGCATTGTGGTCTGGTGGTGTGATTGGGCCTTATTTTTTTGAGAACAACCATGGACGAACCGTTACCGTCAATTCTGAGCGCTATGGCCGCATGTTAACCGATTATTTTTTTACGAAAATCGAAGATTATGATCTTGACGATATGTGGTTCCAGCAGGATGGAGCAACCAGTCACGTAACACGAGCAAATCGAGATCTTTTGCAAGAGAAATTTCCTGGACGTTTGATTTCGCGATTGGCTGATGTCAATTGGCCTCCAAGATCCTGTGATTTTACGCCTTTGAATTTCTTTTTGTGGGGCTACGCGAAAGATCGTGTTTACGCAAACAATCCTCAAACTCTTGACGAATTGAAAACTAATATTCGTAAGGTAATGGCCGAGATACCGCCCGAAATGTGCCGAAAAGTCATTGAAAATTACCTCAAAAGAATCAAGGCCTGTAAGAAGTCCCGTGGAGGACATTTGAATGATATCTTGTTTAACTAAAAATGGCAAGGATCAATCTGTAAAATGAAATAAAAATTACAATACATTCCGAATATTTTGTGTGTTTTTTTTAAGTTTACTTTATCAAGCTTGAATTGGATAACCCTTTACATATTGAAAACCCGTAACAATTGTATTTTTTTATTATCCAAATACACGTACTAATCACTTTATGCAAAACACCGAGTAACTGATTCTTAATGACGATTTTGTTTAACAAACGCACAAAAAAACAAAAAAAGCAATGCAACGAGAGAGAAAAGCAACTCAACAAGAGATGTATGAAACAAAACCGGAAAAATATGCTCAAATGAAGATACAGTTTGAATTAGAAAGAGATGATGCACATATGCTACAGTATGCATTAAAGGGCTAAATAATTTATCAATTATAATAAATCGAACTATATATTTGGGGATTTCAATATTGATGTGAAAAGCAACGATATTTACAGTTTACAATTAAAGCAGTTAATCATGGATTATAGATTGGCGCAAGTAGTTCCAGATTATACCAGAGTCACACAAACCAGCAAAAGTTTAATAGATCTTTTGATAACTAATTCAGTAAATACAAAATGTGAAATTATAAAAGAACAACAAATAAGTGATCATTGTATGTTATGTGTGGATATAAGCAGAAACAATTCACAGTTACTTGATCAATTTAAAGAAATTAGATCTCGGAAAAATTATTCTGGTGAAAAATTAAATTGTATCCTAAACACTAGACTGCAGCACTACAGAACACAGAATGAATTGAATGAGAAAGCTGAAAGCTTAATACTGGAGTTAAAGAATGCGATTAAACAACTGACGAAAGCAAAAATTGTTCAAAGTAGAAATAAAATCCCTTGGTTCTCAGAAAATTTGACATTATTAAGACAAGAAAAGGAGCGTAATTTTAGTATTCTGAAATTAATAAATTCAAGCGAGAATTGGGAAAACTATAGAAAAGCTAGAAATATTTACAAACAATCGTTAAGAAAGCAACAATCTGAATACTTCAAGAATAAGTTCATTGAAAACCAATATAACCCAAAAGAGCTATGGAAAACTCTCAAATCTATGTATAAGACTAAAAATACGATGCAATGGACTATTCAATTTAATAACAAAACACTCACCGATAAACAACAGATAGCAGATGCACTAAATCACTCGTTTGTGTCCAGCGTGGTAGATATTCACCGTAACATCCCTGAAATATCGGATTTTGAACTTCCTAATACTGTTTTGAACATACAAAAATTTCAATTCCAACAAACATCACAAAACGAAATATTAAAAATAATAAGCAGAATAAAATCGCAATATGGAATAGATAGTATAAACAAAATTGTCATGCTGGATGCAATGCAGAATCAAATGTTCTCTGAACATTTTACTGATATAGTTAATTGTAGTTTAAGGCAAGCAGTGGTACCAGATTCATGGAAAATATCAACAGTTGTTCCCATTCCAAAAATTTCGAGGCCAACCACGCCAGAAGAGCTCCGGCCAATAAATATGCTCCCACTGTATGAGACTGTTCTGGAACGAGTAATTAAAAACCAACTGGTAAATCATATCGCTGATAACAATATATTGGTTGATCAACAATCTGGATTTAGAGAATCCCATTCTTGTGAAACGGCCTTAACCCTAATGTTGGATAGCTGGAAAAGTCAAATAGATGACAACAAAGTAATCATTGTAGTCTTTTTAGATTTTAAAAGGGCTTTTGAAACCATCGATAGAGGAATTCTACTTAAAAAGTTAACCAAGTACGGAGTTGTTGGGAAAGAACTAGAGTGGTTTAACAGTTATCTTCAAGGGAGGCAACAATATACGAAAATTGATAATTACACATCGTCACTAATACAAAATAATCTCGGAGTACCTCAAGGATCAGCCCTGGGTCCGTTACTCTTTATTCTGTACATCAATGACATAGTCGATGTTATTCAAAATTGCAAAATAAATATGTTCGCAGATGATACTTTACTTACTATTTCGACAGCAACTCTTCCAGAAGCAGTGCAGAAAGTAAACGAAGATCTCGAGAGTCTACGGAAATGGCTGATGTTTCACAAACTATCACTGAATATCTCGAAAACGAGGTACGTGCTCCTATCAATCAAAGCAAATTTCGAGAGTAATACAGATATAATAGTTGCCAACCAAATTATCGAACGAGTAAAACAGTATAAATATCTTGGTGCTATTATCGACGAGCACTTAAGTTTTAACGATCATTTGGATTATATCGCTAAAAAGATGAATAAAAAACTTGGATTTTTCACTAGAATTAAAGACAAATTACCAATGCACACAAAAGTTGTTTTTTATGAATCAATTGTGACTCCACATATTGATTATTGTTCTTCTGTGCTGTTTATCATGAATCAAACTCAAATTACACGTGTTCAAAAAATTCAGAATCGATTCATGCGCCGTATCTTAAATGCGGAAAGTAGAACACACATAAAAGACATGTTGGAAATTTTAAACTGGAAGTCAATCAAACAGAGAATACAATTTAATGTGTTAAAATTCTTGTTTAGGCTGGAAAAGGGAGATCTGCCAAAATATTTAGATACTTTGCTTTCTTCTAATAGAAATGTTCATACTTACAATACTCGGAGTACACACTTCAGACTACCAATGTATAGTAAATCATTTTCACAACGGTCGCTGGGATATAATGGAGTAAAGTTGTATAATTCATGGGGTGACTATTGCATGCTAGGTGAACTTCAAGAATTAGAGTACGGTCAATTTAATAAATTATTGCATACATTAGTTAAAGATGTCTACTTTATCTAGTATATAAAATAAAATTTAATTAATTTAAATAACAATGTATTATAAAATGTCATTATTGATAAATAAACAAACAAATAAAATAAAATTTATAAAAAAATTTAAAACATTTGTACAGAAGAAGATTACACGTTATTGAATATAAAAAAAATTTTGACGATTTTCCAGATAGAGGCAAAATCCGAACCACCCGAAGGAGGATGAGGCTATCACACAGTTATGTGCTAAAAATTTGTCGCAGGTGTGGAAAAAATGGCGAAAAAGAATATTATTATAGCAAAAACAACCAAACGAAATACAATTATGGAATATGTCTAAGCATATGGAAATATTTTCGCCACACCACTGGTAACACAAAGATACATTGAATAGTGAGTACAGTGGGCGAATGACCATAAAAACAAAGATTTTAGGAATACTGTGTTTACCGATGAGTCATCATTTTAGAGTTTTAATGTTAAAAGGCGTGTTATTGGTCAACTAAGACAAATAAAAAACAAGGATTGTCCGTACTGTGAAGCAACTGCCCTAGCTCCATGTACGGGGATGCTTCACCAAGGTTTGTTAAATTAATCGTTTCCACACGGAAACTAAACGCACTTTTCATGAATAAAATTTATTCACGGGGTGTGTTACCATCTGTCTGTAAATGGTTTGGAGCGGGGAACTCTAATTGAATCTTGGAAGAAGACAACGATCCAAAACACCATAGCATACTCTGTTGGGAATTAAAACTCAAAAAATGTATCACAACATTGGATTGGCCATCTCCAAAATGTACCCTATAAACAAATAGAGCGCTATTTCGCGAGTTGTCCGGAAGATATAGAAAAGTGTATCACCACAGTATGCAGAAAATTTGGTTGATAGTATGGACTAAAAGAGCCACACAACTATTAACAAGAATGGTGACTTTACTATGTATTAGTTGATATCGCCCAAGAAAATACAACAGACTTTCATAATAAAAGTAAAAAAAAAATGTAGTTTTATTTTTACTTAGTTTTTTTGCCGTACACGCTCTTGTTGCACATACTGTAAATAAAAGACATTCAGCCATTCCCCACGGGATGTCAATGCAGCACTGCTTATCTCAAAAATGACCTTAAATTTTTTTTATTTCATTTCTATTTGTGTTGAAGCTACTTGACCGAAAATTTTTTTGTTGAAAAATGAGTCGTAATTTAAACCGGTATCATAGCAGATAAACGAAGAAAGAAACAAAGTTGAAGCTGCTTCATTTGACATCCCGTGTGGAACGGCTGATTGAATTCATTTGAATTACGAACGAGATCACAAAACGAAACTCAAACTGTACACAGTGCGGCCAATATTGTCGATTAGAGTTGGAAGGTTGATTGGGATTCACAATTAATGCTAATTTTAGCTGGTAGGAAGTTCACCAGGTCATCTAGTTTTGTATATAACAATTTTAAAGTTTACATTTTTTACGTTCTATTTCGGGTAAAATCTGTTTAGCAGTGGCTTGTTTTTACGGTGGAGCGACGCAAGTTAGGGCCTCCAAAAAACAAAATGAGACGAGAGTTCAATATTTATTGATCTTCGCCCCAGTTTACATCGTTAAAATCAGTTAGCTCTAACTTAATGTTTTGCCCTCTAAATGTCGTATGATTCTCTTTACTTCAATCCCGTTGATTCAGTTATGTAAAACGCGAAGCCAATTTTTTCACAGCTAATCAGCTGTTTACCTGGATGTGCGGCTATAGCCAAATAGAGAATAGATCCAATAACTTCTCGGTGTCGCTTGTGATTCTGAAGTAAACCACAACCAAAAGACTTTCGAAAATGTTTGCTCCGTTTACATCAAACCACACCTAACTGTTTTAACATAGGTTAAAAATGCGCGACTCTGACGTCGTATGTTAATAATTATGGTTCTTCATTCCTTAAAAAAATTAAAAACGTCATAGCAAAAATAATTAATTCGGAATTAATTCAACACTATTGAGATTACGAAAGAAGGTGAGTACGATACAAACTTAAATGAATTTATTGTCAACAATAATATTGAAGAAGTGCAGCTACGATTTCACATTTCAGCACATTTTCAAATGTGTAAAAAGCCAACGTAACTGATCATATCATTCATTCTAAGTCCCACCACAATTACAAACATAAAATAGCAGCTTTTCAACACTTCATAAACAGATTGAATATCATTCCAATGACCACAGAAGGAAAATTAAATATATTGCGTCACAAAACGGACTAAAACGGAAACATCAACATACATAGAGATAATTCCACTCTTTTTACGACAAAAGATTTCCTAAAAATTTACCTCAGGGTTGGATTCAAATAAAACAATTTTAGTCACATTCGAAGATCCCTGTAAAATTTCGGATATCCAGCCGCTTTTACTGATCAGCAGAAGTTAAAAAATCATTTGCACATTTCTGGGAACATTGTCAGATTTAAAGAAATCAGTGAATTCAAACCCGAGTCCACATTTGCATCACAACTTTGGAAGGGTTGGAGATCTACGCAGGAATTAAAATAATGTACGTGAGCGACGGTCATGGGAATTTCTAAAAAATTGGACTTTACGTAAGTTGAAGGCAAGGAAGTTTTACGCATAAAAGACGCTTCAGCTTCGTATAAATTCTACTAAATAAGAATTTTATAACTAGTAAATTATTGGATTACGGTTTGGTACTAGAGAAGTTGCAATGAAAGAATCTCTTTATCTTCATCGCCTTGTAGTATTGTTGTCAGATTACCATACCAACCGAACCGTTATGTTTTCGTTTGAGGTGAAGATAAGCTAACGTTGTCAAATTTAATCAAATATGTTCCATTAAGGGTTTGAGTTTCCTTATTAACGGCAAGGAGGTCCTCTCTCCCAGAAGTGGCTTATTCAGCCAATTTCCCTTTTCAATTTTTTCTAACATAATACGGAAGGCATTTTGTGAAATGGGCAAAAAAAGTAAGATATGGATGCGTACTCTTGCCACTTTGGTTTGATAGACTGTGATAGACATAAAGTCGAACATGCCAACTTGCAACAGAAAGTACGTACAGAAGCTATCAGATCTAGCAAAGGAGGAGATAGAAGAGAGGGATGTCATTGAATTTGTATACCGTGGTTATACACTAGCGAAAACGGGTAGACAGATGAAGACATAAAAAAACGAATCAACAAAGCTAGAACAACATTCAACATGTTACGCAAAACCTGGAATACATCTGTCCTATCTCGCACACCACGGAAAGCATACGCATAAGATAAACAATAACCCACAGTCGTTTGTAAATAAATTCCTGTTAAGAATACTGATGTGCTTCTAGCTAAACAAAAGAACACAGTTTGAGCTAATTCGACAAACGAATCAAGCAGTCATTGGGACCGAAATAAGAAAGCGCATGTGGAGATGGATTGGTCACACACCGAATCTCTGGAATGGAATCCAAAAGAGAAATGGTAAGGTGGACGAGTATCGTGGAACAGAATTAGAGATAAAGATAAATTGGTGAATTGTTATACATTCTTCTCTAATACGTTGTTTATCTTATTCTTGATCGTCACAAAATTCGGCCGTGTCAACT